>CM021103.1:298717679-299171003 GCA_007115665.2 Sequoiadendron giganteum
AGCTCAAACTTTTGTTGTTTATCAGAATTTGACTCGGGAAAATGTTCAGTTGAAGATTTTTCTATGTTTTCAGCCTGCTCAGAAATCACTTCCTTAACACCCTCTTGGGCTAAATTGCAATCCAACTCATTTCTCATTAATGCCTTGGGTATTGGAAAAGTATCTGGGGCAGGTGTATTAAATAGGAACTGGGACACCTCAACTTCTTGTTGGATTTCAAAACATTCAACCTGAGTTTTTTCTACTAGTGAGGAACCTTTCTATTGAGAAAGACTAGCCCGTGTAAGGATGGTAGCATCCTTAACTTTGAAAGAAAACTCATTGATGGGGGTTTGCGGTTTCTCTTGACATATTTGTTGAGGCTAATCTACATGATTTAGAATATCTAAGTATGATTGACATGTTAATTCTGAATGATTGTGAAAATGAATCCTACACCAATTAGGAAGCAACAAACTACTCAAATCAGTTTGGTCTCCTAAAACTAGCTTATCTTGTTGCAATTTCCTTACTAGAACCTATTGATTGATGCAAATCATTGGGTCGCTATGTTCTAGGGGCAATGTATCCCTAGGACTGACTATAGAGAAAGTAAGGACTTTCTCTTGTTTGTAAACTCCTATCTCAATCTCAAAATATGCTACTTCATTCAAAGCATCATATTTTGTAATCATATGCTTGAGTATAGGTTCACTTTCAATCCTTATCTGTGTTGCAACGCCCTTCCAGGGTAGCCACATGTGAAAGAAATCCAAGGACAAATATCCAACAATACTTTTCATTAGCTCCCGACTTAGAAGCATCCCATATGTCTCTAGGATATCGACCACTTGGATATCTATATAGGTCTGGATCCTTGGATCTGATCCAACCTATACATGCATGTTCTTCAGTTCACCTACAACATTGACCTTGGTTTTATCTAACTGGGTCACTTTCGTATTGGTCGGGATAGGACTCAATCCTAACTTCTTACATATTGAAAAGGGCATAACATTTCCTGATGCTCCAGAGTCCAATAAACAATTGTGTGAATTCTTTCGAAAAATCCTTAAATTTAAAAGAAAAGGTGGGGTATTGGTCTTACCTTTATAAATGGCTGCATTTGTCTCCTTTGCTGGAGTCACTTTACCTTTTCCTGTTAAGTGATCTGCCTCTTCCAGGCTTTCAATACTACCTCACGTTGAGCTGGGCACCACTTCATGATGTCAAAGAATGATAAGGACGTCTTCTATCTCTGCAATTCTACAAAAAAGTCAAATTCTAAATAATTCCTAACTTGATACTTAGGAAAAGGAGGTGGATCGACCCTATTCTGAAAGTCAGAAGGTCCCTTTGGTGGTTGTGGATTGTTATCTTTATTTTGGTTTGGTAGGACCATGTTGTTTGGGGGTGCAGATGTAGTAAATGGGTTCTTATTATGATTTCTCAGAAAGGGAACTCCTTTGGATTGAAAAGCTTGAGCATCATACACATCTTCCTCTGGCTCATTATCTCCTTCCATAGGAAACTGGTATTTCTCGTCAATAGTCTCATAAGTCATAGCAGTGCTGACTAGCCCATTATCCAGATTGGAATTTCCTGCTGGAGGATGGGCATCAGCTTGTGCAATCTTTACAATCTTCTCCATTTCAGGGCAGTTAACTTCAAAATGTGCTGTAGTATCATGTAGCCTGCACCAATTAGTCATGAAATTGAGTTCAGCTACATTAGCAGTATGTGGTCTCTCTTCACCTGACTTATAGTTATGGGGAACTGCCCCATTGCTAGGTCCAATATTCCACTGCCTTTTCTTCTTCTTCTTGTTGCTTTTTCACCAACTCTTTGGTCTCTTTCTCCTTTTGTAATTGTTCTGCTTCTTCTTCTTTTCTGTGAGCTTCTTAAGCAAGCTTTAACTTGGCTACTAGAACTTCTCTTTCCCTTTGGTGTCTTGCCTTCTCTTCCTTAAGGTCATGAATATTTTGTATCAATTCTAAATTATCATTCTCCTCCTTAACCTTGACCTCATGCTCCTTTTTCCTCTGCTGCCTCTCTACTTCATCAGCTTTTGACTTAGCCTCAATTTGTTGCTGCTGTAGTATGGCATCAGCTTGTGTCTTAGCATCAACTAACTTTTTTTTTTCTATTGCTGCAGCTTGCTCATCAGTATCCTTCCTGACTTCTTCAAACAATTCCCACTGATCCTCCTATGTCATTACATGTTCAGTATCCTCGTCTAGAGGCATATTTTCTTGTATTCATTTATCTGACAGAGTCTCATCCGAATCTGTTCCAATATCATGAATTTCTACCTCCACTTCTTTTCCGTTTATAGTCTCAAAAATATTATGAATAATCCCTTTTTGCACTTCCTCACTTTGTTGTTTTGCAAGTGGGACTTGAGTAGAAAATTCACCTAATGTAGGTGTTGAAACAATTGATCCCATTTGAGCATCTCCTTCTAGTGTCTCTATTTCATCAACTGCTGCTTCAAGCTCTATTTCTTCAATGTATGGAGGAAGGAACTCCAAAGGCTCCTTGGGAGGTGTCTTTCTTTTAATCCTTTTATACCCATTTCCCTTTTTAGGAGCTGCTCCTTGAGGAGTTTTGGTTCTTAGAACCAACCATTGGATGCTTCTATCCAAGACTGCTCGCCCTATCTGTTTAATGTCAATGGTTTCCTCACTATTCCAGTCAATTGGATCCAGACTTTTAGTCCCAATGTTTAAAGCTTCATAGGATGGATCCAATACAACTCCATCATCCACCAATGTCTTAGGAATGTCATTCTCGATTCCAAGCTTTTCCATGAGTGAGAGAGGTAATATTTCATAGTTCTTCTTCCTCAAATCATACTCATCCTACCGGTCACTCCAGAAATCTTCCAATAAATTAAAATGTTTATCAAACACAGAAGGAAGCAAGGCATTCATTTTACTCTTAGGGTCAAAGTGCTTACGATATGTATATAAACATAGCTTTAACTGTATCAAATCACTGCACACCACCTTTGCTCCTACCAAATGTTGAAAACTGTACTCACCCAACTTCATTAGGAACTTGTGACACTCTGTCTTGTGTTTTAATCCAAATTGGGTATTAACCCCTAGAGCCTGATATATAAATTGCATTAACACTATCCTGTTATTGCATTATTTTGGCAGCAAATGTGGATGACCTTCAAAACTAGCTAGCCTGAAGTATGTAAACCTGGGGTATTGAATGTACCAACATCCCCATTTAGTGATAAATGCCATGACCTCTTGTCTCAATCTGTACCCTACATCTCCGTTGAGTTGGTTAATGATCACATATATGAATGCATCATTAACCCTTCTAAATTGAGTCTCAGCAACCTATTGGGACAACTAGTTATAATGCTCCCACACCTTCTTTTGTCCATCTAACACTCTCATTATTCCCACTCTGTTCAGACCTCGGAAGATACCTACTCTTGCTACTGCATACACAATGTAAGAAGTCATGAAAAAGAATTTGGTCTCCCTAATGCTGGTCAATTGATGATGAATGGCATCTGTTACAATCATCGACTAATCAAATTGATGGGTGCCATTTAAGATTATCTAAATGAAGTGAAACATCCACTCCTTGAATGAAAGGAATCTCTCTTCCCAAAAGCCCTAGACAACATCATTATTAAATTTGATACTTCCTTGTAGAAATCTGCCCTCTTTGGTTGGTCTGCAAGCTTGGTTAGAGACTTCTTCTCTATTTTCAACCACTTTTTGTTCAAGTGAGACTTGTTGGATTCTTTATATTTTCTATATTTCTCTAGGGCCTCTACCTCATTTAATTGCACCAAGTTCTTGGGATCCGAGACACTAAATATACTTTGAAACATTTGAGGAGTGAGATCAATGATTACATTATCTTGTGAATCCATGCATTGTCAGGTAGCCGAATTGTAAGGTCCTGCAGCTGTCAAGATTAACTCCAGGCATTGGATTGATAGCAGAAACAGGGTGATGTGAGCCAAGCCAGACTCAACAATTCTTTGTGTCCTCCCTGTTATATCTTCAGCAAATGTTTATGAATACAACTCTTCAAAGTTTTAGTGGCCCAAATTTGTGTCAGTGATGTCTAACCAATCCGATTCTACTTTGCTTACTGTGACAACAAGACTCCTGTGGTTATACCTCAAGGTATGGGGTAACTGTTTTGGCTTGCTCTTCTTAGGTTTAGCTACTGCTTTTGATGATCCTGTAGGCTGGTTCCTTTGGACAACTTCTCCTGATGTTCCTGACATTCTTTTATCTTTCCTACAACAAAACCTCTAGTTAGATCCTTAAATAAACATCTCAAAATGTGTCTTAAAATCCTACCTTTTCATACATACACCGGAGGCGGAACCAAGCAGAAAAAATCTTAAACAATCCTCTTTTAACATATTGCCGGGCTCGGAGCAAATAATGTTATTGACATTCTACTAACAAGAAGCGGGCCCGAAGTCGGAAGTGGAATAGTGATCAGAATCGGAACCGGAATGGAAACTGATTCAGTTTCTTTCAGATTTTCTATTTTCATATCCTATTTCAGTTCCGCTTTCGCCAAGGCTATTGCTATTTTGAAATAAAGATTTTTAATATAAGTGAAGTTGGAGATGGGATGGAAAATGGAATTGACACTAATTATAAAACACATCCAAAAATCTAAATCAATTCCGATCCCACTTCTGCCTATGTTGACCATGACATCATCAATGATTTTAATAGTCTGACGCATAACTTCATGATTAAGGACTAGGGTCACATTAAAATGTAATGAGGCTTAAATACAACATGAAAATACCATGTCCATATGACCATGGGGGCGACTGTGATTTTAGGGCATCATACTTAATCACTGAAAAATGCGAATACAGAAATGCATAAAACGCTCATCTAAAAACACGATAAAAAAACTAGGGCACAAATTTAACCCCTCCTAATCTAACCAGATGAATGTGCAACAAAACCCTAAGTAAAAACAAGATTTAAACAAGCCTAATTTATCGTAAAACCTAGATTTAAACTACCTCACTGTAAAACCCTAATTAATCTACATGTTTAAAAACCAACACAACACGACATGATCACGACAAAACATGAAAACGACCATGCCCTAACTCACTAAAAACCAGAAACAAAAGAAAAAAAAATCAAGAACAAAAAAGAAAGAAAGAAAGAAAAACAAATATGCAAATCCACTAAGATAGCGAACTTGCCCAAAGCAAAATGATCTAACAGAAACAAGAAAACATGAAAGCAAAATAAAAGAAAAATGAGAAAATGAACCTTACCTCGAATGCAAAACCTGGAAAACCTTCTGAAGAAATCCGCAAGAAATTATCTCTTCCTCTTTCAATCAATTCACTCAGAAGAACTCCACTGCTACTCTACTTCCCTCTTTGATTTCTTAACAATGATAATAATCACCCATTTAATCCCTAATCAAGGTAAAACTCAAAGTTTCTACCTACACATGGCAGCTATCATTAACGAATTAAATGCTGTTAATCGGAGTTGGAATTGGAGATATCTTGTTTTATCTCATCATTGCAATAGTTTTTTTGACAGTTTTAATAGTGATTTGACTCTTCATCATGAAATAAATTCTCCTTCTAGTGTCTTCGTGCTAGCTAGTTTAGCGCGAGTCTCAAATGGCACCTTTAAGATGGTTTCTATTTTTAGTCATACGACCAAGCTGGCTTGTTTTTTGTACATTTTCTCCAAGGAGAACGAACCCTACATGCCCACCAATTCTTGCCTTGTTGGCCGCAATCATCCCAACATCCTCATTAACTCCATTGTCAAGTCACCCTGTGGTGATTTTCCCTTCCGCGCATGCGACTTGTACGCTGCCATAATTAACCATCACTGCATACCTTGCCTAAATGAATAGAATTTGATAATTATCCATTATCCTGTTGGCTTATGCATTTGGTATCTTTTGCAAACTGTTGGGCTTCTTGTACAGGTTGGAAAAATGGGTGGTGAGTGGGTGAGGACTGAGCTAGATAACTATGATGAATTTTGGAATAATCCTTTAGTTTGACACATCTGTGTGGAAGGTGGCATTGCTCCTCTTATGGAGATATTGGTCGGCCATGACTCTAAGTTTTCTGGCAAGTTTTCCAACTCATGGAAGGATCATAGGGTCTCAATGGGAGGTATTTCATTTGAAATCACTAAGGAAGTGATAGTGCAAGCCACAAAATTACAGTGCACTGGGAAAAAATACCCCAAACACACCAAGAAACCAGATAATGAAATCTTGAAAGCTTTTTTCAGAAGAGATGATAAACCAGTGCGGAACCAATTGGGTTTTGAGAGAGAAGCTCTCCTAAAGCCCTAGGATCAGGTGTGCCTGGGGCTGATGAAGTACGTCACCTTGGAAGGTAGGTTTAAAACCTTCTTTTTTTATCACTTCCACCTATTAAATCATTTAAGACACAAAATGTTGCTTATTTTTCCTTTCTTTCTTCTAATGGATTTGGAAAACTCGGTCAAAAAATGCAAAGAGTTAGCCAACCTTAACCCCAGTGATCTCCCATCGCTTTCGCTCCATCAGGCACTCATTCCAAGACTTTATCAATTCCACCTGGCCCTCTGTCCTCCTTAAGCTATTACGACTATGCTTATTGAGGATATTGAACCCTTGTCAACTGTGAATATTTCCTCAGCCGAGTCTAAAATCCCTCCGCAAAAAACCAATATTGGCACTGTAGGGAATCCCAAAGCCAAGATAACCACCAAGAAACTTACGGGTGGTTTGGGTAAGGGTCATGCTAGCATGGTGGAGGGTCTCTGTGAATTGAAGTCCACTCCGGCGAAATCGGCCTACAAGGCGACCACTGCTAAAAAATGGAAGGAGAAAGGTACGTCAGACCCAATTGTTAGGAAAGGAAAGGGAAAGAACATAATAGGGAAAGATTCCAAAGGAGACACTATTGTGGGGACTAATTTGATGGTTGGTGGGGAAAATGCCAGAAGGAGATCTGGGAGGCTTGCAAAGAACAACAAAAAGAGGTAGATCATTGAGGATTCAGAGGAGGAGCGGTCTAACAACAAAGAGTACAAGGAAGAGGAAACTGAGGATGATGAGGATGAGATTGTGGAGGGGCCCTAGTTTACTCCTGAGGATAGCAAGGTTCCTAAAGATGGATCTACCTCTCACTCTCTGCATACCCTAATCGAAGAGCTTGGAGAGGTCCCAAGGATCATGGACATTGGGGAGGAGCCCTGTGATTTGGAGAAGAGAATGGACACACTCGACAAAAGGTTCTATGGGTTGAACCGCTTCACCATGAAGTTGGGCCATTTTGTCACTAGCACCCTGTCAAATGCTATTAAGGAGGAGTTGGAGGGAAATAATAGTTAGGAGAACAAAGATTGGTTTGGTGATGAGGCTGTGGACCTCCTGCTCAAAAACTGGGACAATGCCAGTTAGTTGCTGCCTATGCCGGTGTTTTGTCTTTTGGCTGCCTCTCTTTGGTCTCTGTGCTATCTATGGGTTGTCTTTGTTTTCTGTTTACTTAATGTTTTCTTTTTAGTCTTGCTCCTTTTTGGCCCTTGTGGCTCGATGTGAAGGGTACGATGCCCTAAAAATGCTGCTTAACATTTCAAAAACATTGTGGGGAAACAAGGTTATAACATCTCTCCTTATCAAACAAACACACCAAGTGATGATGTAACCTTACAGATCCAAAATATAAAACAAAGGATATCAGACATTCAAATTGGAAAATTGAAGAAGAGCTACACTCTATAAGACATATGTCCATATCCCTTTGATCATTCCATATCCATGATACCTTTCCCTAAGAACTTTGAAATACCAAAAATTTGACAAATATAGGGGAAAAAGAGACCCAATAGAACACATGCAAGAATTATTGGTAGCTTGCATGAATGTACAACACAATGACACCTATTTAATGAGGATTTTCCCATGAAGTCTTGGTGATTCTGCTATCGAGTGGTTCTCTCATCTACCACCTAGTATCAAAACCTTTGATGAGTTTTCAAATAAATTTGTTAACCACTTCCCATACAACATAGAGCAAGACTTAATAGTCCCCGACCTATATAAAATTAAAAAAAGCCAAGGGAAATCATTTATTTCATATCTATAGAGAAGGAGACACAAGGCTAGCAAATGTAATTTTTTTTTTCTTGAGAAACAACTCATGGAAATATTTATCTCTAACATACAAGTAGACATTAGATACCAACTCACGATGTTGTTCCCTAGTAATTTTTTAGAAAGCATCGAAAAGTATTTACTCATCGAAAGATATCTCATAGAAATGGGAGTCATTAAACTATATAACAATAAAGATCAAGCTTCTAGTTCTAATGACAAACCAAAAATATGGGCAAAGAAAAAAATGTTACCAATGATGGAGTGGTTGATGCCAAATTTGTGCAAAATGTACAACCTTCTATAAATCCATAAAATAATGTCCAGGAAGCTAAAAACAAATATCCTCAAAACAACCAACAAAATAACGTACAAACAAACCAATGTCAAGATATTCAAAGAGCGATGACAATGCAAAATAATCAAATGAGGAAAAAATTCACTCCATTTGGAGAAACTCTTGAGGTAGTTATGCATAAACTCATCCAAAAGAACCTTATCAGGCTTCCTAATCTTGATAAAACAACTTATGATGAACCAAAATTTAAACCCCCTTGGTATAATGAGAATGATCAATATGAATTCCACAAAATCAAAGGTCACACAACAAATAACTGCATAACACTTAAAAACATCGTGCAAGACTTGATAAAAAAAGGAGAGGTTGATATTGAACATCATTTCAAGCCCTCTGGTAATAGAGACATATGAATATACAAGGATCGAATACCCAATCATTCTAGGGGAAATGAAAAAGGTAAGGGAAAAGATTACCAAAAATATAGCTTTACCTACGATGCAGTCATTGCAACCATCTGTCAAGTTGATCAAAATATCAATGTTGTAAGCATACCAAGAAAGATCCTCAAATGTAATGTGACTACACAAAGAGGAAAAGTCACGATCCAAGGAGCCTCACTTCTAGCCAAAGTCACCATCAAGCCTTCCAGTGACTACAATATTATTGACCAATTGAAGAAATATCTAGCATTAATCTCTATACTTGAGCTTCTAAAGTTATCACCAACACATAAAGAGATCCTAGAGAAAGCTGTCATTGAATCTTCAATGCCTAACAAACTTACTGATAAATTTAAAGCTATGGTTGGTACCATCACTTCACCCCATCACTTGGTATTTTATAAAAAAATCCTTCCCCAAAGAGCCTTTCATAATCAAGATTTGTATCTTGAGGTTTGTGCCCATAAACACAACATCAAGAGAGTCCTAATAGATGGAGGTGTAGGCTTAAATATATGGATCCTAAACATGGTAAAGTAGTTGGGATATTTTGATGATGTGATCGATAAAAAATTTTTTATCACCTAAGGGCCTATGATGATATGGAAAGAAACTCTAAGGGCACAATAAGACTTCCAATTCAACTAAGGATAGAAATAGCATAAACAATGTGTCAGGTACTGGATCTTGAGTTTCCATATAACCTTCTCTTGGGACATGTATGGATCCATGAAATGCAAGTGGTCCCTTCAACCTTTCATCATCTCTTAAAATTTCCTTATAAAAGGAAGTTACAACATATGACGATCCTGAACACTTCCATTATTGTACAAACTTGGAGGAAAAGTACAAAATGCTCCTTGAAATACCTAGTAATGACATATCATTCCACTCTTTTTCCTATGTCAATCCAACATCACTTACTTCATCCTCAACTCCATCTACATCAATCAATCCTCCAAAATATGACCTTAAGATCAAGGTACTTAACAAGGGCTATGGAGAATACCATTCAAATAATCCTTCTGCATTGGGGAGATTCCCCCTTCACAAAATCCTTACGGGCGACCAAAGGAAATAAAGCATATTCAAACTATTACCTATGAAGTAAAACCTACTATCTTCACCAAGTAGGGAGACATGAATGATGAAGTTGTATTCCAAGAGGACCTCTCATCATGATTCTATAAAGAAGAACAAGAGGGATATAAAAAATTACATCCCCTTCCTTTGGATCTTAACAATAAAGGTTATCATATAACAAGAAATATGGGATACACTAGAAAATGTGGCCTTGGTCTACACAAACAAGGTATAAAAGAACCCATCATAATAGAACAACATAATAAGGACATGGGACTAGTTTATGGTTTGATAGATGTGGTTACCCAAAACATTGAAACTACCTATTATTAGGAAATAGCTCCTTCTACCAACATTGAAACACCAAATGGCTACCATACTAAAACAGTTTCCAACAAATACGAATGGGAATCTTGTGCCTCTAGTGACTATGACCTAGATACCCTCTAGGAACCTATTAAATCTACTATCCCTACCCTTACCAAATCCTCCATAAGCTTTGCTAATAGCAATGATAAACTACCCTTCACCCGCACTTGATCGATTAGGATCAACAACATCATGCACCTATTGTGAACCTATTCTAGAACAACAAAGCTATTATTGAGTTCATGGGAATTCAACTTGGTATTCCATAAGGAGATCACAAGGCTGATTTTTTCATAGAACTAGAACAAGGAACATAATTTTGAGGGGATATTGCATCGTCTGACTGTAAAACTGAAATAAAAAATCTAAAAATAAAAATGAGATCCCCTAGGGAAAACCACAATGTGGCTCTATTGGATCATGAAAAAGAAAAAACAAAGAATGCATCTGAGGGTGAAAACCTCTTTGAGGCACCCAAAGATGGAGGATTCAATCTCCCCCAAGAACAATCAACAACATTGGTTGAAGGTTCTAAACCTATCAATGTTGGAACAATAGAAGCACCTAAAGTAATATATCATGCAACTTTCTTAAATCCTAATGAAAAAGTAAACTTCTTAACATTCATCAAGGAACACAAGATCAAATTTTCCTGGACATGTGTAGATATGCCTTGGCTAGATCCAACTTTAATGGCATAGTGTAGAAAAAATTATCCCTTTTTCACAGTTAATTTGGGAATAATTAATATTAAAATAAGCTTAATTATACCTTGATTTAGTGTTGTCATGTGTTTTACACATTCACATTAAGTTTAGGGTCCATTTTTAACTAAATGGACTTAATTTTTCCTTATTTAGGGTGTTGTAAGGTGTAATTTTACACTTTCACACTAATCTAGGGATTTAGTAATTAATTGAGGTTGATTTTCCTTAATTGGATCCTTTAATTCAAATCCAAGCCTAATTAATTGTAAATTCCAAGGGATAAAACCTAACATTCATTAATGATATTACACAACAATTAATCTTACAAGGTGTGTCTCCTAGATTAGTGACCTAGGACCTATTCACCACTTGGTGAATGGGTCCTCACTAGGTCCTCGGACCCTAATTTGACATAACATTAACATCCCCTGAAGTGTGTCCTTGTTAAGTATGTTAGGACCCATTCGCCACATGACGAATGAGTCCTCACTAAACCCTAGGACTCCCCTACTTGGGATATGTTTTTGGTGGTATTTTAATTATTTCAAATCCTAGATTTGATGTCAGCTTGTGATATTTGAATTTTAGGATTCAATCTTAAGTTATGTATAAATACAAGGTTATTTCACTATGTTTTTAACTAGAATATTTATGCAAGCATCCTAATAGAAAGTTTATGAGATCATTATCATTTAAGAGAATTTATAAGGCATTAAAGGGAAGATTATTGAAGTTAATTGCAACAATCAAGATATCAATCATCATGTCAAAAGTAATGCATTTTGTTGAGCTAATGTGATGATGTAGCATTGGTAATCAAGTTCAAGTGTTTAAAGCCATTATCTTATGTGAAGTTCATGATCAATATCTACACTCATTGAGGCCATTTTATGCTAATTTTTGGATTTTCAATCGAAGGTTTTAATAAGGTTTGGTTTTAGGTGGAAGATCATTTGGAGAGTGAAATTGGAGAAAGTCACAAAGTTGTCACCTTTCTTGCAAAATCATGAAAAATGAGCTACACAATTTATTTCTAGGTTTTTGATAGTCTTCGACTAGGATCTGGAAGTGTAGATATTGAAGAACAAAACCTAGAAATAGATTTTCCAGAACCTTATCCAGGACCCATTCGTCATAGGGCGAATGAGTCCTTAGTGAGGCTTGGAAAATCACTTTTTACAACAGGTACACAACATTTAACCCTCTTAAAAATTTCCTTTTGATTCATATATCAATTAGGTTTAACTTTGTTTACTCATTTGCAGAATATAGCACACATATTGAATGAAACTAAGGAGAAATTGTTTCATCATTTTATTTTCATTTTGGTGAACATGACCTTGTACATCAAAATTCTGATATTTGGAGTCCATTAAAACCTTAGATCTAGGTTTTTCATTATTTTTCATTGCATTAGTTTTCATTTCACCTAGGGTTGTCAAAATTGCATTAGTCTTCATTGCATATAAGGTTTAAATTTGCATTTTTGCATTGTTTAAATTTAAAAACTTCAAAATTTTTGCATGCGTATTACATTAATTTTGCATAGTGATTGCATATTAGTGCACTTTTCATCATTCAAATTTAAAAATTGCATAAAAATCACATATAAAAAGTGTCATGTAATTCATCTTTTTTCCTTCATTTCACTTGCATTTCAACATCAAATTCTAGAAAATTCTACTACATAAGTTACAGTTTGAAGCTTGAAACAAAAAACACATTTAATCACTTTGAAATTATATTTTTCAAATTTAAAAAATCTTTTACCAGGACCCATTTGGCGAATGAGTCCCTATTAGGGTTACAAACGCAACAAGTTTTCATAGTTCCTAAGCTTCAATATCAAATTTAGAGTTTCCCAAGAAAGTGTATCAGGACCCATTCGCCACTGGGCAAATGAGTCCTTGGAGGCCTACAAAAACCAACTTTTCTAAGCTTTTTTGTGGTTTTCTACACTTCCTAGGCTTGTTGGCAACTTATTCTATCAGTTTAGAAAGTTTTAAGAATTTATATTTCATGTATCTAGGTCAAATCACCCATCTAGTGTAATCATTTTTAAAAGCATTTTGAAATTTCATTTCAGTACTAAAAATATTCAGATCTATAAGACAATTTTTTACATCTCAAAGCATTTCATAAGTTGGATAGATTAATTTTCACAAATATTTGTATTTCTCTTTCCAAGTTTACAAAGAAAAACTGTATTAGAAATCAAGTTAGTCATGAGAATATCTAGTGAAAGAGATTGAGCTTGTTGACATATACCATGCTACCACATTTCCCATAATCCCCTCAACCCCTAACATCTCTCTTATTTGTGATAATGTTTTAGTGAAAGAGAATGTAAGAATTTATAATCATGAAAACCATAATTTTTCTTCTCCTGATACCTCTCATATTAGTGACAATGGTATCTTGGTGAAAGAAGATACAATCATTGAGAATCATGAAAGTATTGTTTGTCCTTCTCCTCCTCTCCCTTGGGAATATATTATGATACAAGAAGATGAGATCATTGAAACTAATTTACCTAGTCTCCATTCATCTCCCAACACCTCCCCTACTTGTGAGAATGCTTTAGTGAAAGAGGATACAATTGTGGACAATCATGAAAATCACATTTGTGAGGAGGATATGTTGGTGTTAAGAGATCCAATGATTGAGAGCTATGAAAATATTACCTCTCCTACTTGGGAAGACATTATAGGACATAGGGATGTAATTGTAGATAACCATAAAAATCAACAAATTTCTTCTCCTAATATCCCTCTTAGATGCAAAGAAGATAGTTTGGTGTTAGAAGATACACTTATTGAGAGTTATGAGAATCTCATTCCTCCCTTTCTCAATGCTCCTACCATTTGGAAATATCTATTTGAACAAAAAATTCCAATCATTGGTAAGCAAGAAACTCATAGTTGTTCTTCTCTTGATGCCTCCCCTATTTGTGATGAAGATACTTTACAAAATCTAACCATGGAATGTGATGAACCTTTTGTTTTCTCCTCTCTTAAAAGATCCCCTACTAGGATAGATATTATGTCACAAGAAAATAAGACCTTAGAGAAAAAATGATGGAATCATGGACAATCATAATAATCAAATTGAGCCTTCTCCTAATATCTCTCCTATTTGTGAAGAAAATATTTGATGTTAAAAAATTTAAATGACGTGATTCATGATAATCTTATTTGTCTCTCTTCCCCTAGGGAAAAAATTATTGAACAAGAGAATGCCATCATTGATAACAAATAAAATCCAACCATTGATAGCTCCCTTAATTGTGATCAAGTCATTTTAGAAGAACCAACCATGTAATATCATGAACATCTAGCTTTTTTCTCTCCTAAAAACTCTCCTACTAGGGAAGATATTATGGTTTAAGAAAATGAGAATATTGACACATTTATTTGAAATAATAGTGATATGGCTTCCGAAGATGATGAAGTGACATTAGACTCCCCTTCACTAAGAAATTATGAAAATATAGATAACTATGTTGAGGTTATGACCATTAGGATTCCCTTGAGTCCTCTAATTATTAGACCTCCTACAAATCCTTTAATTATTGGACCACCTAAGACTCAAATTATCATTTATCCACCCTCATAACAACCACAAGTTCAAAATAAACCCATGGTTATCTTATAACCACCTAAAAGGAAACTTGATAATGATAATGTTTCAAAACAACTGATTTATAATACTATTGCTCATACATATAACACTAGGAATAATTAACAACCAAGACAAACAAATCCAACAGTGTATCCATCCCATTTCCCCAACCTATCTTTCCTAGTGCTCCTCATTGACCTCACATAATGGAAAGGAGTATGATCTTGTTGAAAAACTTAAAAATACTCCTGCTAAGATATCCTTATGGGACCTTATTCAAGCCTCACCTAGTTATCAAACCATGCTTCAAAGTTCGTTAAAAAAAGTTCCTACTCCTAATGCGCAACCAAATGATGTAGCAGCCCAAATTAAGGCTACAACTCTAGCCAACTTAGAAATTACTTTCTATCAAGATGAGTTACCTCTATTAGAAGTGCAAAAAAATGAAGCTTTAATTATAATAGCCTATGTTAATTGAATTGGGATAAAGAGAACCCTTGTTGATAGTGGTTCATCCCTTAATGTGTGTAGATTGAGCCTTTTGGAGAAGATTGATATGGATAAAAGTGCCATTTTCCAAAATTATTTATCTATTTGTGGGTTTGATAACATAGGAAAAAAAATGCTTGGAGTCATCACATTACCTATTAAATTTGGAAAGGTCTTATTAGAAACTTTGGTCTATGTTATGCCTCACAATATTTCCTATAATATTATTTTAGGAAGGTCATGTATTCATGCAATGAATGGGGTGCATTCTACCCTTCATCATAAAATGAATTACATCTATGACAACAAAGTTTACACACCCAAGGACAATATTGAACCTAAAATTTTTTTGATTTCTGAGAGAGAAAAAAAAGATCCTTTGAAGATATTGAAACCAAATACATAAGTGGAACTTGTGCAATAGAATGAAAAAGAGAGCAATATTGAAACAATCATGAAGTTATTGGAGGATGATTGGGGTTCTTTAAATTTCACACCTACATTCATGGGAAAATACAAGATCATAACAAAAGAGTATGAAAAGGGAAAATAAATAGTGCTAATGTCAACACAAAATTCAAAAGCATCCACCTCAACCACTTTAGAAGAAGAAGAAAACTACACAACAAAATTTGATGAAGTTGATTATGAGCAACCAAAAAATCCAAAAGAAATGAAAAATATTTATTGAAGAGGTTATGAACTTATGAAACAACTTGGGGTATAGTGGAAAAGGATGTGGTTTGAGAGAACAAGGTATATATGTCCCTATAGAGCCTAATATGAAATAAATGACTAATGGTCCTAGTTATTGTCCCTTGAAAGAAATAAAAAAGCCTTCAATAAATATCAACGCTCCTACGAAGGATTCTTGTAAACCAAATTTAACATTAGTGCATGCTGAAATTATAGAAACTAACGGTCTTGGTTATTATCCTTTGAAAGAAATAAAAGAAAAAAATAATTATTTTCTTAACATTAATGTCATCACACAAAGCACTCCTAGGACATGTCTGAGTAACGATTGGAGTCTATTATATTTTACACCCTCCTTTCAAGGAGAGAACAAACTCTTATAATCTAAAGAGTCTTGTGTAAGTATGACATCTTTTACTAAGCAAGAGATATATTTGTCACAACATAAAGGAGCATCCTCTACTATTGATCAAGAGAGTATCTTGTCGAGACTCTTGCAAGATCATTTCATATCTCTCCCTCAAAGAACATGAAATGAATTGTATTATAAGAGTTCATTTTGTGCATATCATAGAGTTCATGGTCATTCTACTAATGAATGTAAGGCTTTGAGTAATAAAATTCAACATCTAAGGATTGTGGTGCTCTTCCTTATGCTGAAATACCTAGTTCCTCTAATTGATACTGATTTTCATGTTTCTCAACAATCATCTTAGCTCATCCTTGTCTTGCAGTAAGTGAGAGAAAGGGGTTAGGTTAGCTTTGTCCTCATATGGAACTTGGTGATTGTCTCTTTCAGCTATTTAACCACTTTCCATATAGATATAAGAGAAAGCTTGGGATGTGTATGACATGCTTTAATTTGGATTGCATGTGATGTACTAAGTTATCTTTAGTATTGTATTTTTTGGGGCAACCCCTTATTCATGATGGAGTTTCATTCAGGAACATTTGACTTGACATAGGGCTTTCCGAATAAGCTCTCATTTCTTCTTCTACTTTAAAGTGGATTGCTCACAAAATTAGTATTAATAACCACTTTAAAGTGGGGACATACATAGACACTCATATTTCAATGTGTGATTTTATTTCTACTTGTGATGTGTCCTTTTCTTGGTGGTGTCATTGGGTTTTATTTCCCTTGAGAGAATGATATTTCTTTGACTTGTCCTCTCTTGGAGACATTAGACATGATGTTCCATAAGAAGTGACATTACATGAACTAAGAAAAGATACCTTTGAAATAAAACCTTTACTTGCATAAGATCGAAGTTTCATTTTGTGGCACCCTATTGAAGCTATTAGAGAGATAGATTTGGTATGGTTAGTATGATGAGAAGACTAAATGAGGGCACAATTTTCTCATTGTACAGTGAGAGCCAACACATAGGCATTAATTTATCACTAAGCCACCTTCTTGAGGGCTACTCACCTAGTGGATGACCTAAGGTTCCACTACCCTAGAGTGAGCACACATTTTGGATAAACAACCGAGGCTTGATCCACATCGAGTTGGACAAACAGTTGAGGCTTGGTCCACCCCATTTTATTTTTTGTTTTTGTTTTTTTTAGTCTTTGAAATTATATGTTTGTGTACCTTGTTTTGCTTCTACATATCATACACCTTGTGTGTGTCCCTTTGAACTTATGTTAGTTTGACATAGGATCTGGGATCATGTGGCTTGACCACCCCTTGATCTTTTCCATTCTATACAATCTACATTGGTACACTTGGACTCCTCTTGATTACTTGAGCATGAGCTTGAAGCAAGTTTCCCCTCTCACTAAAGTGGGGGCTAAATTTAGTGTAGAAAAAAGTATCCCTTTTACACACTTAAGTTAGGAATAATTAATATTAGAATAAGCTTAATTATACCTTGATTTAGTGTTGTAATGTGTTTTACACATTCACATTAACTTTAGGGCCCCTTTTTGACTAAATGGACTTATTGTACCTTATTTAGGGTGTTGTAAGGTGTAATTTTACACTTTCACACTAATCTAAGGCGTTGTTAGTTAATTGAGGTTAATTTTCCTTAATTAGCTCCTTCAATTCAAATCCAAGCATAATTAATTGAAAATTACAAGGGATAAAACCTAACATTCATTAATGATATTACACAACACTTAATATTACAAGGTGTGTGTCCCAGGTTAGTGATCTAGGACCCACTTTTCACTTGGCGAATGGGTCCTCACTAGGTCATAGGAACCTAATTTTACATAACATTTAACATCCCCTAAAGTGTGTTCTAATTAAGTATGGCAGACAGGGAGAATGGGTCCTCACTTAACCCTAGGACCCCCTTGGGAAATTATTTTGGTGGTATTTTAATGGTTTTAAATTCTATATTTGATGTTGTCTTGTGACATTTGAATTTCAAGATTTAATCTTAAGTTATGTATAAATACAAGGTTATTTCACTATTTTTTCACCTAGAATCTTTATTTAAGCATCCCAATAGAAATTTTATGAGATCAAGAGCATTTCTAAGGCATTCAAGGGTAGATTATTGAATTTAATTGAAAAAATCAATATATCAATCATCATGTCAAAGTCATGCATGTTGTCGAGCTAATGTGATGATGTAGCATTGGTGATAAAGTTCAAGTGTTCAAAGCCATTATCTTATGTCAAGTTCATGATCAAGATCCACACTCATTGAGGCTATTTAATGATAAGTTTTGGATTTTTAATCCAAGGTTTAAATAAGGTTAGGTTTTAGGTGGAAGATCATTTGGAGAGAAAAATCAGAGAAAGTTGCAAAGTTGTCAAAGTTGTCACCTTTCTTGCAAAATCATGAAAATTGAGCTAGAAAATTTATTTATAGGTTTTTGATAATCTCCAACTAGGATATGAGAGTGCATACATTGAATAAAATAACCTAGAAACATATTTTCTAGAAACCTAGCCAAGACCCATTCACCATAGGGCGAATGAGTCCTCAATGGAATAAAAAAACATTTTTTGCAATAGGTACACAAAATTTAACCCTCTTAAAACTTTAATTTTGATTTCTATATTAGTTAGGTTTAATTTTCGTTACTCATTTACATAATATAGCCCACATATTGAATGAAACTAAGAAGAAATTGGTTCATCATTTTGTTTTCATTTTGGTGAACCTATTTTTCTATATTTCAAGTGGTACACCATATAACGGTATTCCTTGCATAAAAAACTAGTTAAGTAAAAGCTCCACAAGAGGCACCCACAAATAAAGATATTAGTTAAGATGGAACTTTAGAAACTACTAGAAACATGCTAGATGCATGATTCATTAGACCTATAGACTATCCTGAGTGGGTATCCAACTTTGTACCAGTATTGAAACCCACTAGGGGCATACAGATCTGTACAAACTTTAGAGATATTAATAAAGCAAGCCATAAGAATGACTTACCCCTTCCCAACATTGACATCATAGTCGATATAATTTCTATAAATGAAATGCTTACACTAATTGATGATCTTTCTGGATACAACTAGATAAAGATAGCCCTTGAAGATCAACATAAAACAACTTTTACCTATGCTTAGGGAACTTTTTTCTAGAGTGTCATGCCATTCGACTTGAAGATTGCAAGAGACACATATCAAAGAGTGATGAATACCATTTTCCAAGACATGTTACACATCACCATGGAGGATTATGTAGATGATATATTGGATAAATTAGTCACAAGACATGAACACTTGGCTAACTTAGCTAAGATATTTCACAGACTAGAGGAATATAACTTGCATCTAAATTCGACGAAATGTGTATTCGGTATAACATCTAGGAAACCATTGGGATACATTATATCTAGAAGAGGAATTAAGGTGGATCTTGCTAATTTCAAGGCTATCCTATAAATTCCTCCCTTGAGAACTTTGAAATAGCTACGTAATCTACAAGGCCAACTTCAGTCTATCAGAATGTTTTAACACAACTAGCAGATAAATACCACCTATTCACACACTTTCTCCACAAAGATGTAATATTCAAGTGGGATGGAAGGTGTGATCAATATTATTAATAGGTAAAGGACTATTTTATCACTCCTTTGGTATCGATGCATCTAACTTAGGATAAAGCAATGATTTTATATGTATCCACAACAAAAACAACTTTGGGAGCTCTATTAGCACAACTTGATGAATAGAATAAAGAACAAGTAGTTTACTACATTATTTGTACCTTTATTGGCTATAAGTTGAATTATAAACCCTTTGAATGAGCATGTATATCATTTTTATTCTTAGTACAAAAGGTTATGCATTACACGTTAAATAGACAAATCAAGTTGATATCTAAAAATGACCCCTTAAATATCTATTGGAAAAAGCAACTCT
This sequence comes from Sequoiadendron giganteum, assembly GCA_007115665.2. Taxonomy (NCBI): domain Eukaryota; kingdom Viridiplantae; phylum Streptophyta; class Pinopsida; order Cupressales; family Cupressaceae; genus Sequoiadendron; species Sequoiadendron giganteum. The sequence goes on from CM021103.1 coordinate 298,737,846, forward strand.
TATAGGAAGAATCGCTAAGTGGGCCATGATACTTAGTAAATTTGACATAGAATATATTTAGAAGAAATATATCAATGGAAAGGTGATAGAAAATCAATTAGCAAAATAACCAATTGAATATCATCAACCACTCATAGAGGAATTTTCAGATGAGAGCATGCTACTAGCAACTCAGTCAACCCTTCAGACTATGAACTCTAATGGATCCTACACCTAGCAAGGCTTAGGGGAAGGTATCCTATTTATTACACTAGAAGGAGATAATATACCAAATGCATAAAGGATTTCTTTCCCCTGTACAAAAAATATAGCCATGTATGAAGCACTGATTATTGGGATGAAAATGACCATGGAATGGAAAATTAAGGAACTACAAGTTTATGGTGACTCCTAGTTGGTCATAAGGGAGGTCAATGGTGGATACCATACTAAAGAAGATAAGATCATGTGATACAAGAGAGTGGTGGACAATTTCAAGCAACACTTTTTATTAATCATTGAAAAGATCCCAAGGGTTAATAATAAAGTAGCTGATGTTATGGCTACTATCAATTCACTCCTTGACATACATAAGAATGTCCTTAGATATGAATTCCTCATGGAATAGTTTCTTATACCAAAATTTGATATCCCAAAATCTGAACTTGTATGTGATATTGTTGGTCTTGACTCACCTTAGTATGAAGACACATTTTCTTATATCTAGCATGGAATCATACCACCTCACCTAATGACCAATAAAAAATAACCTTCATCTATTGAACTTATCAATTTACTATCCTTGGAGATATCTTGTACCACCAAAGCCTCAATGGTACATTACTATTATGTCTTAACGTGGTAGAAGCATAGTCTTCCTTGCAAGAGGTACACAAAGGTTTTTGTAGAACCCACACTAGTGGGCCCAACCTAGTCCAAAAGTTGTTATGAATAGGATACTATTGGCCATCATTGGAGAAAGAAGAAATTCATTTTTCCAAGAAGTATCGTCAATGCCAACAACATAGAGATCTTGTGCATGCACCTACACAAGAGTTGTATTCGATCACCACTCCATGGACCTTCTATCAATGGGGACTTGAATTAATAGGAAATATATCACTGACCTCATCCAATGGAGACAAATTCAACATCACTGCTATAGAGTACTTTACAAAGTTGATAGAGGCTATTCCTTTAACCTATATCACAAGGAAACAAATAGCTAAGTTCACTCTTGACTATTTGATTTATCGATATGGTATCCCATAGGCTACAATAAAAGATAATTGAACTCCATTTAAGAAATAGGTTGTCTACAAGCTCTACTCAATATTCTTTATCCAACACCATTTTTCAACCCCATATTATCCTCAAGGAATGACTAGACCAAAGCATCAAATACGACCATCCTAAAAATCCTAAAGAAAACTGATGATGCCAGAAGTGACTAGCACCTATAGCTTAACCCAATCTTATGGGATTATAGAACTAGCATCTACACACCTACAAGTCCAACTCCTTTTTCCTTGGTCTACAGATCCAAAGCAATATTGCATATATAGGTTGAAATTCCATCCTTGAGAGTGTCATTGAAGGATCTTGTTAGCAACAAAGAGTATCGGGTATCTAAACTCAATGAGCTTGAACTCCTAGATGAAAGATGGTTGAGTGCATTAAACCATCTACATGGCTATCAAAGTCAGCTCAAGCAAAGCTACAATAAGAGAATAAAAAAAGGAACTTTCAGCTTGGTGACTGCTCCTAAAGGAAAATAAAAGAATCCAGCTAAATCAAGATGGGAAAGTTAAGTTTCAACCAAACTAGATAGGTCCCTACATCATTACAACAAGATACGGCTTTGGAGAATATTAGTTGGCTATGTCAAAAGGAGAACCTCTAGCCAAAACTCTTAACCACAACCATCTCAAGAAGTTATACACCTAGCATATCAAAATATCCTAAGAAAAAAGGTGAAAAAAGAAAAATTGAAAAAAATCAAGAAAACATTAAAGATAAATAAATCATCCTTTAAGTGAAAACCACCTTTTGGCACTTCTAGGACTGATACCATAGTAAAAACCTTGTAAAAATGTGCTACATTTGAATAAAACTTGCATCATCATCTATCAGAACTATCCATCTATTATCACATCCACTCCACCCATCGCCATAATAAAACATGCACCCAACCATGGCTCGATAACTAATCAAGTGTTGAACCTTGTTGCACCATCTATATCCACCATTTGTTTTATCCACCTATCCTTAATAAAACATAATCCTATTCCAAACTAGGGGAAAATTCCTGAACCTAGTAGCAGATTTCATCCTTGTTCATCCTGTCACTTGTAGAAAATCGTCAAAAATCCAAATAAAGTCGTAAAACATAAAATCCAAAAAACATCATAGTCCATCTCTAGACAAGCTACAATTGAGTCAAAATAAGGTTAGACTACAGTCTTTGAGCTTGCATGTAGGTAAGGCCATCATCAATGGGCCCCTGAGGCACTAGGACAATCCCTTTAGGTGTCCCTCTTAGTCTTTATCTCAATAAAAAATCCAAAAACATTCATAAAGAGTTAGAAAACTCCAAAAATAATGTCACTTAATATATTTGAACTATGATGTCTCTACATTCATCATGTAGGAAAGGCCATCATCAATGAGCCCCCACGACACTAGGTTAGTCCCCTTAGGTATCTCTCTTGGTCTCTAAATCTCTCAAAAATGTAGAAAACAACATCAAATAACTTTAAAAGCACAAAAACATTCAAAAAATATCAAAATTCCTATCTCCATTCACAACAGTACAACATGCAATTAGCATCAAGTTTTATGCTGGATTTTAGTGTATTTGAGTCCATCAATTAGAGTCATCTCACAACACAAAAGTCTGCAAAAAAGTGTTTCTTTGTTTCATTGCCAAAATTTGCACCAATTTTGTGTCGTCTTTAGCACCCACTTTCGTGCTAGATTTTGTGGTAGAAATTTGGTGCCAACAATATCGTCTCCTTTAGCACCAGGAATAGTGCTAGAAAATGACGTCGAAAAGAGTGCCTAAATTGGTGCCTGATTTGGCTTCCAGTTTTTCTTCCATTTTTGCTTCCAGTTTTGCTCCCAGTTTTGCTCCCAATTTTGCTTCTAGTTTTGTTTCCAGTTTTGCTTCTAGTTTTTCTTCCAGGTTTGCTTCCATTTTTGCTTCTAATATTTCTTCTAGTTTTGCTTCTAGTTTTGCTTTCAAGTTTGCTTCCAGTATTGCTGCCAACTTTTCTTCCAGGTTTTCTTCCACTTTTGCTTCCGGTTTTGCTTCCACTTGTGCTTCCAGTTTTTCTTCTAGTTTGGCTGCTAAGATTGCTTCTAGTTTTGCTTCCAGTTTTTCTTCCAATTTTGCTTCCAATTTTTCTTTTGGTTTTGCTTCTAGTTTTTCTTCCAATTTTGCTTCAAATTTTGCTTACAATTTTGCTTCCAATTTTGCTTCCAGTTTTCCTTCCAAGTTTGCTTCCAATTCTTCTTATGATTTTTCTTCCAGGTTTACTTCGAATTTTCTTCCAAATTTGTTTCCCATTTTGCTTCCTACGTTCCTTCCAATTTTCCTTCAATTTTTTCTTCTAGTTTTGCTTCCCGCTTTGCTTCTAGTTTTTCTTCCAAGTTTTCTTCTGATTTTTCTTCCAATTTTGCTTCCAAGATTTCTTTTGGTTTTCTTTTATTTTGGCTTCCATTTTTACTTCTAAAAATGCTTCTTGTTTTGCTTCCTTTTTTCCTTCTAAAAAATGGTTCTTGTTTTGCTCCTAGTTTTGCTTCCGATTTTGCTTCTAGGTTTGCTTCTGGTTTTGCTACAAATTTGTCTTCCAAGATTGCTTCTGGTTTGTTTCTAGTTTGGCTTCCATTGTTGCTTCCTTTTTTTCTTCTAAAAATGCTTCTTTTTTTTCTTCCATAATTTAACATGTTTTAATTCAATTTGATTAGTTAAATATATTATGCCTCTTAAATAACTCATATGATTATAGAGTAAGTAATTTAATTATTTAACTCATATGATTAAATAACAAGATAATTATTATAACATGATAATCATCTATAATTAAAATAAGTGAGTCAAATATCTATAATTTAATTGAATTTGACAACATCCATCCTGAGAAGTAAATTAAAATTATCATACATAATAAATATCCATCCAAAAATGATCAACCACTTTTAATATATATAAATTGACAAGTCAATATTGATAAGATCATCATCATATATAACTAAAAGAAGTGAAAGTCAAATATGCTAGTAGATCAATAACATGTGAAAATGATACATGTCCAACACTCAACATAAGTCAAAATGATACATGTACAAATAATATAAGTAAAAATGATAAATTATTTAACTCAAATTGATACAAGTCAAGATGATACATGCCCAAATGATATAAGTGAAAATGATAAATGTCAATATGATACAACTCAATAATAGGGTATTGTAGGCCATGAAAATGATACATATGATAGTAACAATGAAAAGAGGCATCATTACTATATATATACAATGATCCATGATGTAGTCTATATGATCATGAATGTCACTCGTACTACTAGCAACTGCCTCATCATTATCACCAACATTGTGATCATCATCATCATAATGATCTATCAACAATGATGCATGCCATAGTCTATATGATCATGAATGTCGTTGGGTACAACCAAAAACTACCTCATCATCATCACCACCATCATGATCATCATGATCATCCTCGTCGTTGTTGTCGTCGTCATCATTATTGTCATCGGCCTCGGTGTCTTCTGTTTCTATGTCATCATCATCCTCTACCATGTGATATGTATTGGTAGAATCAATATTTTCTAGATCTATATCATGATGAGGATCATCTTGATCTTCTGGAAGACCCGTGTTTTGTAAAAACACATTTAAAATGAAAAATTATTTATTTTGTGCAATAATTTATTTTTATGTTATATATCTAATATTGAAACATATGAGACAAAACCATAATCATATTACATCATATCAAAGTGCACATACCATAATAAATTTCAAATTTTTTACAGCTAATATGTGATTCCAATGATGTAAAACATGCAATAATTCTGATAAACGCTAGTAAAGATCATAAAAATGTTTGTTATACAATTTAACTATCAACTATAAGTTCTATTACATAACCTTAAGTTCCAACCCTCTGCAAAAGAATGCGGAGACTGCAAGAAGATTGGTTGTAGGGGGTATTGGTACAAGAGATGGACATGGCTCTTCCAAGCCATGCACTTAGATTGTTTCATACAAAATTATGGAAGATATCCCCATTTCTAAAGAGCTCATGATTAAGGTTGATACCAAAAATGATGTTGTTTTGGTACCCATATATGGAATCATGGTTCCATTTCATGTAGCCACCAGCAAGATGGAGGGAATTCTTATATAAGGATAATTTTCAATGTTCCAGGTATCGAATTTAATGCCAACTACATGCCAACATTGAAATTCACTAGCAATATTTATATTAAGGAAATTTCCTTTAGATCCAAGGATTCAAAGCACATCACTGATGTGGTACAAATGATTAAATACCACAAATGATCTATAGCAATGAAAGAGTCTGAAAAGGAAGAGAGAGCTACACTGGTGACTCAGGAGAAACTTCAAATTTCAAAAACAAAGGAAATTAGGCTGGCAGACTTGTGGATTAGGCCAACATTTGGTGGAAGAGGAAAAAATATGACTGGAACTTTGGGGGCCCACCATTTTGGATTTTAGTATTCAACCACGAGAGAAGAAGAGAGAGTTGATATCATGTATCAAAACATTAAGTATGCATTCTTCCACCCAACGAAGAAGGAGATGATTACTTTGCTTCATTTTCATTTGCATTACCATATCATGGCATGGGAACCAAGAAGACCAAGGATTTCCAGTTTTTTGTGGAGGTAATGGATGTGGTCCAAACTTTAGGAGGGGTAAGAAGGTCAATGTATGATCTTGATGAAATCGAGGAAGAATAATAAGAGAGGGACAAGAAATAAAATCAATTCAGAGTTTCAAGGATTTGTCAAGTGAGTAAGAGAGCTATGGGAGTAGCCTCATATAAAATATTTTGAACTAGAGTTTAATATACCATTTAAAGAGCTTGATTTTCATGGAGTTCCTTTCAAATCCTCTACTTTAATTATTCCTATAGTAAACTATTTTGCAGAGTTGGTGGAATTACCTTTCTTAGTAATCACAATATTAGTGAGATTGAGATTGTTAGTCAATTAGGTGCTAATTTCCTATAGCAATGAAAGAGTTTGAAAAGGTAGAGAGAGCTACACTAGTGACTAGAGAGAAACTTTAGCTTTTAAAAACAAAGGAAATTGGGTTGGCAGACTTGTGGATCAAGCCAAAATTTGGTGGAAGAGGAAGAAAGATGACTGGAACTCTGGAGGTCAGGGATAACTTTAAGAAACCCCCCCCCCTCGATGAAGGTGTAAAAACCTGGTGAATCTTTCCTTTTATTTAAAAAAAAGTATTATCTTTTTTGGTGAATCTATGCACATTATTAAAAAAATTTGTAAAATCCTGAATCTTAATGAATAATTGGTAAAAAATAATAATCACAATGGAAAATCTTAGTGAATATCACTAAAAGATTAATTACAATGGCAAATCTCTCCTTTAAAATTTGCATAGTTGGTTACACAGTTCCCCATATTTTTTTCTTTTGTAATATTGAAGTAGGGGCCCTAAAACCAAGGGTCAAAGGCCCTTATGGGGTGAAGAAGGAAATTAAGTGTTTTTTTTAAATATCACTTTAAAATTAAGAATAAATGAAAAGATTAAATATTACAATTGATTAGCAATTTACCTTTTTAATCCAATGACTGCAGGTTGATTCCACCACCTAATAAACACATGCCTTTTAAAAGGCTTGTTGAGGCCCGAAATTTGTTTTGGGCCGCATGATTAGATTTAATCGTGTGGCCCAAAACAAATTTCGGGCCTCAACAAGCCTTTTAAAAGGCATGTGTGTATTAGGCCGCGGAATCAACCTACAACCATTGGATTAAAAAGTTAAGCGATGATTTGGTGACAATAAATAAAAGCCCTATTCAAGGCTAAAATAACCGTAAAATTAAATGGTCATTTATTATTGTGGCGATATTTCCCTAAAATCAATGGTAGGAGTATAATATTATTGGCGAATATAATCAATATTTTTTATTATAATATAAATTGTTGGCGAATCAATTTCAATGACATGTCATTTAAAATATAATACATAGGCGAATTAATCAAGACAATTTTTTTTTTTTGTAAAAACTTGGTGATTCAACATCATTTTTAGCATGTACTATTCACCATTTCTGGAGGTCTCGATTTCAATTATTCACCAATTGGCAAAAATTCACCACTAAAGTTTTCCCTGTTGGAGGTCCATGATAATGGATTTCAATATTCAACCATGAGAGCAGGAGAGAGAGTTGATAGCATGTATCAAAAAATTAAGCATGCATTCTTCTAGCCAAAAGAGAAGGAGATGATTACTTTGCTTCAATTTCATTTGCAAAACCTTATCATGGCATGGGAACCAAGAAGACAAGGGAGATGTGGTCCAAAATTTAGGAGGGGAAAGAAGGTCAATGTATGATCCTGATGAAATTGAGGAAGAACAACAAGAGAGGGAGAAGAAAAATAAAATCAATGTAGAGTTTCAAGGTGTTGGGACTAGAAAAATCCAGAATTTTCCACTGGGCGAGACTCAAGTAAATACTTTAGACCTAGATGAGAAGCTATTTTATTCAAAAGCTTAAGATTTAAATAATGGAGGAAAGCATAGATAAGCCTAAAGCTAAAAAATATAAAACTGAAAAGAGAATCCTAAATAAAGACCTGATAGATCAATGACCTGGGTTGGGGTCGAGACCTAAGAGGAGTGCTCAAATGAATCCTTCCATGGACTGACTATTGGACAAACATAAGGGACTATGAGATATTTGGACACCGCAAAGCAAATATGAGCTCTTCATGTACCATTACAGAAAACAATTTAGGTTTCAACTAGTCTGCAATCCGTGGAGGTTTAACCTAGGAAGGCTTGTGGTGCCCAATGTTTTTGAAAATGCAGAGCTAATTAAATCTCTTTCTATCAAATATGACCCCAATAAAAGAACTATTTAGTCACATAATAGGTGTGACATGCTTTTATTTCTAGGGACCTCATTTCTAAAGTATTTTAGCTAGAGTGTTCACTGAATTTATCGTTCACAGTCAAAGATCTCTTGACAAAGTATCACCATATGGATACCAGTTATAAGAGATGGAAGTTACTTTTGCATAGGTCCAAAGATAAGGAGGCCAACTCAAGAGGTTCTCTAGCACTGAAAACCCTCCTTTCCATGAATATTTGTTTGAAGAGTATTTTTGGTACACTTATTATTCAGCCGGTTAGGTTTTGAGAGTAGAAGTTACACCTCTCATGTCGATTACCCCAATGGTTTTAGCTACACACATATAGAGCAAGGATTCCATGCCGTTTTATTATGCTAGGTACTTGGACAATGTTGTAAATTTAGGGATTGAAAAGATTAAAAATAACAGTGATAATATTAATTTTGAGCACTATTATTTTCTTATGCATTTTCTTTTGTACGAAGGACAATTCAGCGGGGTCTGGAGTGAAGAGTTAAGGAGAAAAGATATAGATGAAAATGGATATTTCAAACCTATGCAAATGTGGACCTCATTATGGGATAGCCGATTTGGTAGGTCTCATTACCTCTATTTTGAAGATTTTTTTGTAAGACCATTGATGAAGTTGTTGGGATATCCATGCAATTATAGCCTATCCCTAGAAGTAAAAAGATTTCTAAGACCAAAGGAAAATGACCCAAGAAATAAAGTGAATGATAACTGGGGAGATTGGTATGCTTTCTTTGATTGTATAGTGATAAGGGTTTATGGGTTCAAAAGAACTCCACATTTGATGCCACAAGTAGTTCCTAACCGAATTGATTACTTAGAATATGTGAGGAAATTGATAAAATATTATGCCAAATGTACCTCAAAGGACTTAAAAAATAGTCAATTATGCCCAGTACCTTATGTTTTGGAGATTTTACAATGGTTTCCAATGAAGGATATGACGAAGTTGATGCTAAATTAGCACAACACAACCTACCTCTAGGTGATGTTAGAAAAAAATTTGATGCATAAGGGTTTAACCACAAGGAAATATTATCATAGGGGCTATTAGGGTATGAAAATTTGTTCTCAGTCAAAGATGTGATAAGAAACCATGATGAGGCCTCCACCACAGAAAGAATGACCACCTATAATAAGATTATGCTTGCAGAAGAATGGAAAAAAAAAATGTCCCATCTTATTCAAATGCATTTGGTGAAATAGAGGATCCTCTAACAATAATTGAGAAAATCATTGCTCATGTGAATGAATTGATAAAGCATGTGCCCCCAACTATTTTTATTCACCTCATGTAACCTATTCAGGAGTATAAGATGAAGACATAGAGCCCTTGGATTACTTACCTTTACAACCTACTCCTAAGGTATGTTTTTGTGTAGATACTAATATAAGTGAAGAAGAGGGGAGTGATACAGAGAGTGAATAGGACAAAAAAGTTCTCCTATGATTGCACAGTATGAACCCCCTCAAGAGTAGAAGATTATAAAATTTGGGGCATCAGATGAACTATCTGATGATGTAAGGGTGAAGGCTAGACAAGAGTTTATTTTTTATTCTGATTTTGTTAAATATTCAGCACTTTAATCATTTGTTTATGAATATAGAGAAAGAAAAATGAGATAGAAGATACAAGATATCACTTCTGATCAAGAGGCAACTGCCCTGGAGGAATTGAAATAGGAGATAGATAAGGAAGTGGAGTCCATCACTCTTGAAAGAGGAAGGGAATTAATCCAAGAAGTTGGAGTGTTGTTCCTACCAGGGTGGGATATTAGCTCTACAATTATATTTGATAGCTTTAGAAAAAGAGGGGACAAGACAACGAAATTTATAGGAGAAGCAAGTGACAAAATGTATTCAAGATCTGGGTATAACCCAGACAAGGCCATCTTTCTTATTTGGTCATTGTACCCCCATGATAAAAGACCTACTATAATCAATAATCGAAACCAAGTGTTTGGACATATCTTGGTCCAATGAGTAGGGATACCAATGCTATGGAGACAGTAGAGTTGAACATAAACGCCAAAAAATTTACCAAGGCAGAGATTGAAAAATTGATTAAGGAGAATGAAATATTGAAGAAGGAGCTAGAAAATTAGAGAGAAAGAACATCCTCCTCCTCCACATCAGAGTTGTACTCCCATGGCTTGAAAAGGATAAGAGAGTGCTAGATGCACTGGCTAATGTATCCTATTGGAAAAAAAGCCATTTGAAATCCTAGGGGAAATGCAAAGAATTGGAGAAAGAAGTGAAGACCATCAAATGTAACATTGTATCTAAAATGATTAAAGAAAGATTAAAAAAAATGATGAAATGTGCTGATAAGTATTGAGAACTATTCAAACAGACACACTTTGCACTGATGGAGAAAAAAAAATTGTAGAAGAGAATGATCGAGAAAATAAAGGAGCTCCTAGGTAAGAAAATCATGAAAGGAAAAATACTGTAGACATATAACATGCTGGTAGAATCACAAAATGGATATCATAAGAATCTTAGGGAATATTTCAACTACTTTGACTCATACCCAACACTTCATGATGACAGTGGAAATCTGTGAGATTATGATAGTTGGAAGGAAGAACTTGATGGGCTTCTATTCGTTGCATTGCAAGAAATCAATGTCAAGATATGGTTTTACAAAATTTTCACAAGCGGCTCAAAAAAATGATGAATATGGAATATGATATGAAATAGGTGATCTCTAATATGGAAACCTATGCTGAACAAGAGTACATCCATCACCTCTCTACAATAAATTTGTTTATCAAAAAAATTGTAGATGTATCAGATACAACAAGACAACCATTGGAGTAGGAACGACAGTCGATAGCATGATGAGTGCCCTATCATGGAGTAGAAGCTTTGAACAGATGTTGGGTGGTCACTTGCTTCTGCTTGGAGATTAACAAACATATGCATTCATCTGTGACTTGTTTTATTTTAGTTATGTTTAGTTATCAAATGTCATGACCTTTTGTAACAGGTTTGTAGCTTGTTGCCTCCCCTATATAAGAGAGATCAAGACCCAAATATAAATTATCAGAACATATATTTTTTAGAATAGAAATTACTAAGAAGATAGATTGCACCAATTCACCCATCCATCTCATATCAAAAACTATTGTTATAATGCATATCATTTGAAGATCAATACAATGGAGAAGGTTACACATAATTACTGATTTTATTTCAAGTGTTCAAATTTTGTGTGGATTTATATGCTTATATGTTATTTGGCTATCTCCAAAGTGGCTGCTTATGTTATTCAAATTGAGTGCGTGGAAATGCATTTAATTTTTCAATATACATTTTCTATAGTGTGTGGTGTTGTTGACTGGTTTCTGTGTGCATAAGAATTAAAATTCCTTTTAAGAAATCAGATTTAATAAGTTCCCTATTTGGATTAAGGTCCTTTTAAATAGATTATCTTGATTGGTTTACCTTCACATCTGTATTAAATCCTTTTGCAACTTCACAATAAAATAAGGGGATATCACTAGGATCACTAAGAGGAGTCTAAATAAATGACCTACTTGCATGTTTTCATAATGTGCAGACATTCAAGCTTCCCAACCGTTCGAGTTAAGTTAAAAAGTAGATCTACCCATCTTACAAAAACCTATCTCTATAATAATAATCCACCTCTCAACTCCATTCACCCAATAGTGTAGGAATTGGTCATTTTTAGAACAATCTCATACAAAATTTATTCATACACCTGATTCTCAAAATATTTTCAATAGGAAGTAGTAATTAGCCTTGCATCTACTTCACCCCCATGTGCCATTGTGAGTAGATTGTTTAGATCAGAAATCGTAGCCTTCAAAATCTGCCTTATTTCTTAGGTACACCCACCTAGGTTTAGTAGAGCCTGAAGAGTAGGAGGTAATCAAATTCTTGTTGCCTTGTTCATGGCCCCAAAATGTGTTAAGAGTTTGGCACCCTCTTATGGTCTAAAAACCTGCATTTTTGAGACCTAACACAAGGATGTGTCAAGCGAGTAAGAGAGCTATGAGAGAAACCTCATCTAAAAGATTTTGAACTAGAGTTTAATGTACCATTTAGAGAGCTTGGTTATCATGGAGTTCCTTTCAAAGGCTCTTATTTTATTGTTCCTATGGTAAACTATTTGGTAGAGTTGGTGGAATTACCTTTCTTAGTAATCACTATTAGTGAGATTGAGATTGTTAATCAATTAGGCAATAATTTCCTACAACAATGAAAGAGTCTGAAAATGCAGAGAGAGATACATTGGTGACTCAAGAGAAACTTCAAATTTCAAAAACAAAGGCAATTAGGCTGGCAGACTTGTGGATCAAGCCAACATTTGGTGGAAGAGGAAGAAAGATGATTGGAACTCTGGAGGCCCACCATAATGGATTTGGGTATTCAGCCATGAGAGAAGAAGAGTGTTGCAAGTATGGATGTGTTTTCTTGTCTTGTCATTGATTTCAACACTATATAGGTTGAGTAAGTTGGATTTTTTCCAAGTGTTTTTGAGAAGATTTGAAATATAATGAAAGTTGTGTTGAAGTATGTTCTGAGCATGCTCCGGTATTGTGGTCCATGTTTCTCCTATGTTGAACCAATGCCTATGCAGATTTATATTTTTTTTCATAAGCTTAAATGGATTGTATGTTCTGAGTTTCAACATCTAGCTTGATGGAGAGAAAAGTTATGTTCATCAGTGTGTGAACTGGTTTGTTAGGGTTATCTGGTTGTTGACTGGGAGAAATGTTTTGGCTCCACAGTCCTCTGGTATTTGGTTTCAGATCTTGCAGATTTGGGAGACTATTCCTTTTGATGGTTTCTATGTTCTAACAAAGTTTCTTATGGTTTGGTGCTCTGGAAGACCTACTCTAGAGTCTCTATGTTTTGCTGGTTGTCCCAGTTGAACTGGTAAAGTGTTCTCTACAAATGAAGTTTGTTGAAGTTGTTGTGGATGTATTTGAGTTGTTCTCAGACATGGTAAATTGACTAGTGAAGTGTGTTGAGCAATCTGTGTATGTCTATCTTGCTGATGATGTGTGTACTTCAAATCTCATTGGTGTTTTCATTAGGTTTGGCCAACCTAGTGTTTACACAGTACATTATATTTTTGTATCGACTTGGGGAAGTGTGTGCATGATCCAAGATGTAGTTTGGGTCCTAATTTAATATGTATTTGGTCCCCTCACATTCCTATCTAGCATGGGAATGTTGAGTAGCCGACATAGTTTGAATTTGTAATTTGAATTTGAATAGTCGACCTTGGTGAATGTTTCTAAGGTTGAAGATGGTATAAAAGCAAGTTAAGTTGTAGCGAATTTCATATCCATCCATCATTCGATTTGAGCAAGAGAAGAGTGTGTGATCAAGTGCAAAAAGTAGAGTGTGGAAGAGTGAATTAAGGAAAAAGTACTTTATTGTATTCATAATCTTTTGATCAAGTTGCAAAGTGTGTATAACTCCTAGTGGTGGATCATTATCTATTTCTTTGTATTTTCTGTAGGCAGTGAGCCTCTCTTTTTGGACAGTGAGTCCTAAGGTAGTGAGCCTTTTTATCTAGGCAGTGAGCCCTTTTGTAGTATTTCATTACTACTATATTGTGAGTTAATCCTCACAATGGTTTTTCCCTCATTAGGGTTTTCCATGTAAATCTGGTGTCTCTGGTATTGTGTTTTTTTTATCTGTATTTCATGTTTATACTTAAAAATAGATTGAGGTTAAAGTGGAATTGATTAAGTTAAGAAGTAAAGAATTGGATACAACTGATTAACTTCCCCCCTCTCAGTTTCTTGTGCAATTCAATAAAGAGAGAGCTGATATCATGTATCAAAACATTAAGCATGCATGCTTCCAACCAGTGGAGAAGGAGATGATTACTTTACTTCACTTTTATTTTCATAACCATATCATGGCATGTGAACCAAGAAGAAAAAGGATGTCCAATTTTATGTGGAGGTAATGGATGTGGTCCAAACTTTAGGAGGGGCAAGAAGGTCAATGTATGATCACGATGAAATTGAGGAAGAACAACAAGAGAGGGACAAGAAAAATAATATTAATGTAGAGTTTCAAGGATTTTTCAAGCGAGTAAGAGATCTATGGGAGCAACACCATCTAAAGGATTTTGAACTAGAGTTTGATGTACCATTTAGAGAGCTTGGTTTTCATGGATTTCATTTCAAAGCCTCTTCTTTTATGGTTCCTATGGTAAACTGTTTGGTAGAGTTGGTGGAATTACCTTTCTTAGTAATCACTATTAGTGAGATTGAGATTGTTAACCTTGAGAGAGTAGGACTTGGGAAAAAGGAATTTGATATGGCCATTTTTTTCAAATACTTCAAGAGGGATGTACTTTGCATTGATGCCATTCCTCAATCTTTGCTTGATGGCATCAAGGAATGGCTAAACTCCATGGATATAAAGTATTATGAAAGAAAAATGAACTTGAACTGGTGGCCAATTTTGAAGACTATTACTGATGATCTAGACAAATTTATTGAAGATGGTGGTTGGGAATTTTTGACGATAGAAGCTAGTGATTCTAATTCTGACAATTTAGAAGAGTCAGATCAATGATATGAACCCTCTGATGTAGAAGAGGAATCATAATCAAATGAGGAAGGTTTAAAAGATGAATCTATTGTGGAGTTAGATGAGGATGATGAAGAAGAAGAATATTATGAAGGGGAGGAAGGTAAAACATGGGATGAATTAGAAGCCGAAGCTAGAAATGTAGATAAGGAAAAAGGAGATGATTCTGATAATGAAGAGGAAAGGCGATGATGAAAGTTAAAAGCTATAGGTATGTCTCAGGCACCTAATATTAGAGATTCATGAGGAATTCCTACCAAGAGGCATAAATTTAGATGAATTGATTTCATCCACATCCTTCTACTATTTATGAAAATGATGCATATATCTTAACTTTATTAGTGTTGTTAGTTTTATAGTTTGACTTCTATGACAACCAACCATTATGCCATTCTATGCGGGAGAACATTTGTGTTTTTAGTTATCTTTTTTGGATAGCTTTACTTGGTGTTAAGGACATTACATTTATCTTTTGAATGTTAAGAAGCCTAGTATTACATGCTTCTCTATGTTGATCAGATTAGGCTACAGGGTTTTTACTACTGAATTCTTTATTTATGGAGTTTTTTAACTTGGAAGACATGAATTTACTGCCTTTTTAAAAATTAGATGGACAAATTAAGTGGCTAGTTAGCTATGCCAAGTGATGTAGACTACAAGGATGTGTTAGATCTATAGGATGCCTACCAAGATGCATCAAAACATTCTTACATGTTAAAAGAATGATAGAATTGTGAGGAAGGATGGCAAAGATGCATGTGGATCACTTAGTAGAATGGGAAAATGAACTCAAGGAAGCACTCCTTGAGATATATTTTTGAGAGAAAAGAAGATAAATCAAATCAACATGGGACTAAGTTACTCAAATGATACAAATCATAAATTAAATGAGGACACTTAAGAGATATTAAAAGAAAATAGTCATTAATTAAAAGATGCAATGAAAATAAGGTATGAATGTCACCCACTACCCTTTAAGGAAAACAATATTTTTTTTCCTCAACATGAAATAATGGGACAATTGAGTGGGATCTAGGGCCAACAAAGAAGAAATTTAGAACTCATCCTACGCATCAATCAAAAAATCAACACAAGAAATGAAAATAGAAATATTAACACAACAATATCCAATTAAGTTATTGAAAGTCAACTATTGATACCTCGTTCTCCATCCAGATTAAAAAATCGGCGTACTTTTTCTTTGTTACTTTTCCGTTTAAAATTTTTTTGGATGCCGGCCATATTAATATCATTTACTTTTTCCTAGGGAATTAAAACAATATCATTTAACATATTAAATATACTTAAAAATTTACAAATCAAGGCCTGTAAACCTTTCTGGCCACTGTGATGTGTGACACAAAGTTTTTGAAGCCTAGCCTTGGAGGACTTGTCCTGAAACATATACTAATTCAATTTAACTATGCACAAATAAAATTTAAAAATCATTTAAGAAATTTGATATAATATTATGAGATAATTCAAATACATGCATACTCTCCTCACCGGACTTTCTCTGTTGTTTGGACTTATCATATTCTTTTACAAGCTCTTTCCATACTTTGACACTTACATCAATTGGCCTTTTTTTGAGCCTTAGGTCAGGAGGGATTTTTTTATCTTCTTTGTTTGGTTGCACCGAAATCTCTTACAATTTTGAGACATTCATAGCTTTACCTTCTTCACAGACCAACCTATGCCAAATTCAGTCTCCATGTCATTGATAACTATTTTTTTCAGGTGTATGGGTATCTTTGAGAATGGAAAATGTAGATGGTCTTTGAACCATTGAAGATATGATTCCTTAAACCTATTCACAAACCCTTTTCCAACATCTGTCATTTAGACTTCCCCTGAAACCACATCGTATTCTATCTTGGTATTGTAGGTACCAATGTAATATTGAAAACTTGGCATGGTGGAAGAAGTCTGTGTCCTAGTAGTGGGTGGGACAATGAAAGCCTCTACTCCCTATTCTACATTCCTAGGGTTTAATGTTATTGATTTCATCCTATATCTTTTGCTTGATCTTGGTCTGCTTGGGGAATCAATTGATTCCCTTTGACATGGTTGATTTGGTTGCAATGTTTGAGGGGATTCACTAGATCGATTTTCTATGTATCTGGCAAGAATTGTCTAGTGTACATCATCCAATTTGTTCACTACCTCTGCCCCCAATATGGAAGCCAATGCCTCTTTATCTTTTTCAGTCACATGTCCCTATATATATATAAAATAAATTTCTTCTTTTAAATTTAAAAATAAAAAACTAAAAAGTAAAAACGAAAGAAACAGGGGAAACATTTACGAATCTATAAATTGACAATGAATTACCTCATCATGGCCAAAATCTGCTCCATTTTTTATCTTCCCTCTATCACTTGATATTTTGAGGCAACCTAGGGTAAATTATTTTCATCCAGTCTATGGAGGAAAATGAATTACATAATGTCAGTTATGAAAGTTTTCGTCCAGTTTGTGGTATGAAAGTTTTACCTTGAATGAATCTCTTTCTGGATTTAAATGCCTATGAATCAATTTCTTGCACACCTATGTAGAATATAAATATATGCAAAATGAAACACATGTATTGTAAAAAAATTAATGCTTGCAGACCTATATAGAATGGTAATCTTTGGGGGATAAAAATGGTGCAGAGTGTGGTTTTATTGAGAGTTAACATAGATAGGTCCCATGATTGAGTCACATCCACTGATTAGAAAGAAAATGAATATGTGTGTGCACAATCAATTCAAAACCACAAGCTCATTTTTCTATAAGAGAATAAGTGAAAATTAGTAATAGCTAATTTAAGCCTGAAGGTCTCACAAATTTGAGGAAATGATCTATTATTCAGCTATCATCTCAAAATACCCATGTACTCATATTGTCTTGACCAACCTCTGTTCCTATGAGACCTTGTTGTAGTGGGGTGGATGTAGTTTAATGACTTGTCTTCAAAGCACTCAACTACTTTTTTAGGAAGGAAGCGAGAAAGTTGTCTTCAAAGAAAGGTATGGAAGGAAGGTTTGAGAAATCGAACCAAAAACTAAAATATTGGGATGGGAATGATAAGTAAACCAGGGCATTGGGGTTTCAAAATGCGTTCATTGCTCTCAGATGTGGTGGAAATAATGCAATGTCTACAATTTTACCCTCCTCCTTTGCAACCACACGAGACTTGAATGATTCACGTGTAAACAAAACAATAACCCTTTCTTCACAATCCTCTCCATTTAATCCAAAAAAAAAATATTCGTGGGAATGAAATTTTTTTTTTGTAACCTTACCTATGGTGTCACAAACTAAATCGAATTTCTGATCTACTTACTTTTAGCCTTCCTTTGTGCCATTTTTCCCTTTTTTCTCCTCTCTTCCTTGGTTCTATAGTTAGCTTAGAAAACTGTGCCTAATGTAGCACTGCCTTTCAACTAAAAATTTAATCTATTTGGGATGAAAAAGGGGATGCAAAGTGTGCCTAATTTAGCATCTAACAATGCAAACTGATGTATTTTTCTTGGAAGTTGATAAATAAATCAATTGATCCTAAATTGAATTCGTCTTAATATGTTCCAAGGGAGCAATCATGGCTCCCTATTTTATCTATTCCTTATCCCATGTCAATTTTGTGGGTGCAAAACTAATAGAGGCTATATTTGTGAACTCAGAAATGACCCCTATACAACTAGATGAGTCATCTGAAGTGTGAAATATATTTCTAAATTGAGGTTTTGTATTGGATAGCATATTAGTTGAAATGATATAATTGGTGTACTAAACATTATTTACTATGCTGTGTATTATAGGGGAAAGATGAGGCCATGGTAACACATCATGTCATGTCAAATGAGGACACAACAGGTGAAGCGAGACATCAAGTACTCAAATTTTGACTTAACTTAGGAAAAAATGATCTGATGGAATTTTGTGATACATCCATCTTTTTTCATAGTATTATTGAAATTTATAATTTATTATCCAAACTTGACATAAATTAAAGCATGTTGTTGATTATTTTAGGTGGATATTGGAGAAAATGTAGAGCCTGAGCATTCAACTAGAAAAAGAGGAAGATATGTACATGGACATGGACCTAAAATTTTTAAATCATGTAGATGAAAGTGGGTGTTCAAGGATATGACAATGGATCTTGCAGACACAACAAATTATTGCATTGAACAAGAGGTTGATCAAGACTATAGTACATGGGATGAATACTTTGAGAAAATATATGACTAAAGTGAGGTTTTCTGTTGGATATCATATTCGTTGAAATGACATAATTGGTGTAGTAAACATTATTTACTATGTTGTATATTATAGGGGTGAGATGATACCATGGCAATAGATCATGTCATATCAAATGAGGACATAATGGATGAAGCGGGACATTAGGTACTCAAATTTTTACATAACTTAGGAAAAAATGATCTGATGGAATTTTGTGATATGCCCATCTTTTTTCATAGTATTATTAAAATTTATAATGTATTATCCAATCTTGACATAAATTAATGAATGTTGTTGATTATTTTAGATGGAGATTGGAGCAAATGTAGAGCTCGAGCGTTCAACTAGCAAAAGAAGAACATATGTATGTGGACGTGGACCTAAAATTGTTAAATCACATAGACGACAGTGGGTGGAAGAGGATATGACAATGGATCTTCTAGACACAATAGATGATTGCATTGAACAAGAGGTTGGTCAAGAATATTGTACATGGGATGAATACTTTGAGAAAATTGTTGTTTGTGGATGTTTTGTATGTTGTGGAAAGAAAAAATTCAAACAAGCAATTGTACAAAGAAATTACATATATGATGAGCTTCCAATTGGTAGTATGCTTCCTACAATCGATTCAAATCCAATAGGAATTGTGGTAAGGAATTTTCCAATTTGATATAAATAACATGTATACTTCGTTTAAACATTGTTTTATATTATTTAAATAACTATTTTTTTCTCAACGGATACTTGCAAGATAGATTTCTTGGTTTAAATTTTCCTAGATCACCGACTTCTAGCCTAGAGGCAAAAGATCATTTATTCGATGATATCTCTAACAAAAATATGTGCCAATATACGAGCTCGGAAGATGAGAAATTGATGAAAACAAGTCACAAAACAAGAACCAGTTTAAAGATGCATAATTTTCTTAAAGATAGGGGGAAGGTAGACTACATACCCTATGAGAATGAATGTGATGGAGATGATGACTTGCCCCTAAGTTTGAGATCAATTTACAAAGAGACATTTGATCATCGACTATATTGCACTTGGCCTAGTGATCAACAACTACCTAGAGTGTACGAGGTGTTTCAATTTTGGGGATACAGCTACATGATATGACCCTCCAATATTCATGGATTGAATCTAGGCCTCTTTACTATAAAAAATGTACATATAGGATCTAAACATAGAAAAAATTCAGAACAAACCACTAGGAGATTAATGCCATATTATGGTCCATCATATTATAGTGGTGAATGGAGAAGGCTAGCATAATATAAGCCTAGCATGTCAGCATATGGTCTAAACTCAAATATGTATATACATCGTCTCCAATTGGAAAGTGGAAAAGAAATCAATAGAGGTCATATTATGTATGTAGATGGACATGCATACACACAAAAATATTGTAGGATTTATAAATAGTAGTAAGAGAAGGGACCTTAATGTAAGAACGAATTGTCAATTTGTTGAGGTTATAAATTATAAAGATGGAGATATGGAAAGAGAGGTTAATATATTGATAATGGTTGAGGCTATTAAGGACCTTACCATTAGGGATGAGTTATTGATTGATTACCCCTTCTTAAAACACACTCTCGTGTGAAAGAAAAGGGAAGAACAAGGTATCCCTAAGGATGTTCTTAAGGGAAGAAAACCAAAGAATAATAAATGAGTGTGACTGATGTTTTATAAACTATGTTGTCAAAATTGTGTTTTATTTAAATTATTGTATGAAAAAGGTAGTCTATAAAATAATGTTCCATTATTCAATTGATGTATATATGTTCATATAATTTATATTTTTATTTTTTAAGCCATATCTAATTATATTTCTTTGAAATTGATAAATTTATGATTTATCCAATAGTTGGAAAACATTAAATAATTCTTGCATTTGTTGATAGGTAGAAGATGTTGATGAAACACATACTAATACATACAATCGAACTGGGTTATTAAGATTTGGACAAGATGATCCAAACCATCCTTTAAACAATACCAGGGTGAAAAGAGAAATTTTGAAGAGATTACTACCACCTGAGAAATTTTAAGAGCTGATGAGATCTGCATACACTGATGAGGTGCCACCTAGCCTTAATAATGATGTTCATGATAGTGAAAATGCAGTGCTTGACAAAGGATTGAATGAAATTCTTACAGGTTTTTTTGGGGATGGAAACAATGATGACAATAATGATCACATGGCTAACAGTAACAATGATATCAAGGGTAATTATCAACAACGTAATGTTGATGATAACAGCCTGAAAGAATCCATCAAGCAAGCAACGAAGACACCTATGTTAAAATCGAGTGCAAGTAGAACCTCACAATTGGCATGCACATTAATATTATTAGAAATCAAGTCACTATTTTGTTGGTTAGACAAAGGATTCACTACTCTACTGAAGTGGGTTAAAATATATTTCTTACTTTACATTTTCAATTGGTGTACATAATTTGTAAGCATTCATTGACTTTGTTTATATTTATTTAAGGGGATTTTAAAACCATATATTGTATATAAACAGTCTTAGTATAGATTGACATATCAAACTGTAGACACCTAAAAATGACCTAGGCTTGCGAACACTATTTTACCACTTTCCATCCTAGCATAATTGTAACATTTGAATTATGTCCCTAACCCACATTCAACTATTAATTAAATAATTCATGATTATTTAATTAATTCATAAACTTTCATTCTTCATGATTATTAAATAAACAAATCTTATTTATCTATTTAATATGTCACTAATTGTCAAAGTGTTCTCTTAATTAAATAAAATCTTATTTATTTAATTAATCCTTATCATTAATGTCCTCCTGATTATTAAATTAATATATTTTAATATATCTATTTAATATGTCACTAATTCCTAAATCCTCTCTTAATTAAATAAATTCATTAATTTATTTAATTAATTAACTACTTCTAAATTAAATAATTATTTTAATTATTTAATTATGGCATGTGACACTATTATATTTTTAAATAAAACAAATCATTTAAAAATATCTCACATACTTAACTGATTCTTCATTTAGTAATTAATTTCAAAAATCAATTACTAATTACCTCCGAAAATCTGTATTTTGAATTAATTTAATTCAGAAAGGGAAATATTCTTCTACAAATCAAGTAATTTCTAAAATTACTGATTTTATAAAATCCCATCCTCTTGTCTTTTGATTTTTACTAATTTCATCTCCACTGTCACATTTAGTTTAGATATAATTCATTTAATTAAATCTTATTTACACCTATGGGTATTTTTCCCTAACCCTAATTGAGGTTGCCTTATTGAATCTTGACCTTTGATTCTAGGGTATTCCTCAATCTCTCATCTTGTCCATCTGTTCAAGATTGCATTTTCTATAAAATGACAATCT
Source organism: Sequoiadendron giganteum (assembly GCA_007115665.2). NCBI lineage: Eukaryota > Viridiplantae > Streptophyta > Pinopsida > Cupressales > Cupressaceae > Sequoiadendron > Sequoiadendron giganteum. The sequence continues at coordinate 298,760,235 of CM021103.1, forward strand.
TGATCTCATTTTCGGATCCATGATCATTTGTTTACACTTTTATTATAGGCTATTCATTACTAGTTGCATAATTAGAATTAAGCTTCTAGTTTGCACATTGGTTTAGTTTTAAAATCCTTCAAAGACATTTACTAAGGCTTAGACATTATAGGGTTGCTCACAAAACCTGAGGGTACCTTACTATTGCAGCAATCTCAAGAAGGTATAATGGAAGTGAAGCATGGAGGAGAAGAGAAATGGGTGAGATCTATCTAATTCATCTATTTTCTTATTATTTCTCTATTGTATTCCATTATTTGATTTATATTAACTTGCAGGTACAACTAATGGTTTGTTGATGTTTGCAAGATATTTTAGGTCATTACATTGGTGAACTCGACTTTCCAACACAATTTTTTTTTGCAGGTTTCAGCTTCAAACATTTTTTTTGTAGGTCCAGTATGGAACGACGCATTTGAAGACCCAAACGACACATTCGCCCTATCACATCATATTTGTGATCGCGAGCGACACATCCGCTTTGTCGCACCACATACGAGTCTTCCTGAGATGCATTTGCCAGGCCACGATGCATTTGATAGAAATTGAGCCGCATCCACTCTGCCGAGCCGTAGGTAACTGGTAATCTTTGTTGTTCTTTTTGATCATCATTGTAATCTAGATTCGATGCATCCACAACCAGAATTTCATGTTTTCTTTCATTTTTGGTGTTTAAAAAGAACCAACCCTAGGATAGTCACATAAATTTCAATTTGCCAATCCTAGGATAGGCAATTTAATTGAAATTTATCAATCTAGGGTAGGCACCAAACATTTATTTTGGTTAAAAATGAACACCATGTTTGTGTGAAGCAACATCTTCACTTAGATTAAAAAATCTTTTTATTTTGGGTTTAAAATTGAACACTTGCTTTATGTGTTTTGGATAGTAGGCATATGCTCTCCCCTTTACTGGGTGATCAAAAAGCCAGACCTATCCCTTTTTCATACTTATGCATTTAATGTTTTATTACAACCTTTAGAAGGCCTGCCGTAGTGGGAAAAAGTACTCACCCTACGGGAATGACCTAATTGGGAACACCTAAAGCCAAGGTTTCCAACCCACTATAATCAAAAGCAAGTTGTTGATGAAAATCCAACTTGATAGTAGTTGACAGAATAACCATCCCCAAAGCCTTTGTTCTAAAGGTTGGGAGGCCTCTCGAGGGAGTATATCCATTGCCACACTGAATGGAAAGACTTACTAAGAACCTAGTGTAGTAGCCAGCCGTGTCAGTAACCAGAAATCCTTTCAATCACGATGCAAGGGGAGGGAAGAATCTCCCCCCAAGACACTCACCATATAATCACCACGGAATGTTTGCTCAGGGGATTCAGTATCCACTTCCGTCACCCTGAGTACGCACCTGAAAAAGACAAAAACATGGGCACCCTCTAGGGGGTGACAAGGCTGTGTGAGTCGATGCGATTTCAAGATGTGGGTTGTGATTGCGAGGATGACCCACTTGAATTTTAAGAGTGAGTCTATTTGAACAAGCATTTCATATTTTTGATTTCTGTGTTTGCCAAGAATTCGTAAAAATCTTCAAACAAATTACAAAATCACAAATTGGAATCACAAAAACTGGTCGAAAACTACAAACTGTATTCGGGTTTTTTTCCCTAAAACTGCATATTGCGACGCAAGCGCTCTGCTGCACCACATTCGACATCTGGAAAACTGCATTCACTCCGATGAGCTGCATTTGAGCCATCAGGAGCCGCATTCACTCTGTCAAAATGCAATCAACATTTATAGAGCCGCATTTGCAATCAGTAAGCCGCATTTTCTAGATATAAACCCACATTTGCAAAACAGTGTCGCAATCGACATTTCTAGAACCGCATTTGATTCTGTGAGCCACATTTGCCATGTCGTAACGCATTTGCTATGATGCATTTGCTAGAACTTACAACCAATTTTTCACTGTCAAAACAGAAAGTCCACAACTTGTCTGAAATCCAATCAAGTCTTCCTTCACTATTTCAAGTCAAACCAGACTCTAAATTGCTCAACTATCATTAAACATTTCATTTTTAGATACCATCTAGCCCATTAGATTGCATTGGTAGCTTCACCACCTCCTTAGACACTCACTTTGGCAGATTTTAGGAGTTGACTCTTACCATTCATTGTCCAAACTTTGCATTCATTAGTAGGTTATCATTGGACCCAATTACCTTTGTCACTTTGTCAATCATTTTGTGAAGCATTTCCCACTCAATAGTCTAGTGTGGAGAACTCACTTTGTCCCATTTATAGTCCTTCTACGGTCCGTTGGTCCTCCAAAACTGAATCATTGCAAAAACATTGTTTGTCCAAGTTTGTCCTCTTTAGATCTCTCACTAGTAAGTAAATCTTAGGATCATTTATTGCATATCATTTAGTATCACTCCACTTACATCCACAAGTCTTTTTCATAGCATCATTTTAAAAATCCAAAAAACCAAAAACATAGTCTCATATTTAGATCATTTTTTCCATCATCTCAAGTTGAGCAAAACTTTGTATGGTTGAAACTAGACTACAGAAAAAGAAAAGACTCATGGATTCCTTTGGACAAGACACCAAATTTCTTGGGTTCACAACTGGCATGAAATCGTTTCTAATGCCAGTGCCACTCAAAATGAAAATGGGGATGTCTTTGAAGAAGACATACAAGGTGCCACTCAAAACCCAGAAGTGGCCTCTTTTGTGGAAGAAATGGTCATAAATGACTCTTCTAGAATCCTAGCTATGCTCCTTGACCAAGGGGCTAAGTTACCAAAGGGATTCGATATTAACACTCTTAGACCAACTTCTCCCACTCCAACATCATACAATTCCTCCATGGGAGCTTCTTCATAGAATGTCATCAACACACTCAATTCTACCTCCCTTGGTCATACCACTACCACAACCAACACAACATCTATTGGGGGATCATCTTCCCAAACCAACACCACATCACAATCCACCCCCCAACAAACATCCACCATTCCTTCACAAACAATGGGGGAAACCACATCAAACCTCTTTGGAACTACATCTAGTTCCATGAGTACATCAACAAACCTATTATTAGGTTCGTCAAGTGCCATAGCAACCAACTCATCCAACCCATTTGGGAGAAATAAACGAAGAGTTTTCATTCAAGGCACCCAATCCACTTCATCATAGGTTAATACCAACACCAACATTCCTCAAAGTCAAAATCTTTTATTTGGGCAAGGCAATCAAGGCACTCAATCATACACTCCATTTGGGCACCAACAAGCTCTAAATCAACAAGGCCCTCCATTCTTCACTCCATTTGGCAATCAGCAACGTCAAAACTAGCAAGGTCCTCAAATCCAGTCTAATATGGCAAGATATCATATTCCCACTTATGCTTCTCAAGTCCATACACGGTAACACATCCCTCATCAAATACTCATTTCCAACAACCGCCTAATCACAACAATCATTTTGCTCACCGGCAACCCATTCCCAATCAACACATCTCACAACATTTGGGGAATCAAATCGCCTCCACCACCAACATAGGTGATGCTACCAACCATCCAATGGTAGAAGTTGTCACTCAACAACTCGCTGCTCTTCAAATAAAAGTGGAGACCTTGCAACAATCCAATAAAAATTCATACATGTCACATGACTTGTGTCCTTATCCGTTTGACACAACTTTATATATGCCACCATTTCCTCATGGATATGTGGTCCCTCATTTTCCCAAGTATAAAGGCAAAACAAACCCCCTTGAACACATAAGGGAATTCACAACTAGTTGTATTGACATTGCTTATGAGCAAAATTATCTCATGAGACTCTTTTCTAGAAGTCTTGGAGGTCATGCACTAGAATGGTTCTCACTCTTGCCTAAGGGAATAAAAACTTGGGATGAACTGGCAAACAAGTTTGTCGAAAACTATGCTTACAATATTGACATAGACATTGACATCGCCTCCTTATGCAAACTTACCCAAGAGGATGCGGGAGAGACTTTCATTCCATTTTTTCAAAGATGGAGAACCTTAGCAAGCAGATGTCTAGTAGAAATAATTGAAAAGGAAAAACTAACCATGTTTGTGCAAACTCTCCTTGGACCACTAAGGTATGGATTACAAGTCCATTGTTGCACCACTTTTGTTGACCTTGTTGAAAAGGGGGTTCAATTGGAAAAAGCCTTGATTGCTAAAGGTGAATTGAAATATGGTGGAAAAACCATCAACACAACCACCAATAATAACCCAAGTAGCTCAAACGACAAAAACAAATACTGGGTTAAGAACAAACACATCACAAGTGACGGTGTAGTTGATGCAAAAACCGTCAATGCAATAGGTCATGTACTCACAATCAAAGGAGTAAAAAATCAAAATGCACCTGTAACTACACTAACACCAACTACCAATGCTCTTCAAAACAATCATGCACAATCTAATCAAAGGCAGCTGCGTCAACCACGACAGTTCCAAAAGCGTACATTCACCCCGTTGGGTGAACCCATCGAAATTGTCTTAAAGAAACTTCTCCAAAATGGCGTCATAATGTTGGAGGAGCCAAAACCGTATGACCCTGGTCAATTCAAGCCATCATGGTGGGATGACAGTTCATTTTGTGATTACCACTGTGCCAAAGGGCATAAAACATCCTCTTGTCACCAATTGTGAAATTTGGTGCAAGACCTCATAGAGAACCACACCATTGAGTTGGGTGGTCAATCTATTTCATCTAATGTAGATCATACCATACACAAAAACCCACTGCAAGATCATGGTAAAGCTTCCTCATTTGGCACAAAGCATACAAACAATCAAGCCAACCATATCTGCCTAGCCTATAATACTACTCGTCCTGCGTACAGTTATCCCGATGGTACTATTATTAACAATCTTCGCACTGCTAATGAAGATGAATCTGTTAATACCATCAACATCAAAAGAGCCCCAAAATGTAATGTGACTATGCGTAAAGGCAAGGTCACTATCCTGGGTTCTGCCCGTCAACCAAAGATCACCATACCTAGTCCATCCACTATACAATCCACCCCAAAACCGGAGTTCAACATTGTTGAGCAGTTAAATAAAACACCTGCTCAAATATCCATTCTTGAACTACTCTGTATTTCACCCACACATAAGGCCATTCTCGATAAAGTACTGCAAGAGTCAACTGTCCCAACCAACATCAATGTTAACCATTTTGAGACCATGGTCGGATACCTGAATTCACCTCACCACATCACCTTTTCAGACAACGACTATTCCTCACCCAAGCCATCACATAACGATGCCCTCCACATTGAAGTCTTTGTCCACAAGCATAAGGTTAGATGAGTTCTAGTAGATGGCGGAGCAAGATTGAACATCTGCTCTCTGAAATTGGTCAAAGCTCTTGATTTTTCTGAGGCATGTGTAGATGCTAGCAAAAGCATTTTCATCAAAGCATATGATGATGAAGAACGCACTTCTATAGGCATTATTACAATTCCACTCTGAGTGGGACTGGTCATCATAGATACCACATGCTAGGTCCTGGATCATGATATCCACTATAATATATTACTTGGTCACCCTTGGATTCATGCTTTAAAGGAAATTCCATCCACGTACCACCAATGCCTCAAATTCCCTTTTGATGGAACTAAGATCACTATCCCCGGAGATCCTAATCCATTTCAATACTGCACCAACCTGCGAGCTACTATTGAGCACCATGTACCCATCAATCGGGAGGCCTCATCTTCCACTGCATCCAAATACATTGACCCAATGACACTCACAAGATCATCCATTCCATCACCTTCTACCACACCATCTTCATCGGCGTCCATCCCAAGTAAAGACTTTCAGATCTAGGACCTTGGTTGTGGAGAGTTTAAATTGAACATGACTTACTATATAACAACAATACCGAATCCACCAAAAGTCTATGGTAGACCTTGTTTTGCAATTGAGCCCAAAGTAACTTTCAATGTTCCACCAAAAAGTGTTTTTACATGGTGGGGCGATATGGGTGATGAAGACATCATTGAAATGGATAACGAGATCTACAAAGACCCAATAGAGTTATCTCCACTACCGCTACATGTCTATGGCAAAGGATATGATATATGCAAAGCCCAAGGTTTTGATGGCACGAGTGGCCTTGGAAAGAATGGTAATGGAAGAAGGGAACCTATTATCATAACGGAAAGACGAAGATACATAGGGCTAGGGTTCAACCAACTCGGAACTGACGATCAATGTATCTATGAATTTTCAAGTAATAACGTAACGACAATGGAAAGTGTCGGGACAAGTGAAGAATCCCTAACCGAAATAGACTCAAACGAATGGGAATGGGGATCTGACAAAACTATCAGTGACTATGACATTGATGAACTATTCTTGGAACCTGGCCAACCTTCCTTTGAAGAACGATTCTACCAACAATACAACATTGACCCGATTGACCGACATTCTAAAGACAAGAAATGGGTGAGCATTCCTTGGAATCCAGAGGAACACAAAGTGTCATCAGCAATACCTGAATCACCCCACCCCATTCTTGAGCCCACCCATGAGCCTGACCTATCTGAGCCCATTATCCATGCTTCTGAAATGCCTACTATTAGTCACGATGTTGATAATTTCATCCCATATTATGATTTTGAATTTGATTCATATGACTCAGAGTATGGACCATCCATTGCATCAGACACGGAAGTGGAAATTGATAACTTTTCCTTTACACTTGAGGCATCAATTTTCACACTTTCCACATCCTCCCCATCCTTCACCAACACTAATGATGAAATCCCCCTTGTTTACCCACAACTAATCGACTGGGACCAACAAGATCCACCGGTGATGGACATATTTCAGAATGACGAAGCAATTACATAATTCATGGGACTAAGAGAAGGTATTGCATGGGGGGATCACAAAATAGGGTTCTCCATTGATCTTGATTGTGCAGCTTACTTCGGGGAGACTGTGTAATCCTCTAGTCGCAAAAATGCAAGAAATAAAAAAGAAAAAGAAATTCCTTTAGGTGAAAACCGCAAGGCACCTTATGGTAGTAAAATAGTAAAAACAAAGGATGCATCTAAAGGTGAAAACCTCTTTGAGGTGTCTAAGGATGGAGGATTGGACTTTCTCCCTGTAACATAGGAAAAATCGGCCATGCTCATTGAGGATACAACAGAAGTTAACATGGCTACACCAGAGAATCCCAAAATGATTCTCTTGGCTGCATCATTATCAGATGAAGAAAAACCTAAATTTAAACAATTCTTCACAGAGAGAAAAGTTAACTTCGCCTGGTCATATGTCGACATGCCAGGACTGGATCCCAAATTGGTTCTACATCATCTGCCTTTAATCCTAGGAATCAAGCCGGTTAAACAAAAACTACGCAAGATGCATCCACAGATTGCATTACTTGTCAAGGCAAAATTAAAAAAGTTACTGGATGCTGAATTCATAAGGTCAATTGATTATGTGGATTGGATATCAAACATTGTTCCTGTTACCAAGCCAAATGGACAAATCTGTATCTGCACGGATTTTAGAGATTTAAATAAGGCTTGCCCAAAGGATGATTTCCCTCTACCGAACATAGACATTATTGTTGACCTCACGGAAGGATATGAGATGCTATCTCTCATGGATGGTTTTTCAGGCTATAATCAAATAAAAATTGCAACAGAGGATCAACATAAAACAACATTCACTTGTCCTTGGGGAACATACTATTGGAATGTCATGCCTTTTGGCTTAAAGAATGCAGGTGCTACATATCAAAGGGCTATGACAACAATCTTCCATGACATGATGCACATTCTAATGGAAGATTATGTGGATGACCTATTAGCAAAATATTTGACAAGAAAAGATCATCTCAAAGTCCTAGACAAAATCTTTAGATGGCTTGAGGATTACAAGGTCAGATTGAACCCAAAGAAATGTGTTTTTGGAGTCACTTCAGGCAAGCTGCTAGGATACATTATTTCAAGATGAGGCATTGAGGTTGATCCCGCAAAAGTAAAAGAAATTCTGGACATGCCTCCACCAAAGGGAATCAGTGAGTTGCACACACTTTAGGGCAGATTTCAATCTATTCACCGCTTCATTGCATAGTTGGCAGACAAGTGTCAACCATTCCAATATCTACTCTGTAAAAGCATCCCATTTGTATGGACAGATAAGTGCAACATGGCTTTTGACAAAATTAAAGAATATTTATTAACAACTTCAGTGTTAATGCCACCTATTGAGGGAACATCACTGATTCTATATGTATCTGCAACAACAAATGCACTAGGGGTATTATTGGCATAGAATGACCACGAAGAAAAAGAAAGAGCCATATATTACATCAGTCGCACATTAATTGGATATGAGCTCAAATATACACCCATTGAACGAGCATGCCTGGTAGTTGTCTTTGCGGCACAAAAACTAAGACACTATATGCTAAGTCATCAAACACATCTGATAGCAAAGATTGACCCCTTAAAATATCTCCTGAGTCGAGCAGCATTGACAGGTCGTTTGGCAAAATGGGTCATGATATTAAGCGAATATGACATACAGTATGTGGAGCACAAGGCTATAAAAGGTCAAGTCATAGTAGATCAATTAGCTGATGCACCAATCCAGGCCACTCATCCTTTGATAACTGATTTTCTAGATGAGTCTATTTTTCATGCCGAACCAGCTCTACCATTGAAATTATACTTTGATGGATCCCACACTCGTCATGGCTTAGGAGCTGGCATATTATTTATCACACCACAAGGGGATTCAATTCCTAAATCATTTCAGATTGCTTTTCCTTGTACAAATAATATTGCAAAATACAAGGCATTGGTCACAGGCCTTAAGATAGCAATCAAATGGAAAATTTAGACATTGCTCGTATTCAGAGATTCTCAATTAGTCGTCAATCAAGTGAATGATGACTATGACACAAAAGATGAGAAGTTGCTTCCCTACAAAAGAATTGTGGATAGTTTCTTGATGTATTTCAAAATGATTGAATTTGAACAAATCCTAAGGACATAGAATAAAGCAGCCAATGCAATGGCTACCATTGGATCTCTCCTAGACATCCCTAAGAATGTGTCACAATTTGAATTCTTAGTGGAACAGTTGTTGATGCCTGCATATGATATTCCAGAGTCTGAAATGGTGTGCGAGATTGTTGGTCTCGGTTCACCTTGGTATCAAGACATATACGACTATCTTAAAACCTAGACCCTCCCACCCAACCTGTCTAACAACCAAAGAAAATCCTTTATCTGAAAAGCAGCTAGACATACCATCGTTAGTGACACCTTATACTGTCGTGGCTTTGACAACACCCTTCTTCGCTGTCTTGACACTGATGAAGCCCAAATGACCTTACAGGAAGTACATGAGGGTATATGTGGATCTCATTCGAGTGGTCCAACTTTAGCTAGGAAAGTCACCAGACTGGGAAACTACTGGTCAACATTGGAAAAAGATGCTCTTCAGTTTGTTAGAACATGTTGGAAATTCCAGGTGCATAGCGACCTGATTCATGCACCTGCACAAGAATTAAGACCGATCACTTCTCCATGGCCTTTTGCACAATGGGGACTCAACCTCATGGGTAAGATCCATCCTTCCTCGTCTAATGGCCATAAATTCATAATCACCACCACTGAGTATTTTACTAAGTGGATTGAAGCCGTTCCTCTCACTTACATCACCGATAAGCAAATTTCCAAGTTTATCTAGAATTACATCATTTGCCGGTATGGTGTCCCACAATCCATCATCACAGATAATGGTAGTCCATTCAAAAATCAAGATGTCCATGAACTCTGTGAGTGATTCCACATCCAACACCATTTTTCAACTCCATACTATCCACAAGGTAATGACCAAGCTGAGGCGTCCAACAAAACAATTCTTGACATTCTGAAGAAGACCGTCAATGACGCTGGCTGAGATTGGCACCTACAACTCAATCCTGCTTTATGGGCCTATTGTACCAGCATCTGTACCCCTACTGGAGCCACTCCATTTTCCCTGGTCTACAGATATGAGGCCATACTACCTATCGAGGTTGAAATTCCTTCTCTTCGTGTTTCTTTGAAAGGAATGATTGATGATGAAGAGTACAGACATACCCATCTCCATGAGCTAGAAATGTTACAAGAAAGATAGCAAAATGCCTTAAATCATCTACAAGCATATCAAAATTGTCTCTGCAGAAGTTATAACAAAAGAGTCATGGTGAGAAATTTTGAAATTGGTGACTTGGTTCTCATGCAAAATCCAAAAAATCAAGCAGACCGTGAAAAGCTTGGTAAGTTTGAGGCTACTTGGCTTGGTCCTTATATCAATACTGCTGCATTTGGTTCCAGAGCTTATCAGTTGGCCACACCTAATGGAGAACAACTTACACCTGAGAAAATTCTACACATAGCATCAGAGAGCTGGGCTACAAACCTACAAAACAAAAAAATTGAAAAATAAAATAAAAATCATCCCTTGATGAAAACCTGGCAAACAAGCATCTTGGTGAAAATAAATCAAAAAATGGCAAAAATAGTAAAAAGAAATGAATTCATCCAATAGTGAAAACCTGGAAAATAGGCACTTTGGATAAAGTACCATGGTGAAAACCTGGCAAATAGGCACCATGTGTAGTCGATCATTGCTTCGCCATCTACTGTTACCCAAATCAACCTTTACCCATTCGTCATAATCATAAAGGCCTGACACATTCACGAAATCTATCCTAAGTCCTGTCAATTCCAACCATGGTTAACATTTGGTTGACATCATTCCTTGCATATCCTTGCCTTTACCTTGCATCTACCTATCTCCATATCATTGAACTTGGGTATTCCTCGACCTATCTGGGGGCAAGAACTTTATCATGTAACTATAGTGGGTACCGCACATGATCTTGCATTCTCAAAAAGTCTTGAAAAAAGACCTAAAAATCAGAAAGCGTCCTGAGAAAATACAAAAACATCCAAATCAGTGTCAAAAATCCAAAATCAAAGTTAATCTGATCAATTCAACTGATCACGTCATTCAATCTTTGTCCTCGTCTGAACTACGTTGTCTCTGCGCATTTGCTACATAGGCAAGATTCATCTTTGAATCCTCAAGACATTAGGTTAGTCCTTCTAGGTTTGTTGCAAAATAAATCATGATTCAAACTATTGTCCTTTGGACAATGTCATTGGTTGTGTCGAACTACGAGGTCTCTGAGTGCATGATGTAGGCAAGGCCATCAATCGATGGACCCCCGAGGCCGCACTAGGTCAGTCCATTAGAGTTCATGGCACAATATTCTCACACATGTCAAGCTATCTTCGAATCAAACAAGTCTTATGTCAATCTTGAATTATCAATCTATCGGCAATCTGTTCCACCAACACTCTCAGTTAATTCAGCATGTCAGCAATGACATGTAGTCAAAATCCTATCAAAACAATTTATCATGGCAAAGCTTTGGGTTCTTCTTCAGATGTGTCCTTCTGAATAGCAACTCTCATCAAACTTCTTGCTGCTTTTGGATGTGTCCTTCCTAAGCATCATCATCATCTGGCATTTTGATGGATTCTCCTAACTCCAAGAATCGATCTCCTAGATATCAATGTCATTCAGGACATGTCCTTCCTGAATTTGATATCACCCGACATTTAAAAACAACACCTGACATTAAAACACTTGGCAAATTTTTTTCTTTCTGTCTTTTGATAAAAATCATGATATTAGTTCCTTATGTCCTAGGAACCATGACATATCATGATGATTATCCTTGTCTACTTATCACTCTGCTATTAGTTTCTCCACGATGTCTGGACTTCAGGATTTAGAGAAGCAATGACATAGTATGATGATTTTACTGTCTCTTTTACTATCATGTGGCTAGTTTCTCAAGGATGTCCTATTATCAGGATTTAGAGAAGCAGTGACATCTCATGATTGGTTTGGTTTTTCTAGTGGTTGGTCATGATAAAGTGACTAGGGGCAATTGTGTCCCTTGCATGAGTCATGATCATCCTTTGTCTACAACTATTGATCTACGTGATGGTTTGACCTTGCACACTATTGATCCATATCATATCATAGTGTTTGTCAACCATCATGACATTTTCAGACAATGATGATTAAAGAGAAACAACTAGAATAGCAATATAGCAAAGTTTTTGAAGGATTTTTTATTTTTCGCACTAACATGCATATCTTTCTGTGCACTAACATCCATCTTCATCTTCTCTTCTAGAGTTCTCTGACGATATCCTATGACATACAAAAACAAAGCTGCATACATAATGGCATGATCATTTCATATTCACATCTGTATTTATCAAATACCATAATTCACATTACATAAACATTATCATTTGCATCCATTCATAAAACCATCATTGGCATCAACATATAAGCATCATAAATATAACATTTACATTAGCATATATGAATCACATCATCACAACATTACACAATGCATACATACATCCATAATCGCATTCATAAACATAAGCATAAATACATCTCATAACATCAAAACTGCATTGCATATATAATCTCAAAAAAATGTTATGTCAGAAGATAGAGTCAAATGATATCCCAAAAATAGAGCTCGCAGGTTCGAATATCAAAATATATACATGTCTAAAGCAAGTCCTAAGATGGTTCTCCTCCATCTCGTGGACGTGAATGATGAGGTAACTGTGACTAATCCATCAGATTAATAGTGAACTGAATGGGTGTCCTCTCCAGTGTCTCACTCTAAGATCCTGTGGGATCAATAACCGAAGGCTAACTCTACTCTGTCTGCTGTCCTGAGGACACTGACCTATGACCGTGCTCTGATTGGTGACCATGATCTGATCTCTGGATATGCCCTGATGCATGCCTATGTGAGCTATGTGATCTATGGCCTGATGACTTCCCTAATGCAATGGACTCCCCAGCATTGGCATGACTACTACTGTGAGATCGACTGCTGTGTGTCTGACTGCCACTACTTGTCCTACTGTAGGATCAGGACAACCCTGGGTCCCATCTATCTGGTGGAAAATCCTACTCATATAATGCCCTATATCGGCCCCTGCTCTCTACCATCCTAGCTAGCTCCCAAGACATATCCCCTACCGGTCCCGTACATAACACAAAAAACTCTGTAACCCACCGCTCTAACTCCTGTCGTCGAATGATGGCCTGGTCTCTCTCAACTCGGGTAACCTCTAACTCTGTTGCCAAGGCCTTGTTCTGAGACAAGGCTGCATCTAATCTTCTCTGAAGATCAATGATCCTCTGGTCAATCGTGGCATCTGCAGGTAAAATGAGTGATCTGGCACACTCATCATCTCCGAAGATCATGCGCTCCCACAGTCGCTGATCTGTCTCCTCCTCCTCCTCATCCTCCTCCTCATCCCTCTCCCCCTCAGGCCGGACCTCCTCCACATCTATGTCTAGAGGGTGTCTCCCAACAAGGGGATCCGCCTCCACTCTCTCCTCCACCGCCACCTCTACCTCCACTCTCTCCTCCGCCACCACCTCCACCTCCTCCTCAAACACCACCTCCACCTCCTCCTCACCTCCTCTAGCCTCCTCGACTCTCACCTCTAGCTCTCTCTCCTCCCCCTCCTCCTGAATGGGTGATAATGGTACACCACCCACTCTTTGTCTCACTCCCCTAGGCTACCTCTGCCCTCGGTCATCTCTCCTCCTCCTAGCACCCCTGCCATCTCCCCCACCTCCTCCATCTCCTCCACCGCCATTGTCGCCTCCACCTCCTCCACCTCCCCCACCTCCTCCACCTCCATCTCCCCCATCTCGGCCACCATCCCTACCTCCATCTCTACCCTTGGCACCTCTGCCATCTCTCCCTCCATCTCGGCCACCCCGCCCTTTCCTCGGTACTTGCAGAATTACTGATCTCTAATCAATGGGCGGTGGACCATCTGGATCTATCAAAGGAATGGGCCTGTGAACCTGCCACCAGGTGTCAAACTTAGCTGATGTGCCTGCATATGCTAGACCCCCTCTCCATACCATTGAATGACCACTAAGCTATCAACCTGCTGCTCTGCCATGGTCATTGATATGGGCGACCCCCACATGGTCTCTCTAGAAGATCGAGCATACTGTGCTATGCCTACTGGCACAATCTGCTGCTCCCCAAACTACCGTAGTACCCGCTAGGATAGGTACATCTCAATAATCCACTATGTTTGAACGGTGTAGCCAATCAGGTATCAAAACTGTCTACAATAGGACAAGTGGCCATCCTCATCTGCCCACTAGGCATAATCCCTATAGGGTCTCCAAACAAAACTGATCATCGTGTCTATCTAATGACGCCAGTACTCGATATCTCCAACATGAGTCTGGCTAACTGATCCAGCATATAAATAAACATAGGGCATCCCATCACCCAACTACTGCATCTGTACTAGTGATCAAAAAATGGGAATGCGCTCCCATACCCAAATCATGAGTAAGGTGGTCCTGCAACTAATACTATGCCCCTGGAGGTAGACTACCTCGTGCAACTGATGGTATAACATGGCCAACAAGAATGGCCCCCAAGCCAAAATGGTCCTCTGTGACCTCATACGAACAAGAACATCCCCCCATCCAATGGGAAATCTGTGACCACGATGATCTGGGATCAGCAATCCGACGATCAGGGTCATAAGTATGGCATCAAATTGGGGAAATCGGTCAGCCACAACATCCCAACCAATCTCGTAACATCTAGAGCCACCTGCGGACCATGAGTACCCTCGTACCTCTCTGTCAAAACCTATCATCTTTGGTGTGTATCATAGACCACCCTCTCTTCACTGATCGGAATGCGGAGAATGCGGTAAACATCCTCCAAAGTCACAGTCGCCTCTCCAGTAGGCAGGTGGAATGAGCAGGTCTCAGAATGCCACCTCTCGCAAAGAGCAGTAAACAAACCTCTGTTTGTCCAAATAATGGGCATATACGTCACATGGTATAGGCCTAGGGTCATTAGCCGCTGCCTCTGTCTATCGCTGAGATGATCTCGGAAAGCATAAGTAGCTGGCCGAAACTCCTGGGTATAGATAGGCACAAGCCGACTCTGCACAAGGAAAGGGCTAAGGATTAGAACATATTGAGAAGCATTATAGAAAGTTTTGTACTAATGGCAAGTCAAGGGTATAGAAAAGTTAAGCTCGGCACAAGTCAACCAAATTCAACTTTGGTCAACTTCAATTGCGTTGCGTTGACCGCAAATGCATCACAATGTTTCAAATGCGACTCGAGACACGACAAATGTGTTGCAATATATCAAATGCATCATTCTAAATGGAAAATGTGCAAGAAAACATCGAATGCGTTATTTAATTTATCAAATGCATGATCTAACAACGAATGCATCGTTAGGCTTGCCAATTGCATCTCGATTTCTCAAATGCGTTGCAATTTTCTCAATTACGTTGCAAATCTGTCAATTGTGTCACAAAAAGGTGATTGCGTCATTCACCCTTGTGAATGCGCAATCGCACAAATAGCCTATGCTACCCATCGCACTTGCGTCACGACGCAAGCAAATACGGCGAGCGCGAAGGCGATTGTGGCTTTCGCAATAGCATTTGCATTGCACCACATTTGATTCGTGCCCTTTTGACCCTCATAAATGCAAGAAATTTAAAATTTGACAAGTTGGATAGGGTACTTACCGGTGCCCCTACGCCCTCGGGTCGTCGAAATGTGCGCACGCGATATCCATGGTGTGTAGTCGTAGGGATCACCATCGTCTCTCAGAGCTCTGGTTTCTGAAAAATTCTATATGCAAATGAGAAAATGACATTTGGTTTAACCTTTTCATCCTATTTATAGGCTAAAATTAGGGTTTTGACCTAATTGGCTATACTGGAGGCTCATTTGACCACCTTTGACTGACATTTTGGCTGACTTGGCATCCTCCATTTTCAAAATCGTTCGCGCCCTTATTTATCTGGTAATTATTTGAGCTAATCGGGATATTTTCCAAATTTTTCTGACCTCAGGTCAAAATTCAAAAATTTTCCCGAGGGGGCATAGGCATTCCATACCTCCGCTAGGGCATATTTTGGACTTGTTTTCTTTGCCACAATGCAACAAGCTGCATTATGACAAAGAGGGGCAAATGTAGACACCTAAAAATGACCTAGGCCTGCGAACACTATTTTACCACTTTCCATCCTAGCATAATTGTAACATTTGAATTATGTCCCTAACCCACATTCAACTATTAATTAAATAATTCATGATTATTTAATTAATCCATAAACTTTCATTCTTCATGATTATTAAATAAATAAATCTTATTTATCTATTTAATATGTCACTAATTGTCAAAGTGTTCTCTTAATTAAATAAAATCTTATTTATTTAATTAATCCTTATCATTAATGTCCTCCTGATTATTAAATTAATATATTTTAATATATCTATTTAATATGTCACTAATTCCTAAATCCTCTCTTAATTAAATAAATTCATTAATTTATTTAATTAATTAACTACTTCTTCTAAATTAAATAATTATTTTAATTATTTAATTATGGCATGTGACACTATTATATTTTTAAATAAAACAAATCATTTAAAAATATCTCACATACTTAACTAATTCTTCATTTATTAATTAATTTCAAAAATCAATTACTAATTACCTCACAAAATCTGTATTTCGAATTAATTTAATTCAAAAAGGGAAATATTCTTCTACAAATCAAGTAATTTCTAAAATTACTGATTTTATAAAATCCCATCCTCTTGTCTTCTGATTTTTACTAATTTCATCTCCACTGTCACATTCAGTCTGGATTTAATTCATTTAATTAAATCTTATTTACACCTATGGGTATTTTTCCCTAACCCTATTTGAGGTTGCCTTATTGAATCTTGACCTTTGATTCTAGGGTATTCCTCAATCTCTCA
Source organism: Sequoiadendron giganteum (assembly GCA_007115665.2). Taxonomy (NCBI): domain Eukaryota; kingdom Viridiplantae; phylum Streptophyta; class Pinopsida; order Cupressales; family Cupressaceae; genus Sequoiadendron; species Sequoiadendron giganteum. The sequence goes on from CM021103.1 coordinate 298,777,200, forward strand.
TCTTGTCCATCCGTTCAAGATTGCATTTTCTATAAAATGACAATCTTGATCTCATTTTTGGATCCATGATCATTTGTTTACACTTTTATTATAGGCATTCTTGATATTATAGGCTATTCATTACTAGTTGCATAATTAGAATTAAGCTTCTAGTTTGCACATTGGTTTAGTTTTAAAATCCTTCAAAGACATTTGCTAAGGCTTAGACATTATAGGGTTGCTCACAAAACCTAAGGGCACCTTACTATTGTAGCAATCTCAAGAAGGTATAATGGAAGTGAAGCATGGAGGAGAAGAGACATAGGTGAGATCTATCTAATTCATCTCTTTTCTTATTATTTCTCTATTGTATTCCATTATTTGATTTATATTAACTTGCAGGTACAACTAATGGTTTGTTGATGTTTGCAGGATATTTTAGGTCATTACACAAACATGTTCATCATAAGTCGAAAATTCAATTGATGTAATCTCTGGCAATCTTACAGGGCACTAAAAATTAAAATATTCCCTAAAGAGAATGTATTTCCATCAACTTGTGGAGAGGAACATCTATTGTTGGTTGAGTTGGGGATCGAATATAAGAAAATTCATTCATGTAAAAATGATTGCATTTTATATAGATATGAATATCAAAACAAGGTAGAATTCCCTGTATGCAAAGAGAAGAGATATCGTATAGATGTACAAGGTCCTATAGTTCCAAATAAGGTTTTACGTCACTTGCCAATTATACCTATACTTCAACGAATGTTTCATTACAAGTGCCTTGCATAATTGATGGACTAGAATGCAAAGAAAATGAGTAAATATAGATTCATGCAAATTCCAGCCGACTCCAAAGCAATGAAACACATAGAGGAAAAATGGTCAAGAAAATTAAAAGATGAACCCGATAGTATCAAGTTTGGTCTTGCAATTGATGGAGTGTGCCCATTCTCTTTCCTAAGCTAAAATTCTAGTGTTTGGCTAGCCAAATTGATAGTATACAATATTCCACCATGGATGAGTGTTATAAAGGAGTACCTTATATTGACTCTCATTGTTCAAGGAAAACATCAAGTTATAAACATGGATGTTTATCTTGCACCTTTTATTGATGAGATGCAATTGCAATGGAAAGGCATATGAATGTATGACATATCATGTCCTCCATCAAATAGGTCCTTCATGTTGTATGGTGTGCTATGTTGGACAATTCATGATTTCCCAAGACTTGGTGTTTGTTCTGGTAAGATAAAATATTTACATATTTACACTCATAATTTTTTTTCATCCCACCTTTCATACTTAGTTTTATACTATTTTTTGATGTTATTAACATTACTTTTTGAATTTAAGGGCTTCAAACAAATGGGATATTTAGATGTCCAAGATGTGTAGAACAATTTCAAGGGTAATATTCTAAAGATCTACATAAATTTATTTACGCAAGCAACATGGTTTTTCTACCACTAGATCATAGGTTTAGAAATCGCCAAAAGAATCAATTTGATGAAAAAGTTAAAAATAGAGGCCCTCCCATGATTATGGGTCTAGGTGATTGGCTTAAGAAGTATGAAGATGCTGAATTGAAAGCTTGGGAGGATTTTTTTGATTGGGGTGATTCAATTGAAGAACCATAAGAAGTTCTAGTTCATATGGTAGAAGGAATGAAAAGGAAATCCATATTTCATGAGCTCCCTTACTGGAAGGATCTATTAATATCTCACCTATTAGATCCTATGCACATCTTCAAAAATGTCCTAGATTCTATATTTCAACATAGAATGACCTAGGCCTATAAGCTCTATTTTACCACTTTCATCCTAACATAATTATGACATTTAATTATGTCCTTGGTCCACATTCAACTATCAATTAAGTAATCCATTATTATTTAATTAATTCATGTCTATTGTATTCTGCATGATTATTAAAATAAAGAAATTATATTTATTTATTCAATACGTCATTAATTGTCTATTGTCTTCTTACAATTAAATAAATTTCTTAATTTATTTAATTACCTTTATTCATTTATTCTTCCTAATTATTAAATAAATGAATTTTATTTATTTATTTAATATGTCACTAATTCTCACAATTAAATGAATTTATTAATTCATTTAATTATCAGTCATAATCCTCTAAATTAAATGATTATCTTTAATTATTTAATTACCTAATTTAACATTTCTCTCATTTTAATAAATGATTTTTAAAAAAATGATTTCGTTTTATTTTGTTTTATTAACTGTCTCTTCATTTTAGTAAATAATTTGAAAGAGATTATTTATTGTCACATAAAATCATTACTTTGAATTAATTTAATTCAAAATGGTAATCTTCTTCCAAAAATCAAGTAATTGAGCAAATTCTTGATTTTCCAGAAATCTGCTTTTCAATTCAACTCTTCTCTTCTTGATTTTTGAAAATCTTTATCTTTTTGACTAATTATCACATTTATTCTCGATCGCCGATTTGATTTTATCAAATGACATCTTGACCACTCTTTTAAAATTATTTCCCTAGCCCTAATTAGGGATTGTCACATGGAATCTCGTCCACTGATTTTAGGCTTTGTCAGCTTTTAATCTCGTCCATCCATCCAAAATTGCATTTTCTATAAAATGTCAATTTTTCTCACAATTTAGGGACCACTTCATTAATATATAAATTTTATGTTTAGAATTTACTTTGCATAGGCATAGTCATTTTTCATAGTTTTTTGTCATTCAAATCTTTCAAAACTTGCATAGGACAATGTCATAGTTAGATTGCTCACACACACAAATTTGAGGGCAACAATTATACGCTGCAAGATGGGAGGTGCTATGGAAGTGAATCATGGAAGATTCGATGGATATCTGGTATAATCATTTATAATTTTCTTTCTTTGTATTCCATAACTTCTTTGGGTTTTTATTTAATCTAATCGGCTAAATCCATCACCTGAAAAATAACCCATTGATACAATATCAGGAAAAGAGAAGGACACCTTTTCTTCGAGGAGAGATATTGCTCTTTTGCATACTAAATTTGATAGAAAACATTTGTGGCCAAGTAGGGAAAATGAATCATATGTAGAAGCTCCATGGATTTTGAAAAAAAAGAGCTAGACCAACTAAAAAATGTCACCCGTTCAATAAGGACACCTACTAGTTGTGGGTCATCATTGGCTAGAGATTTTACAGTTGATGGACATATCACAAGATTTAAAACACATGATTTTTATAATATAATGAAGGTATTATATATCATCATTTAACATTTACTGGTAACATTGATTAAGTACTAAATATATTTTAATATTTTGTTGTGTGAGAAAAAATTACTAATGACCTTTTCATAAATGTATTTGATAGCATATCATGCATTGGAAATTTGGGGGGATTCTTGTCTTATAGTTGACTTAAGGAATGCCATAAGTTGATTGTCATCATTTACAAGGTATGTGGTTATATGAAATGTTCATGTGTTAGAGACGTAGAGATATTATATTGCATTTTAATTTATGACTAAAGGTTCATACTAATTTACTATTCTTATATTAGGTGGGTGACCTCCAAGGAGATCCACAAATCTGAAGTGCCAAAGTGGAAGAAGGAAATTGCAGAAATTGTATGTGTATTTGAGAAGGATCTCCCTACAAGTTTCATGAACCTACAAGTCCATTTACTTATACACCTAGTCGATTATATTGAATTGGTGGGTGTCATTTCAACGAGGTGGATGTTTTTCTTTGAGAGGTATATAAAAAATCTTAAAAGATATGTCTGACAAAAGGCACATCCAAAGGGTTGCATGGTTGAATGGTATGTATTGAATGAAGCATTTTTACTCCTATGTGAATTCCTTGGTAAGGATTTTGAAGATGGGCCATGCATCTATGATGAAGAATGAGCATCCGATATTATTGATGGAGAAAAATCACAATGTAATGGTGTTGAAGTACAAATTAGTAAGTAAGTTCACAATTAGTGTGGTTGTTTTTCTTAGAACCATTAATTTACTTTGTAATTTATTTGTCAAATTAATAGCGTGACATTTGAAATTTGAAATAAACATGTTGACATGTAATAGGTGTAGACAAAATTTCCATACTCGACAAGTTCATTCTATACCACATGGACTTTATGAACACATGGATTGATCTGTATGATGAAAAGAGAGAAGTGTTAGAAGCAAGGAGACAGTTTAAGAGATCGAACCCAGAGAATACTCCACTTCCCACTGATTTTCTTGGGGATTGGGGAAAATATTCCACAATAGAATGGGTTACTGAAAAAAATTCAAATCAAATAGAAGATGCAAGTATAGATTGATACATAACAGAAGATGAAATCAACATGTCTAGAGGATGTGAAAGAAAGGTACTCTTGGAATTTCAAAAAATGTTGTTTCCTTATAGTTTTGACACTATTAACTATTTTAATATTCATCATTATATTTGTTTTCACCGAAATAAATGGTCTTTCATAGGTTAGGAAATATCTAGCAATGTGGGCATATGGTTGACATTATTGTGGAGAAAGTGTATATGTAAAGAGGTGATCCTTCAATTGTGGAATCATGGTTGACTTCAAGCAATCCATTCGATCAAGCTCAAAAGATAAGAATATAATTGAAGGGAATCTACAATATGTTGGGAAAATACAAGAAATTACTGAGTTGGATTATCGCTCTTTTAAATGTTGTATTTTTAAGTGTAGATCATATGAAGCATTTGAGAGGACACAAAGACATGATACCCATAGTGGATTTTTTTCTATAGATTCCTCATGCTTTCTACCAAAGGATAAGGAGCCTTATGTTCTACCAATTCATTGTGAGTGGGTATTTCTTTAACTCAAACAAGAAGCGATAGTGATCATTAATCTACTAATTCATAGTTTATTGTGAATACATACATGTGTTTATTAATCAATAAAGTTTTTATAACATACATCTAATATATCTATTTCGTTCATGTGTAAGTATTTTTCTATGAAGATATTTTGGACCCAAAATGGATGTTTTTCATACATTATGATCCAAGATTAAGGAATGTATTTGATGAAACATTAGTGGATACTGAGAAAAACAATGATGGCAAAAAGAATGAGAGAGAGGGATTAGAGAACATTGAAGAAATTGACATCCATGATGATGTTGAAGATGGTTATGTTTAGGCACAAGAAGACAAGAATCCAGAGTTAGATGATGTTATGGATGGTATAGAAAATGATGATCCAAATACATCTGCTAATAATATAGATGATGTATAATCAAATTTCAATGATGATGAAGATGATGCAGGTCAAGATGAGGATGATGATAATATTAAATACTTGAAAGAATATATGAACATTGACAATGATACACTGGATGATATTGTAGTAGACAATAATGTTAATGACCAAGTCTTTTAAACTTTCATAATTATTTTCAATCCATGTTTAAAAAGGATGATTCTTATGGCCCAAAATTTGAAATGCTTCAATAATATTATTTGTGTCGATACAAAGTACCTATTGCAATATCCCTAAATTTTTCAATCTTTGGTATGAATTGCTGGTAGAAAAAAATATGATTACTTGGATGCTTCTTCCATTCATTTTGTATCAACATATGTTCATGAAAACACAAAATTTAATAAAATATTAATGCACGCAACTCACGATTATTTAAATAAGAAACTTTGTTAACTTTATTATTTTTAAATAGTTTCCATTTTTATATTGAACATAATTTTGAACATGTAACTGAAAACATCCACAGTAAATGCTTTACTATATCAACATATTCATTCACATAGGCATAGTATTGAGGCTCAATAATTAATATTCATTCAAATATAAGAAGAAATAAGTATGGAAAAAATACAGAATGATAACACAGTCATGTAGAATCTTTGATAATAAGATGTTCTATTTCATTCATAAGCTCAAAATAATGACACAGTAATAGCAAATGTTCCCTAATAAATCTTATGAATTTAAATAACTTGAAGAAACCACTTTGGAGACAAAACAGTAATAGATAAGCATGAAATTTAACAAAAAAATTGAACACCAAAATAGATTACCAATTATGAGCAATATTCTCCATTCTGTTGTTTCAAATATATATACATTTATAGCAGAAGTCTTTGATATGATATGGATGGGTGGAATGTGCAATCTATCTTCTTACTAATTCCTACTTTAACAGAAATGAAAATGGAATATGATATGATGATCCTCTCAAAACTGGCCTTGGTTTCCTATTTATATAGGAAGCAACAAGCTTTAGGCCTTTTACAAAAATAAACGACCCTTCAAAACTACTTTTACTAATAACTAATTAATTTGCATAATTGAATAAATAACAAGGCTTAAGACACTTTAGACGCATGTTTCCTTTAATCAATGTAGAAATCCCGTGATCATCAATCTATCAAATCTTTCCTCTCCATGATAGAAATCCAGATGCCCTCACCTTTGTGACCTACTCATCTGAAGCCAAATACTTATCTTCCAATTTATACACCATAAAATATGATGGCCATTGATATTCCTAGATCTTTGGTATGTTTGCAAGATGTGTCTGCCTCGATTATCTAGTAGTGCCTTTGTCTCATTGAAAATTTTCAAATTTCCAGAATCAAGAGCAATCAATCGATCCATGATCAAATTGATCCTATGAAGAGTGGTGTCACTATCCCCCTAAACATGGGTTAAAAACTTATGAATAACCTGACCAAATCCCTTCTTCCATTCATCCAAGTCTTTTACTTGACCATCATCTTTCACAATTTTTGATGTATACCATTATTTTAAGGTATGGAATAAATCCATTCATGCCACAATCCTCTTATCCCCCCCTTGTATATACTGAAATTTGTCAACAATCAGTTTTACTATTTTATCAATCAGTTTTAATGTTGTAGGAGCATCAAGACTCCTTTGTAGAACTCTACATTACTTAGATAGAGTGTGGTGAATAGGCTACCACCTTTGAAATAGGGGGTCCAATACAAGCATATGTGCTTTTATTTGATCAGTTTCTCCCGGAAGTGATTTATAACTGTCACGCACACTATCTAGTTTATCAATAACCAACTTTATTCTGTACTGAAGAATATTTTCCATAACTTCATAAAATTTTCTTTTTACTTCATCTCGAGCCTCCATCATTTCATCCACTTCCTTCTCATGTGTCTTTTCTTGCTCGACCAGAATGCTCTATACAATATTTAATGGAGCACTAGGAGGATTATATGACACTATCTCCTTGCTTTGTGAAGTTCCTACTCCTTTTAATTGTTCTTTCAATTTGACATTATCCATAAATAGTTTATTAACTTCATCATTTAAGAACTTTTGTTCCCTCTCATACTCCTTTAATCTATCCTCCAATCCCTTAACATTGCACGAGTGAACATGGATGAATGCATGGTCATTGTGGCTGCCTCCAAAGGGGTGGTGTCCTATATTCTTTCTATAGTTGACCCTTTCATTCCCTGGATTGCATTCGACAATTTAGGCTTCTGTGTGTTTTTCTGCTTGATCCAAATGGCCAGGGTTTCAATTTTGGGGTTTTACCCAGCTCCACTTACTCCTTCATTAGAGTCAAAATTTGTGACTAACATTGGATATTCTTGAGCCCATACTTGATCAAGCAAAAACATTTTCTTTAATTCCAACCTAGGAAAAATGAGCATGTTTCTCTTCAAAATCATCTCTCTAGCTTTCTAAGGGCTAATGTTAATGTGGTCAACCCTCAATTCATTGAAGGTCTATGCCACCATTTGATTCTTTTTTGGTTATTCAATTTCCACTTGATCTAACTCCATTTTCTCTTCAATTTATTTTATCTTCATCTTTGTTCAGAAATCCATAAACTCTAGAGTCTTGGTGAACTCATCATCCTCTATAAACCTCTTGGTAGAAATTTCTCTCTCATCTTAATGTATCTTTGTACTTTTTTTTTTGCATCATCCATCCTTTCCTCATTCCTATGGGTGCTAGTCTCATGGATGGGCTGATTAACCTCAATATCACCCTTTAATGATTTCAATACAATGGCCACGTCTTCAGTATCTCCCACCACTTCACTCTCCTCATAAGGTACAAATGGCTCAATGCTTTGTATTTTGTCTCTTAGGAGGCGATTGCTCCATGGGAGGCTCTGATGCTATGTCTGGGGTATGATTTGTAGTTATCTTACCACCATGTTCCTGAAGATACACTTCTTTTTTACCATATAAATCCTCAAATTTATCAATTATTTGATTGATCCTCTTGATGGGGTCTTTTTCTTCAACAAAATAGCCAGCGAAACTTTTGTCATTTTGCTTCTTCCTTCCTTCAAGCTTCATTATAACCTTCCATTTCTTTCATTTGAGGAACACTTATAGAAAAGTAAGGCAGTTTCTTATCACATATTCCTCATAATCTACTTGGTGTGCCACTATCATTTTGGTAAGAAGATTATGCCTTGTGTTATTCATATGATTTTCAGGGTCAAAGGTTCTTGCTTTTCTAGAACCCAATGGATATCTTGTCTTCAAGTAATATTGCAACTCCTCCAGTGTATTTGAGCCAACTGTCTAGTCTCCATATTTGGTTTTGGTAGAAATGTGCCCTTCTTTTATTTGTACATTACATCCTTTTCCATCCAAATAATTTACACATTAATTCAAGAAATTCTAATCTGAGGGGCACAAAATTTGGTAGTATGTGTGGAGCAGTAGGGTAGCCATAGAATATTATTATTGTAACTTTCAGGAAAAATAACCAATCACCAAAAATATGTGTGTGACCTTGTACCTATCTTAGGGCCAAAGGTCTTAATAATTTTTTCATTTTGTTTGGAAAACTTGGCCTTGAATAACCAAGAACACGAAGGATTTTGTTTACAAAGTCTTCATAGAATATAGCAAATCTTGAATTCTTGCACCACTTCTGGATAGTTGTGGTGTTCCTTTTATCATCCACTCTAGCCAAGTCCATTCATTTAGTCCAATGGTCCTGATTCTAGTATAGTATCAAATGGAACAATAAGGAATAGTGTTTGAATGTAATCAGTGCTCTATCCTCTATGACTTGTGAGATTTTATCATCTAACGCCCTCTTAGGGTATGAAGCAAAGTCATAATCAATATTAGTCTCAGGGTTTTGAATTCTCATGGCCATCATCATCAGGCTTATTGGTATTTTATCTTGAGCATCCACCCCTAGTACTTGGCATAGAGATAGATATGTGTTGATGGTCAAAATGACACAAACAACATTAAAACAAAATATTTCTACTCTATTTCTCCTGAAAAAGAAAGACAACATGTAGTAGCCTAACTCCCAAGGTCCTGGTAGTTGGTTCTCAATTGTCTGATGTCACTCAATTGGTTCATGCAACTATAATATTCAAGGGGCCTGTGCTGGTAACAAAAGATTCAAGCCATGACTCTCTTTATCGAAATAGTTCCTGTAAATCAATGGGTTTTAAATAAAATAAAAAGATAGAACAAAGGGGTAAACCAATAAGTATGAATCAACTTTATCTATCATCCAGACATATATCTTCAATAATGAATGTTTCTTCCAATCAGATCAAGAAAACCATAATATGATACAGTCTATAGCATAATCTATACCACTGCATACATTTTAGGTGCTTAATTAACTTTGCAATTACTCTTCACAAATATTTCAAGGGTTTCAAAACAACACACATCCATTCATTATCAAAATTATAGATCAACAGACTTTTTAATAACTTCAACTCAATGACAATCTAATAAGATAATCTTTAAATCTGGTTTCTTCTAATGACTTTCATCACATAAGACACTATCATGCTTCAGCACAATCACTGGCATTCAGATGGATTATAACTTATTAACCTTATCAAACAAAATAACTCAGTGCAAACTCCATATTACGTTTAACTTGTAAATTCTATTAACTGTAAAAGATCAAGTACAATGTATCTCTTCAAAAACTCTACAAAATTCTATCTCCTAGCATTAGGTAAGCCAATCTAATTCTCAATTAGCTGACCTTTACAATATGATACCCATCTGGTATTTATAGATATACAAAAAGTTTGAACCTTACTTCTATTTTAGGCTTTCCACCTTTTTAGGAATTTATACTCTCTTGGAAACTCAGATCAATTTGATCTTGAGTTCTTACATTAGACTTTCAGTCTTTACCAAAAATAGAAGATAGAAGAGAAAAGAAAGTCATGCACTCAAAAAGCTATTAGTGCTGTATGCATGCAACATGCAAAGAATGAGAACATTATGCACGCAAGACTTCATGCATGCGAAGCTGGATCTGCTAGGAACTCATCATAGTTGGTGAAGATTTGCTGTAGAGTATCCATCTCTGGCCCATCAATCTAGTCATCTTCAAATTTAATCTGATCCAGCTTAGCTGCAGCAAACTCCATACTTTTCACCTTTATCAATTCTCTCCCTACAGATTTTATCTCCTCTTTGACCTCTACAAGTCGATCTAACATCAATTCTCCGCCATTATCTCCCTTTTGCATAAGTCCTTGGAATCTTTCATCCCACTTTTCCTTTATTTGATTAAAAGGCATGCCCTCTTTTGTAAATGCATTTATATCTACAATAACGGCAATAGCTACTTCTAATTCTTCCAATTGCTTAGTTAAATTATTTACAGTCTCTTGAATCTCATCCTTATGCTTGCTCAAAAATCCAGTCCTAAAATTAAGTATGTGAGAAGTCTTCTCTACAAAGTCTTTGTTATCATCTTCAAGTATAGACTGTTCCAGAAGAGTTGTTAGAGGCAATGTATTTATCTTTTCTAACTTTTCACCATACTCCTTATACTCTTCTTGTGTTTCTGATGCATCAATATATTGATACATATCTTTAATCAACCCTTCAGTATCCTTGTAGGCTTCAAATCCTTTCACTAAAACCTCTCCTACCTCTTGGTTCAATTTATCTATCCATTTGTCTACCATCTCCGCCTTACCTCTAACTCGCAGCGAATCATCTACCTCCTTTTTTCTTAACAAAATAGGAGTCTCAATAGCTACAACTTGTTGTGACCTTGGAGAGGAGCCACTCTTCAAGAATGAATGTAACTGATCTAATTGAGCCTTAAGCTCATCTTTATTTTGTTTGTCCTTCATCATTCTTGATTTAGTTGTTGAAGCCACCACATCAATCAGATTCATTTGTTGATTCCTAGTGGGTCTTCCCAAATCAACCGTACTCAATTGATAGTCTGTTAGCTACATATCCCCTACCTCCTTTTCTATCATAGGCATGGCACATTCAACAACTATCTCCCCTTTATCTGTGAGTCTAGTAGAATGTAAGATTTTAGCCTTCTTCTTAGGCCTTTCCTGTTCAATTCCCTTCATCATGTCCTCCCAATTAAGAGGTTGAGGAGGTGCTCTGGCTCTCTTCTATAGGTCTAACTTCAACCATATAGGAGCACTGGGAGCAATCATCATTATGGAAGAGGATAGCAATTGTAGAGGGTGGCTGAACATTTACCTCAAGTTGAGAATCAACCTTTGCTTTCTCTTATTGCTCCTGCAACACATGCATCTGCACCAACTTCTCAGCCTCTTCTCTATCTCTTTGTTCTTGCATTTTCTTGTCTTCTTCTTCTTTTCTCAATTTCTCTTCTTCTAACTGATCCTTCTCCATTTTTTCCTTCTCTAACCATTCTGCCTCCAAAGCTTTAAGTTTTTCAGCTTCTGCTTGTTCTTCCTGTCGCTTCCTAATTAGCTCTTCGACCTCTTTTTCCTTCCTTATCTTTTATGATTCTTCCTCTTCTATTCTTTCTATTTCTAAGGCTTTGAGATTCTCTTCCTTTTCCCTTTCTTCTTCAGCTTGCTATTTCTTTATTAGCTCTTCAACATCTCTTTCCTTTCTTAGAGCTTTAGCTTCTTCTTCTTTTTGTCGAGCTTCCTTTGCAAGTTTTAGTTTAGCAACAAGGATTTCCTTTTCCCTCCGGTTTCTTGCTTTCTCCTCATCAAGATCATGGATCTTATGTATCAATTCTAACTTGTCATTTTCTACTTTGACCTTGAGCTCATGCTCTCGTTGCCTTATTTGCTCCTCTACTTCATCAGTTGCTGCCCTTGTTTCAATTTGTTTTTCCTTTAATTGCTGTTGTTGAAGTAGAGCATCAACTTGCACCTTAGCATCCATTTCCTTTTGCTTCTCCGCTGTAGCCCTTGCATTAGAATCTCTTGTAGCATCTTCAAATAGTTTCCATTGCTCTTCTTGTGTCAGAATTTGCTCAATAGTATGCCCTAGAGGCATTTTTTCTTGCAAATCTTGTTTTGACAGAGTCTCATCTGAATCTATCTCAACTTCTACAAATTATTCCTCCACTTCTTTTCCTTTAGCAGCTTCAGCCATGGCATGAAGTACTCCTTCTTGAACCTCTTTACTTTTCTTTCTTGTAAGTGGGGCTTGTGTGGATGACTCACCCAATGTGGGTGTAGAAACAACAGATCCTATTGGAACATCTCCCTCTGGTGCCTCTTCTTCTTCATCGACCACCTCAAGTTCTATTTCTTCAACATCTGGAGGAAAGAATTCTAATGGCTCCTTGGAAGGTGTCTTTCTTTTAATTCTCTTGTATCCTTTACCCTTCTTAAGGACTGGTCCTTGAGGATATTGAGCTTTCATCAGCAACCATTGCACACTTCTATCCAAAACTGCTCTTCCAATTTTCTTAATATCAATTGTTTCTTCCTCATTCCAGTCTATTGGATCTAAGCTTTTGGTGCCAATGTTCAAGGCTTCATATGAGGGATCCAATACAATTCCATCATCCACTAACGTGTCAGGAATATTTTTTTTAACACCCGACTCTACCATAAGTGCAACCGATAATCTTTCATAGTTCTTCTTCCTTAAGTCATATTCATCCTGCTGATCACACCAAAAGTCCTCTAACAAATTAAAGTGTCTAGTGAACACTGAAGGTAATAAGGCATACATTTTCTTCCTTGGATCAAAATACTTATGAGCTATATACAATCCCAATTTCAATTGTATCAACTCATTACAAACTACCTTTGCTCCCTTCTAGTGTTGACATCCATATTCACCCAATTTCATGGGAAATTTATGACATCCAATTTTATGCTTGATCCCAAACCTAGCATTAACTCCAATGGACTGATACACAAACTCCATAAGCACCGTTCTATTACTGAAACATCTTGGAAGTAAATGTGGATGGCCTTCAAAACCAAATAACCTAAAGTATGTAAATTTGGGGTATTGGATATACCAACTTCCCCATTCAGCAATAAAAGCCATAGCTTGTTGACTTAACCTGTATCCTACATCTCCACTCAAATGATTGATGACCACGTATAAAAATGCATCATTGAATCTTCTGAAATGAGTCTCAGTAACTTGAAGGGATAACTGATAATAATGTTCTCATACCTTCTTCTGCCCATCCAAGGCTCCTATTATACGTACTCTGTTTAATCTTGAGAAAATCCCCAATCTTGCTGCAGCATAAACCACATAAGAAGTCATGAAGAAAGATTTAGTCTGTCTAACCCTTGTGAGCTGATCATGTATGGCATTAGAAACGATCATTGACCAATCAAACTGGTAATCACCCTAAAAGATTACTTGAATGAAATGAAACATCCATTCCTTGAAGTGGAAGGTATCCCTCTTCCCAAACACTCTGGACAACATTAATATTAAGTCAAATACCTCCTTCTTGAAATCTACCCTCTTTGGCTAGTCTGCAAGCTTGCTTAAAGATTTCTTCTTTGTGCTTAACCATTTTTTGTTTAAGTGAGACTTATTGGAGTCTTTATGCTTGCTATATTTCTCCAATGCCTCTGCTTCAGTTAGCTGCACCATGTTCTTGGGATCAGGAATATTAAATATACTTTGGAACATTTGCGGAGTAAGATCTATAATCACATTATTTTGTGAATCCATGCATAATCTTGTTGTAGGATTGTAAGTACTGGCTACTGTCAATATCAACTCCGGACACTGGACTGATAAAGGAAACACAGTGATATGTGCAAGACCGGAGTCAACAATCCTTTGTGTTCTCCCTGTCAAGTTTGCTCATTCTGTAAAGGTCTCTTCATGTAATTCTTCAAAGCTATACTAGCCTAGATTAGTATCCATGATATTTGACCAGTCTTATTCCACCTTGCTCACTTTCAACACCAAATTCCTATGATCATACCTCAATGTATAAGGCAGCTGTTCTGGTTTCACCTTCTTTATTTTTGGTGTTGTCTTTGATGTTCCAGCCAGTTGATTGCTTTGAGCAGCCTCTCCTGAGGTTCCTGAAATCTTTCAATTTTCCTACAAGCAAACCTCTAATTAGATCTTTAGATATCATCATAAAACATGCTTTTAAAACATACCTGTTACACATACATCGAATTCAGAACCAGACAGAAGCTCAAAACAATCTCTTTTACAACACTGTCAGACTCAGAGCAAAAACCAATATAGAAACTTCACCTAATAACAAACGGGCTCAGAGTCGAAGTCAGGGAAGTTATCGGAACCAGGATCGAAATGAAAAACGGATTTGGTTTTCTTTGAATTTTCATTTTTTCCATATTCTATTTCCACTCCGCCTCTGCCTATGTTATCATATACTTCAAGAAAACCTTTTAGAACTTGGAACCAGAAATGGGATAGAAATGGAATCGATGACTTTTGTAAAACAAAACTCTTAGGTCCATAATCTATTCTGATCCCGCCTCCGCCTATGTTACTCATGACATTATCAAATACTTTATTCATTTTCAACACTTCATGATTTAAAACGTAGGTCGCTATAAAATGGAAAAGGAGCTTTAAAACTCTACACTCATATGACCGTGGGGAACAATTGCATTTTAGGGCCATTATGTAAATCTTATTTAAAGTGATTACAGAGACCAACGAAACCCTAATCTAACAAACCCGATAAAAAAAACTAGGGCACAGGTTTTAAACCTTGCCATTTTACCAGACAACGAAACCCTAATTAAACAATAAATCTAATCTACCCTAACTCATTGTAAAATCTCTAATCTACCTCACTGTAGATTTCTAATTTTAACAAATGCCATTAAAAACCATAAATCCAATCTAATCTACTACAAACCAAAAAAAAAATATGACACAATCATGATTAAGACATGAAAGCGACGGTGCCCTAAAAATAGACAGAAACGACAATAAAAACAAACAGAAACAAAGAAACCACCCTACCAACAATATAAAAGACCCATTCAAACCAGCACGCCAAGAATCACAAAACGTTTAAAACGAAATGATAACAACAACGCGATTCAAAGCACGGGAAAACATATATACAAAACACACAACAATAAACAAAATGAAGAACAACAAAGATAAGAAACCTACCTCAAACGCAAACAAACCCAAGCCAACTTTCTGAATTGATTCGCACAAAATATCCCTTCTCTATCTCGATCAATTTGCTAAAACAAACTCTGCTACTGCTCTTTCGTGCTCTTAGATCTTTAAAAATAACAATAATGATCGATTTAACCCTTAATAAAGGTAAACATGTGAATTTCTACCTACACCGACAACCATCATTAATGCATTAAAGCACAATAAATGCGGAGTCGAAATTGAAAGTGAACCAACACTTCACAACAGTGTGACTTCAATCAAAAAAAGTCAATAACAAAAAGTGGCGAGGGTGGAACTAAAATGCAAATAGAATCTTAAATTTATAAAATTTCCAAACTCCATTCCCATTCCAACTCCGAGTCCAACAACTAAAAACAAAACAAAAGTAAATACCAAAACATAAAGCAAAAGACCAACCTAATAAAACAAAACACAAAGACCGAGACTAAGCAAAAATAAAAATAGTGGAGGTGGGATCAAAATAAATTGTGATTTTGCAAATTTTGATAACAACCATCCTAATTCCCACTTCGGCTCCACTTCCGCTAAAGACCAAAACGAAGGCAAAGAAAAGACTGTCGGGATAGAACAAAAACAAGCCTCAAAAGAACTTTCAGAACCTGATTCTATTCCGGTTCCGATTCCGACAGAGAAACCAAAGAAAAACAAAGTATTGGCAAAACTAGACTCCAAACTTTGTTTCAAAAACAACTAAGTACAAAAATAACAAAGGGGGACCCATTTTGACTAAGGAAAAAGATGGGGTGGTTATGCAAGGCACAACAATATGTATTTACAAAATAATATTGAAAATATATCACAATGAATGGTTCAATATTGGAAGTGGAAATGGGAATCACTTTGTTACTAATGCCTCTTTTCATATATAGGGGTAGCTCATCACTTCTATAAGTTCTTAACCTATTATAATATTCCTCACTCTTCTGTATGTTTATTTTGGTCAAAGCTTGCTTGTTTAAGCTAAAACACTCAATGATAGCATCTCTAGTTACCTCTACCAATATTGGGCCATTTAGAAACCTTACTATATTGGTTGTAGAGTGATAATGCTTGGCTAGTAATCTGATAAACTCCACATCAATAAACACATTTGGGACAATCAACTTTGCTAAATACAACATCCAAGGGTTTGACACTGGAATCTTCTCAATTCTCTTACTATAAAAATACCAAAATAAGTCCCACCCAGATTTTGGAATGAGATCATCCCTACAACCTTGTGCAATGTCTACAAGAAATTTCTTATTTCCCTCCTTGGTTGATTCTAGAAGTATATCTAATATAGAGTGGTAGAGTGGTCTCTTCTTTACCTTAGGTTCTTCTTCCTTAATTTTAGCCTTACTTTTATTGTTTTATTTTAGGAGCCATATTTCAATTTTTCATACTATGACTTCAAATAATAGAGCTCCACCAAACACTACACTAATCAAGCTTCTTCAAAGGGTTATTCATGCACTTCCCTGAGTGCTTGTCATTCACAAAGCTCCTTTTCTCAGCATCCTTAGCTTCGTCCACAACAATGCTTTTCAATTGAGCACAGTCTTAGGAAAATTCACTTGCTTTTGAGGGTGCGGTATTTATTCATATCAGTATTAATGCCGATTCTTCACCAGATGGTTTCCCAACAAGCTCAAATCCTTGAAATTAATTTTGAATCATGTGTGAGGGAATTTATTGTTATAAATTGTAATGGCCAAAATTGCTATACTACCACCATCTCTTATTATACCTGTTGTAGTATGGCAGTGTTTTTCCCTTCCATTTTGATTTTTACTACACTGCCACCTTGCTTAAGACCTCTTACTATGAGGTTGTGGTGTAAACTACTCTACCACAACCATATTATCCACCTCATGCGGTACTACGGCGTCCACTTTTTTTCCATGCTTACTACTCTACCGCCTTGCTCAAGACTTCTTGCTATGGGGTCATGGTGTACACCACTCTACCACATATGTTTCTCAACCTCATGGTGTATAACAGTGTATGCTTTCTCTTTTTGTTGTTTACCACCTTACCACACTCCTTTGAATCGCCTTATGTGGGATGGCTTAAATGTAAGTCAATTGAAAAATATTATGGCCTGACTATAGGGAGCATTTACATGATTAACCATACATGATGACCGACTAACTAAGAACTTGGGGCTAGTACAAAGAATGATTTTAATGGATCAACTCATGACTTATATGACTGATAACCGAATATAGTAAGTAAAGACGAAATTAATGTTTGCATAAACATATTTTTTTTTTAGTATTTAATTTTTTTTATTGAAACAATGCAAATAATATAAAAAGGAGGCAACAAAGGTTGCCAAAAGAGAGAAAAAGATTACAACCAGGGAAACATCCAACAATACAGTCACTTACAACCACCAAAAACAACAGACAACTAGTATTTAATTTTTTTTTTGGTACGTAAGTAGGAGATTGTATTAATCAAAATTTTAAAAAATATAGATCATCTAACATTGCATGAATATATTTCCAATAGATTTCCCAACCAACCAAAAACCTGAGTGAACAAGCTAGAACTATGCTTTAGAATTTTCAGGCTACCCAAACCACCCATTTTGAGCCTCACCAAAGGCCAAGACAGCCACCAAAACATCACTAAAAAACTAACTGAACCACCACCAGGAGCCGCCAATGATCGTAGAAGCTAAAAAACCAGCACCATCCAACCGTGAGCCCGAGGTCATAGGAAGCCATTGAGATGGGCGAAGTCATTGAATTCCTCCATCTACTCCAAATCCTCAGTCTCCACTAGCTCAAGAGATTTTTCTAGATACTCCACCCCAACCACAACCACCATCCAATGCCTGACCAACGCCAGTCCTTTCAACTCCAATAGAAGCTAAAAAATTGGATCACTGCACTAGGAGTTTTGAGCATTTCCAAGTCTTTAGGGCATGACACTGCAGAGCCAAGAATAGAGGCCAAAATAACCTCATCCATGCCACCCAAGAGATTAGGCTTGAATATATTTCTCATCATTGCTCGAACCAAGTTTTTGGGGGTGCTTTGATAAAAAAAAATGCTAGAAAATGAGAGACTATGTGGGAATTAACGCAAACCATTTCACTGTAGGCCACATGCTCTTGACCCAAAACCATTTTCACCACAACCACCATCAAGGGATCAAACTCTAGAAGAATCCATTTTAGCTTCTGGTCCATGAGTTTTTTGAAACCCCCCGACTCACATCGCAATCCAGGAAAATTAGAGTGTCATGCCCAAAGGCGGATATCATCTCAACCGATTTAAACATTGCATACTTCACATCCTTCTGCATTATTCTTTCTCACCCAAGAAAAACCTCTGGAAGCAAATGCTGAATGTGGAGATCACCACCTTCATTGGATTAAAATGAATGCCACCCTTTCATGGCATTCATTTTAATGCGTTCTTTCCACCCTTTGAGTTTATGAAAAGTCATGTCGAGACCACCAGCCAAGAATGTTGTACCCCTCTAGTATAAATGAGGGTGATGTTCGATCATGTTTTTGTTTAGTATTTAATTAATTTTAAGGATTTGTATTATTTTTATTTTCTTTTCCATTTTAAACTTTAGAATTAGTAAGTATAATTTTTATTTATATTAGGTATTTAAACAATTTTAAAATTTTAAAAGAACTCAACTAATATCATCTAAAAAAATTATAATTACTAAATGTTCAGTTTACATGTTCAAAATTTTAAAATGCAAAAGAAAAATCAAAAGAAGACAAATCCTTATAATTAAATACCAAAAAAATGGTACAATCCTTATAATTAAATACTTTAAAAAATCAATATGTATATGCATAGAGTATTTTTTTAACCAAGTGATTTGTAAATTTATACCAAGCAAGGAGTAAAATGATAGAATAGTCAATTTAGTAGAATAAAAAGTAGTTTTGTCTAGCGCTTGGTAATTTGAATCTCGTAAAAGAAAAAATATTTACATGCCTATAAAAAAGTAGAGTAAAAAATACTTTAACCACATGCGGTAGCAAATATTATGCAACACACATAGAAATAAATTATATGCAATCTATATAGGATATTATGTAGCATGGGGTAGACTTTTGGAGGTAAATTATTATTATAATGTGATAAAATCAAGTAAAGGGTATCAGTGGACCAAATAGTTTCAAGGGTCGACAGTCTGATATCAATCATTGATTGGTAGTTTCATGTTTATCTTCTTCAAATAGGATACGCCTTCAACATAAAATACATACCGCCATCCTGATAAATAGCATAATTTTATGCACTTCACAACACAGATAATATGTAGGTGCATTACCTCTCTTGAAAGACAATCTTCCACAATCAAATTGCAAAACTCTATCCCAAGGTCTCTCGAATGTCAAGTCATGATGATGCTTGGAATATATCAGTTGTTTGATGTGATTTTGCTGGAATCACAAGGTGGTCTTACGTGGTTTAAAGTTGTGGAAGAATTGGGTCAATGAATGGAGTTCTTCGAATATGAAACTACTGCACTTTGCTGTAGGCTCGAACAATAGTCTTGGACTCCATTATTTCGTCAGATTTGGCTTTACAATGTGCAATGAACCTTAACACAAATTATTCCTAAAAAGAAGGAAAAAGGGCGAGGAAGAAGGATGGTTCCTAGACCTACAACTATCGATGAACAGTGATCATGGAGGTTCTTGTTGTGGACAGTTTCCTTAAATAAAATTTCACTTAATCTGAATTCTCACAATATCATGAAATCTATGCTATGTTCTAAGGACTACAGATATTCATCATTCATTCACCATGTAATGTGAACAAAGACAAAGTTTAATGAGCAGTTATGAAACTATAGTCCAGACTAACTTTACACAGTCATTTACCAACAGCAAGTGACCAAAAGTATGGACAAGGAAAGCATACACACAACATGAATCTTCAAAACCAAAGACAACATACTAAATCCACTACAACTAACTAAGGAAACTAGAACATCAAAGTAATTTGAAGCAAATTTTTAACTAAAGGGAGAAGAATCATGAAACATGTGGAGAAACCTAGAAATACACTAGGAAATTATAGTATTTTCTAGTATAATTTCTGCAACATGCCTTTACAACTATACTCTCTTAAAATGAGAGGAGGAGAGCCCTATTTATAGTTTTCAAAAAGAAAAATGAGTGGCAAAGAGTTGATTCTATTGTGTGGCCAAGATTCACTTTACACTAGGGTTTCACCTACCCCCAAATACATTTCATTTATAAGACATTTCTTGTCTTTTCCCTATTTTGTCATCTAGTGCCAGCACTGTAGCAATTTCCTCTTTTGCTGTTTGCTCTTTGGTGTAGCTATTCCTTGAGGAATTCTTCATTGATGATAGGGTTGCCTTCACGTTTCTTTAACACTGCATACTCCACAAAGTTCAAGATCATCGGCTGGAGCTTATCTACTTCCATGATATCCGATCGCAGCACTTGGTAGCTCCATTCCTAAGAATCACTGATGAGCTTTTTATAGTCATCATCATATTTGGCAGCATTATGTCTAAAAAGTTATGACTGTGCGAAGGCTCAGGTAGAAAAACTCATGAATTATGTGGTGATTTCAGCCGACATCCCATCTTCCATGCTCTTCAAAAAGTGTGGCTTTATGCTCTCTGGATTTATTTCAGCAACAAGTAGCTCATACCCCATCATTAATTTGAGGTACCAAGTGCACTCCTCTCTTGACTCCTTGGCCCATTTGATATCTGGTGCTATACATTCTAAGATCTGCTCCATCCTTTTCTTTCGGTGATCGAAATCTCACCTCCATGTATCCACTAGCCAGTGATCATCATCTTTGAGGGCAAGGTCCTTCTCCCAGACCTCACTTGGCAATGCGAGGATAGCTTCAATCTTTGGGTAAGGTGCTTTGTATTTCCTCAGGAACTCCTCACTGACCTGCCTTGCACCCTCAAGGGTTCTTTGTACTTCCAAGAGTTTATTTGCTATCTAGATAGCCAAATTGATACCTGTGTTCCCCATGTCCAAGACTTGCCAGAACCATTTTTTCGTAGTCTTGTCCAGGTTCCTTCTTTTTTCTAATTTATTTAACTGTTCTTGAGATAGCAACTGAGGTGGGGTGGATGACATTGTAGGCTGCTCATCTGGGGACTACCATTAGTGACTATAGGCCGTTAGATCAACCACTTGTGCTTTGAGTTCTTCCTTAGAAACCTTATCCTATTGGATAAGATGCATCACCATGGCAACTAATTCTTGGAGGTGATCGACCTTTTGGCCACTCCCAAGTCTACAGTGGAGACATTATAGGTTACTCCTTGTTCTCCAACCATCGGTGTAGCTATTTTCACCGCCCTAGATACTGAGGCATCCATGGTCACCCTTGATCTGATCTTAGGTTTCTTCTCTTTCTTCGTGCTTATTTGGGCTCTTGCCAGAATGGCTTCCAGCCTTGCCTTGGGATCTTTCAGGGTGGGAGTCTTTTGTTTCAACTACTTTTCTAGCCAATTGGGAATTTGAGGATCTTCCCTAGGTGGTTCACTTTGATTCTTGTTGTCCTCCTTTTCAAGCTCAATGGCTTGGACAACAAGAGTGCTCTTCTCAATTTCTGTATCCCCCTTCTCCTCATCAAATTCCTATTCAAGCATTACATACTTAGTGGGAGACTTGGCACGCAATTGCTCATTGGAGGGATCCTCTATTTAAGCACCCTTTTCTTTTTCATCTTGGCCTTTTTCATGCTCCTCGAGCTTCTCCTCTTGCTTAGCTCTATAGTGGGATGCTTCCTCATCATGTTCTAGGGTTTGTTGACACCCATCAGCTAGAGAATTTCTACCCACAATCTCTTGAGCAAAAATTTCCTCTTCTTGTGCAAGCTGATCCTCGGCTTCCTTATCCTCAATCTCCTTAAGCTGCCTGCCCCACTCTTCACTGAGTTCAAGATCATTTGTTTCTATTTTTAGTTTAGCATCTAGCTCCTTGCTTCTCTCACTAGAGGACTCATAGGCTACCTCATCTATCTCTCGACGTTCGAACAGAGGGTGTTCGTGGTACTCAAATTCTTCCTCCTCTGGCCTCGTCACAACCTCTAGCTTCCGTCACTCAAGTTCATTAGATATTTGTATTGTCAATTCCATTCTTGGTGGTTTAGAAGGTGGAGGGAGACCTAGAGCATGGGCCATAGCCTGAACTATTGCAGCTTGCACCACGAGATTAGGAAGCATCCCCAAAAGCTCAGAGGGGACATTCTGCATGTATTTCACAAAGGATTTCGGGAGGCTGAGGGCAGGCATATAGCAGTGAAAATAGAGGGAAGGGAAGGAGACATAGAGGAAGAGGAGATCGACGAGGTCGTGGAAGAGGAAGAATCCATGGGAATAATCTACATGATCGGAGAGTTGGAAGCAATGTGAACAGAGATGTTCACCGCAGGCAGGGTGGCAACAACAATAGTAGCGGCAGTAAATGTAGTAGACAAAAACCTTGGCGAGTTGGATCCTTCTCCCTTGGTCCCATGGGGTAGAACATTGGGTGCCATAGACATCTCTATGCCTTTGGTTGTTTTCCTTTTCCTCTTGGAAGGTTCGCCCTCCGATGTCTTATGGGCATAAACCTTTGGTCTGGGTAGTTGCTCATTGGTCTCTTTTGTCTTTTTGGTTTTGGTTGATGGTGGGGTTTTGGATGTTTCCCCAGTTGCAGTGATAGCTACCTCACCATCGGAGCCACTTCATTCACTTTCTAGTCCCTTGAATGTCAAGGCAACTCCTTGTTGTTTCAATTGGGCTACTTGTTGGTCAATCCATGCCTTTGTTCGAATCTCGACGAGCTTAGGTTGTCCAGCTCTCACTCATTCTAGTCAATTACAAATAGTGGAAAATTGGCAACAACATCATACCCTGGATCAATCACCGTATCCTCATCCTCTTCAAGCTGATCAGGAACCAGGCACAAATTTATTCTTCACACGTAAAGAGCGGTCATCTACATGTAGTGTCACATCCTCACTTCAAGATCATCTTTACAATTGGCCTAGAAATCTTCTATGTTGTGGAGGTGGGCATAATCCCTTTCTAGTTCCTTTCTGATGTGTCTGTATCGGTCCATACAAGGCCAAGCTGTATGTTGCCAGAAATGGTACTCAGCCAACTCCCTTTCTGAGTACCCTGTACACGAGGAGGTATCAATCTTGTACATCCCTTAGTTGAGCCCAATGGGGTAAGGTGTGCCCGCTAGATGCTTGTTGCTCAGGATGTTATGAATGTGCCTCAGTTGCCAAGTCAGCTCCAAAAGTATAATCCGGTCATTGGGGTACTGGGGCAGCCTGTTTGGTCTTTCTCTAAATCCTTGGGCACAGATGTAAGTGAACTTTG
This sequence comes from Sequoiadendron giganteum, assembly GCA_007115665.2. Lineage (NCBI taxonomy): Eukaryota > Viridiplantae > Streptophyta > Pinopsida > Cupressales > Cupressaceae > Sequoiadendron > Sequoiadendron giganteum. The sequence continues at coordinate 298,800,937 of CM021103.1, forward strand.
AAAATTGAATTTAAAGGAAGGCATATTGCCAGAGGAGGGATCTGGCACTATGTGAAACTCTTCTCTGAAAGTCACCTCCTAGGGATCGAATGATGTGGGTGATGAATGCATCATTCACCCTACAATAATCCTTCTTGAAATTTTGGAATTGTAGTTGAGGGTACTTATCATAGGGATTGAGCTCTACCCTTGATGCCTCATTAGGCACCGTAGTTAATACTTGATAGTGTCACTGGCCCGCGAGGGAGTACACCAGGTAGGAGGTCATGAAGAACTTGGAGGTCTTCTTCACGGTTGTAAACGGTTCATGGAAATAGTCGCTGATTATCTCTCCCCAATAGAAGGCGGTGTCGTCACTGCGGAGAATCTGTTCCACAAAATAGAACATCCATTCCTGGAAAAAGGTCGTAGCAAGAAAGCCCATTACTCGGCTCAGCAAGGTCACGAGGTCATGGTAATCCTCAAAGAAGTCATTCCGGAAGTGCTCTTGAGGGAGCTTGCCAGCACTACCCCGCTTGTCCTTCAACCAATATTGATTGATTAACTTTTTGCACCTCAGTGGATCTTATTCCCACAATTCTTTACATTCCTCCATGGTGGGTGTCTCCATGCTCTTAAATGCAAGGATGTGGAAAGTTGCTCTTATACTTAATGGGGACATGTTCTTTAATGATATTCCCATCTTGGTCCTCTATTGTTCAGGTCTGAAGTTGATATGCCTCAACGCATGCTATTACCAGCTATGGGGCCACCAAGGCCGACGGGAAGCTTGCAGCCTTAGAAATTATGCTACTCCTTATCAACCTTGCATCTTTGTCTTCGGATTCACCCTGACCCTCTGTATAAATTCATCGACATTGACCTAGCCGATGTTCGTATCTGTGACATCTTTCCAAAGAGTGGTGACTCTAAATTGTAAGGGGACCCCTTGGAACTTGTACTTCATCAGGTCCTTATCTTCCTTGCCTCGAGGTGTCTTGGCAATTCCCTTCCCCTTCTCCTTGGAGGCACCAGAAGTTTTTGTGCCTCATTCCATAAATCCTGTACATGTAACATTCAAACATGAAAAATGGCTCCAGACAAGTCCTTGCACATCATAGTTAGCCCTGCAATCATTATTCATATTCAATAGTCACATAACATTTGATATAACATTTTTTAGAAAGAAAATCAGGCAATTTGGGTTCCCAAGGCCGGAGTTCCCTTGGCAGAATGTTGTTTGGAAGGGAAAATTAGGCATGAAACTCCCAAAGGTGTTCTCCAGTTTGGATTTGGTCAATTGAAGGTTGTCTTGAAGAAAGACCTAATTTTAGCAAGTGGGTCAAAATCTCTTTTTGACTTGGAGGTCATTTGATCATTCATTTGGGATTTTGGGCATCAGCTACAGGAGAACCATTGGAAATGGCGCAGGGGAGTCGAAACTCCGAGTGTTGGAATCTGAAGCTCAGACTGTCGTCGCCAGGAGGCGATTGCGGTTTAGCCATTCACAACGGCGAAATGGAGGTGGCAATCTAGGTGCAGAATTCTAAAGGGAAATCTTCGAAGACGGTTTGAGGATTTGGGAAATCCAGGCGGTGAATAGCGGGTCAGGACCCGGAGGTCAAAAAGTCGCATTGAATTCACCATTCAAAATGGCGATAGTGGAACATAATTCTAGAAGCAAAATTCTGGGGGTCGGGATCCGAAAGAGGCTTGGGCTTCAAATATTTTTTTAGATTTTTGTTTCGGCGAGAAGTGGACTGGGGCCTAGGAGTCAGGAAGTCATTTTGGAACAACTATACCAAAGAACAGCCATAGAAAGGTTAAGCTCTGGTTTGAATTTCGAGGCCTCAAACAATCGATTTTTCATATTTTAACTTATGGGTTTTTAGGGGAGGGTACCAATTTACAAGTTTTAAACCCAATTTTACATTTTACATTGCTTTAATACTTTGAATTTCACAAAATAAAGGACAAGGTGTGTGGACGGCGGGCGAGCCTCAAGATCTCGAAGAAGTAAGCTGTTGGTTGTGCGGAGGACATCGGGAAAATAACTTGGACTGTGTGGTTGAAAATGTTGGATGCCTCGGAGCTTTGCAAATTTCTCTATCACTCGGTCGGTTGATAATGATAGTTGAAAAATCCATTTAAATAGCCAAAATAGCCATTAACATAGCAATTAATTCCTTTGTACGGTGGCTGGAGAGTTGGTGAGTTTAAATCTCACAGGCGGCAGTGGAGACCCGAAATTCGGTGGCCAGGAAGATGTCCAGCCATTGCCGTGAGGAACGACGAAAAATAAGCGGAATTCCAGAAGGGGAAATCCGGGGTCTGGGGTCCGAAAGGATGCCATGGACATTAGAAAGGGCATTCTGAAAGGGGAAACCCAAATTGACGTTAGACTTAACATTTTTCAAAGGGGTCAAGTTCGGTCAAACCTAAGATGTGTCCTCGATGGGTGAGTTGACCTATTAGGGCACAAAAATGGACATGCAAAATGAGGCGAAGCAAAAAAGGAGTCATCAATCAAAAAAAGAGGGAAGAGAGGGTCCTTCTTCTGAATGGGTCGTGTGTGCAATAGGCACAACAAATGGAAACTCCACAGGGAGAATGCTCCTGACATTCTAGAGATAAATATTCATTCTGAACCCATGATCTCTAGTTTCGCAGACCAAAGCTGAATTTCGACGCTGAACTAGGAATAGTTTAAGGAAGGTGGGATTCAATCAAACTGTAATATCATCATGGAGGTGTGTGCATGGTGAGTTCATTTCCTTTCCGTGGAGATAACACAAGCAATCACTAGTTGGGGAAGATAAGCTACATAGTTCCCCTGACCCCAAAAGTAACCTAGACATTGCTCCGCTGCTAGTTAGGCATCCATAACCCTGACGGAGTTGTTGCTATGACCCCACGAATATAGATCTACTGCCAACCAGACATCCATAGCCTTGATAGAGATATTCGCACACCCATACGGTTGTTATTTTCACTTTATTTATTCATTTGTTTGATATTTATTTTTAGCACTTTCTCTTTTTTGTTCGTTCAACCGCGTAAGAAACAAAGCTCACAATGGGCTTGGAAATCGCAATGGTCACTAGAGTAGACTTTAGATTTTTCACTTATCCCTCATTCCCAGTGGTCACCATACCATTCTTTGGAAAAATTTAAAATGTGCTTTGTGTGTTCCATGACAAAAGCAGGGAATTCAAGTGGACAACCATCCTAGATGAATTTAGAGTTCGAAAGTTCAAAATTGATGCTTAGGAGCTTACAGAGGTTAGCAATAGGGGATGAGGGATTATCTAGAGAACAACACAAGAGTGAGTAGTGGGGAAAACCATTTGTTGGGCCAAGCACGACCACCACATCAAAACAGGAAGGCTCTTCCAAGATCAGGACCAAAATAGTTGGGACAACGAGCAGAAGGACAAAGTGGGAAACCTATTCTAACCTATATATAGGTATTTACACAGACAAATCCAAAAAGAGCTCAGGCTTGGAAGTAATGCTTAAGGTGCTTCCCATTGACACGCAATGGGATGTCCTCACCTGTAAGAGTTTTTAGACATAAAGCATTATCTCCAAGGATTTCAACGATCTGAAAGGGGCCAAGACAAAGCTTGTTGAATTTGTTGTCCCCCTTTCTTTTCATGGGCCTTGTCCCAGTCAAGGACTAGATCAGAAATGCAGAAGGCTTTAACTTTGGCTTGGCGATCGAACTATCTTTTGACTACACCCTGATGCTTGGTGAAATTTTCTAATGCACGATGTCACACTTCTTCAAGGTGCAACAGCTCGACGAGGCGAGCTTCTCTACAATCTCCTCATTCGTAAAAGTCGTTGAAAAATTGGAGGGTAGATATTTTCAAGTGTATGGGAAGGACAAGCTCCAAGCCATAAACTAGATGGTATGGGGAATCCCTGAAGGTAGCCTTGTGATGGGTGTGATCTGCCCACAGGGCGAAACAAAGTTGGGTATTCCAATCCTTGGGATTCCTATATAGCAGCTTCTTGATCACTGTGATCAAGTTCTTGTTGGTGGACTCAGCAAGGCCATTACATTGAGCGTAGTAATTGGATGAAAATTTGAGGGCGATGCCAGAGTCAAAGGACCAAATCGTGAATTTCAATGAAGCGAACGTAGGGCCGTTATTGCATACTACAGCATATGGGCAACCAAAATGATTTAAAATGAACCTTTCTAAGAAATTGGTTATGGACTTCAATTGTACATTTCCTACAAGTTATTCATTTTGTCCATCTAGTGCAGTAATCAGAAGCGGTTAGAATGTACCTATGTCCCATAGATGATGGAGGGCTTACCGGGCAAATGAAGTTGAGACCCCATTGCGCGAAAAGCCTTACCTCTAGAACAGGTTGCAGTGGGACAACAACATTCCTCTCTCTGGCAGCAATAGTCTAGCACACGTGGTAGGTATGAATGTGTCCATGGGAATCCTTGAAAATGGTGGGCCAATAATACCCAACCCTTAGTATTTGGTGTGCAGTTGATAGACTCGAACCATGACCGGTTCTGAACTTGTCATGGAATTCTTTAAGAACATGATCAACTTCCTCCTTACCAAGGCATCTGAAATAGATACCTTCATGATTCTTCTTGTATAATATGGCTCCTTGTAACATATAGCTACTACTTTTCAGCCTAAGGGCTCGTCTTTGGACCCCCTGCAGCTGAGGTGGACATTTATGAGTTAGCAGGTAGTACACTATGTTGTCATACCACTCCCTCGAGGAGACATCCTCCAACTAATATTGTTGTACCGTGAGTTCAAGTCCAACATCGACAACCACCTCTGCCATTGTTCTGGTGAGTGCCTGCCCTCTTACCAACTTCATCGGATGGATTTCCATGAAATACTCATGTAGCACCGTGACCCATTTTGCCCTTCGTTCCCCCAACTCGTTTTGCATAAGTAATGTTTTCACTGTGGGGTTGAGAACTATAGAAAACACCTTGTTGCGTAAGATATAATGCCAAAACTTCTTGACTCCTTTAACAAGTGCATAAGCCTATTTTTCAACGTTATGATAGTGCAGTTCAACATCCTTCAAGGGGGTGCTCATGAAGGCAATTGGATGCTCACTCCCCTCTTCATCCTTTTGTGTCAAGATGCTAGCACAAGAATGATCTGAAGCAAAGGAGTAAATGTAGAAGGGCTTCAGGTAATTGGGGCTGACTAGTACAGGGGCATTAGTGATTGCTTTCTTGATTTCCCTTAAAGCCTGTTTCGCTTCAGGAATCCACTCGACCTTAGCGTCCCATTTCAGCATGGCATTGAGTGGTTTGACTATTGCCGCGAAGCCTGTAATGAACTTGCGGATAAAGTTGATCTTTTTGAAAAAAGACTTTAATTCCTTTTTGCTGCCTGGCAGCTGGATTGGATACGTTCCGGGTTAATAGAGATTCCCTATTCTGAGAAGACATGTCCAAGGAGCTTACCCTCAGTGACCCCAAAGATGCACTTCTTGGGGTTAAGGGAAACCCCGAATGCATGACACCTTTCAAAGACCTTGCATAAGTCAATGACGTGATTACCCCACTATTTAGAAAATACCATTAAATCATCCATATAGATGATTATGCATTTTCCTATTAAGTCCTTGAATGCAATATCAATGGCGCCTTGGAAAGTGGCACCAATGTTGATTAGCCCAAACGACATTCTCCTGTACGTGAAGGTTCCCCACTTGGTGGTGAATGCTGTCTTGTGTTGATCTTCGTACTGTACCATGACCTGGTTATATCCTGAATATCCATCAAGGAAGGACATCATCTGGGAGCCGTTTACTACTTGTAACACCTTGTCCAATGAGGGTACATGATAGTTGTCCTTCTCTAAGGCCCGGTTTAGATTGTGGAATTCCACACACAGTCTGATTTCTCCATTTTTCTTTCTGACAGGAACCAAATTTTCTACCCATGTGGAGTGTCTAACCGAAAAGATGATCCTGGCTAACAACAACTTTTGTACCTCCTTATATATTATTGGTTCCAATAGAGTGTTGACAAGGCACTGTCGTTGCCTGAACGACTTTGCATCTGGTCTAAGAGGGATAGTCTACATGATAATCGATGTATCATATGCCTTGAGATCGTCATAGCTCCAGGCGATGACATTGTGATACTTTTGTAGAGCCTTGATTATCCCTTTTCTTTCTTCATGGGCACACACCTTACCTATGAACACATTCTTGGCATTTCCAGCCATCCCTAGATTGTGAGTGTCACATTGGCTACTGATGGTATCATTTTTAGCTTGTTGATCTTGGTCTCTGATCTGATCCAGGTCAAAGATCCATTCTAATTGAACCATTCCCTTAGGGATGGTGTTGGTCTTTAGGTTGATAATCCCTTCTATATCTATATCTACCTCTTGGGGTTCGACCTCGTCGATTATCTGCATAGCAAACACATCCAAACTGGTGATGAAATCGAGGATTTGTTTGTTGTCGTTGAATACCTGGAAATTAGCTACATTATCCAGCACTGACGAGATGGGGGTGAGTTCCACTGTGAATCTTCTGAGGCCTAATAGGGACAATGACTACAACGTGCTTGCTGCCTATGCTAGTACATTGGCAGTGTGATTCTGAGTGTGTAGAATCAATTGAATGTTGAACACATCTAGCCCCACCAACAAATCCCATACGTAGTGCTAGTAGTTAGTGAGTCTTCGATCATAGCAAGAATATAGCTTCCTGACCTACTTTACAACTAACTCTGAGTCTCCATACACTTGGAGCATTTTGACACCCTTCCTTAATGCCATTAAAAGGCCTAGGACCAAGGCTTTGTACTCTACTACGTTATTAGTACAGTAAAACTATAGCCTATAGGCATTAAAGTATAACGTACCTTTGGGACTGATCAATTCAAAACTTGCCCCAACTCCATGCTTGGATTTAGATCCATCAAAGCGTAATGTCTAGAAGCCAGGAGAATCCTTGGATGTAGTACTAGTAGCTTTGACTTCTGCCTTTGATGGAGCTTTCATTTCAAGGACTGCCTTAGGAGATACAGAGACGAAATGTGTTTGTTTGGATGATGCAAATCCTGTTTTCTCCATCGGAGTAGCCTGTTTTCTAACATGTTCGATTGCTGCTTGACATAGGCAATAGTCAATTTCTAAGTGAGTAGCATTGTGTACTCTACATGAGTTAGGGAGCAAGAGCTCCCAGAAGTTCATTCGTGTTCCCAGGCTAAGCTGGTCCTGAGTACATTTTCCATGAAGTCTTGGAAACCATTGAGCAGTCCCCAAGTGTCATTCTCTCCTAGTTCTTCATCAGTAGACTCAATGAGCACTTTGGTGCTCTTAGAAACATTGGTCAAATTAGCAGGCGGGCTACATAGTACGAGGAAAACCTTGCTTGTTCCTTCATCTTCTGGGTATTCCTGTTCATCCCGATATGACACTGGGGAATAATTTCCCAAACCTATTTCGGCATACAACACTTGATTCATGTTGTTATAATCAGTGATCATAAATCTTGTTCACGGCTCCCGATCGATCCTGATCTGATTCGACATTTCTTTCAAAGAAAACCACATATGTGAGTAATGAGTTATGGTGTATCCATTCAATGCCCTCATGAAATCCCTTCTTAGGATTATACCATAGGTATCCGGGATGTTGGCCACCTGTATGTCAATGGTTTGTTGGATCTAGGGATCTGTAGCAACTTGCATAGGTATTCTATTAATTTCCCCCACTATGCTGATTCCGGACTTGTCAAGTTGTGTTACTTTTCACCAGGAGGGAGTTGGATTTATTTTGAGTGCTTTGCATATGCTCAGGGGCATAACATTGTCTGAGGCTCATGAATCAAGCAAGCAATTGTCGAGGTTCTTTCTAAACACACGGATGGTGGTTAGAAAGGGAGGATTTTCAAATTTCCCTTGAAACAACCCTCCAGAAATGTCCACCTGGGTGACTTGGCCTTTATCCTTCTCATTGCCCTTGCTTTGGGTTGGTATTTGATTAGCTTCCTTGACAGGTTTCTTATTTACTTGCTGACCTACTAGCGGGTCAACCTTACTGTTAAAGATTTTCCTAACAACCGGTTCACTTGGTTAATCACCAAAAGAAACCTTCTTTACTAGAGCTTCCTGAGTTGGCCCTTGTGGTGGATTCCCATTTATCATCCGAAAAAAGGTGTTCCTGATAGCAGGCACTTTTAGAAGTTCAAATGCCGACACACTCAACTTTAACCTTTTAAACTCTTCAATAATATACTCCCCCATCTGCTCAATTTTTTGATCGTAGGACACATTTTGGGAGGAGGTGGCGGCTTGGCCACTGATATTTTCTTTATTTCTACTAAGGTATCACGTGGGTGTATGGAGAAAACTTGGGTTATTATTTGCATTCAGATCTGGAGGGGTGTTGAAATTGTTCAGCAGAGTGGAGGTCGTAAAAGGACCTCCAACATAATCACCAACTTGTCTATTTCTTAGGTTGTAAGGGGTGGTCCATTGTTGAAAAATTTGGACTTCATCCTCCCTTGGCTCCTCTTCGTCATCTTTGAGACCATTATCTACTGAATAAAAAAACTGAGCTAAGGGACTTTCAAAACTTACCTCTCTTGCCACATCATGATTGCTCAGATTAGCATTCTCTAATTCAGGTGTGTTGCATTCTGCCCTTCGGAAGGGAGACTAGTTTAGGACCGACACCAAGGAATCATATGGATCAAATGAGACAATGTCCCTGCATCCTGAATTGTCGACTGCATTCTGAACTTCTACTTGGAAAATTTTGGCTGTAGTTTGGAATTCCGGACAATCTCGTTTGGAATGGCGGCTCATTTTGTGAATACGACACGAACCAAATAAAGTGGCCTCCACCAAATACACTCCGCTTGTGGGGTTTTTATTGCTATTGCTATTGGGCTGATCAATAGGTGTGGGGACACCACTGTTGTTGGGGCATGTATTCCACATCCAGTTTTGCCTTTGGAAGGGCTTTCTGTTGAAGTTCTGGTCTGAATTCTGATTTCTTTCATAGTTCTGCCCCGATGATGTGCTAGCATTATGATTGTCCTGACTTTCACTGATCTCGGTTTTCCCTATTAAGGTTGGCCTGGATGATCTTTTGTGATGCTTGAAGTTGGTTATTCTGATTCCTTCAGAGTGTCATTTCGGTTGACATTTTCTTGATCATTTCTATGAGCTCGTCGATTCTATCTTTTTCGGTGTTGTTCAGTTGTGGCACAACGTTCTGAAAGAACACGTACTGCGCCATCAGCTATTTCTGATGAGGTGGGAATTATGTTGCTTGAAGGTACGCGGGCACCTGGGATTGTTGAGGATGCAACTGTTGTTGCTGAGGTAGTAGTTAGTGAGGTATTGGATATGCCTGGTTCATCAGCTGCCCAAGATGCAGAACCAGAGGTAGCTATGGTATTGGATTCAGCAAGGGCGTCTAATGCTGCAAGGCCTGTGTGAGTCCCTGAATCTGTGCTGGATGTGCAGTTTTCCCAAGAGAAGGCAATGGACTGATATGTTTTGTCCTAAATCTGTGCTGGCGATAATGGCTTCAGCGTATGCATCGACCAACCTAGCTGGTGGTGGTCTCATTCTTTTCACCAAGGTTAAAGTGAGATTGTCCAAAGCTGCATAGTAAATGGGAAGGACAGTAGCATCGTTGAAAGTGTACGGGGCCTATAGCCGAATGTATGCTCTGTGGAAGTGATCATTGAAGGAACTAATTAGTTCATTAATCTCCTTTTGAACCGACATGAAGTGTTGATACAAATCTGTGGGGCTGATCAGGGTCTTGAACTTCTACAGAAAGCAACTCTTCAGAAGATCCGATGTGTTGATAGTTCCGACTGGTAAATTGATGTACCAATAGAAGGCCTCCTCCCCTAAGGACTAGGTAAAAATCCTACAAGCTACATCTTCGTATATGATCTGCATAGCCTTTAGGGAAAATTTGAAAATATTTATATGTTCCTCGGCTATCCTCTGTGGATCCTGGGAGTTGAATTTCATGCAAAAATTCTCAGGGTTCTTTGGCATATGATGGTAGAGGTTGAAGGTGAGAGGAGATGGGTTATTACCCAGCCACGCCATTGGAAAGGGCAGTGGAGGTGGTTGTGCTAGATTGGTCTGTAACTATGATGGGATGACAACAACTGATGCGGCGGTAGCAGGGTTGGTAACTGTGTTTAGCTGAAATACAACGTTCAGCCCAAATGAAGAGGTAACTTGTGAGGCTGTATGGATTAGATGAGCGGAAGGTGGATTTGCCAATGAAGATGAAGGAGATGGAGGTGAGAGAGAAGTGAGCTGCTCTACAAAATTGATGAATGATGATTCCACTTGTTTAGCTCTCTTAGCTTGAACAGGGGGCTGTAATTCCTGAAACTCCCCCTTGTTTGGTGTAGACCTCAAGACCCGGTGGAATCTCTCAGAAGAGAATTACCCAATTCGATCCAACTTTATCCTTTGGCCCTCCTTCTAGCGCCAGTTCTATTGATGGTATTTTTATGCACTTCACAAGATAGGTAATACGGAGGTGCATTACCTCTCTTGAAAGACAATCTTCCACAATCAAATTGCAAAACACTATCCCAAGGTCTCTCAGATGTTAGGTCATGACAATGCTTGGAATATATTAGTTGTTTAATGTGATTTTTTTGGAATCACAAGGCGGTCTTACGTGGTTTAAAGCTATGGGAGAATTGGGTCAATGAATTGAGTTCTTTGAATACAAAATTACTACACTTTGTTGTAGGCTCAGACAATAGTCTTGGACTCCGCTGTTTCATCAGATTTGGATTTATAATGTGCAATGAACCTTAAAAAAAATTGTTCCTAAAAAAAATGAAAATGGGCGAGGAAGAAGGATGGTTCTTGGACCTACAACTATCGATGAATAGTGATCATGGAGGTTCCTACTGTGGACTATTTCCTTAAACATAATTTCACTTAATCTGAATTCTCACAATATCATGAAATATATGCTATCTTCTAAGGACTACAGATATTCATCATTCATTTTCCATGTAATGTGAACAAAGACAAAGTTTAATGAGCAGCTATGAAATTATAGTGCAAACTAACTTTACATAGTCATTTACCAACAACAAGTGACCAAAATTATGGACAAGGAAAGCATACACACAACATGAATCTTTAAAACCAAAGACAACATACTAAATCCACTACAACTAACTAAGGAAACTAGAACAACAAAGTAATTTGAAACAAAGTTTTAATTAAAGGGAGAAGAATCATGAAACATGTGGAGAAACTCAGAAATGCACTAGGAAATGACTATATTTTCTATTATAATTTTTGTAGCATGCCTTTACAACAAATCAACTCTCTTAAAATGAGAGGAGAGCCATATTTATAGTTTTCAAAAATCAAAATGAGTGGCCAAGATTTGATTCTATTGTGTGGCCAAGATTCACTTTACACTAGGGTTTCACGTACCACCAAATACATTTCATTTATAAGACAATTCTTGTCTTTTCCCTATTTTGTCATCTAGTGGCAGCACTGTAGCAATTTCCTCTTTTGTTGTTTGCCCTTTGTGCAACTATTCCTTGAGGAATTCTTCATCGATGATAGGGTTGCCTTCACATTTTCTTTAATGCTGCATACTCTACAAAGTTCAAGATCATCGGCTGGAGCTTATCTACATCCATGATATCCGATCGTAGCACTTGGTAGCTCCATTCCTAATCTAATTGCTGACGAGCTTTTTCCAATCATCATCATATTTGGCAACATTATCTCTGAAAAGTTTTGACTATCGAAGGCTTGGGCAAAAAAACTCATGAATTCTGTGGTGATTTCAGCCGACATCCCATATTCCATGCTCTTCATAAAGTGTGGCTTTATGCTCTCTAGATTTATTTCAGCAACAGGTAGCTCGTACCCTGTCATTAATTTGAGGTACCGAGTGCACTCCTCTCTTGACTCCTTGGCCCATTTGATATCCAATGCTATAAGTTCCAGGATCTGCTCCAACTTTTTCTTCTAGTGATTGAAATATCACCTCCATGTATCCACTAGCTAGTGATCATCATCTTTGAGGGCAAGGTCCTTCTCCTAGACCTCACTTGGAAATGCGAGGATAGCCTCAATCTTTGGGTAAGGTGCTTTGTATTTCCTTGGGAACTCCTCATAGACTTGCCTTGTGCCCTCAAGGGTTCTTTGTACTTCCAAAAGTTTATTCGCTATCCGGACAACCAAGTTGATACTTGTGTTCCCCATGTCCAAGACCTGCTGGAACCAGTTTTTCGTAGTCTTGTCCAAGTTCCTTCTTTTTTCTAATTTATTTATCTGTTCCTGAGATAGCAACTAAGGCGGGGCAGATGACATCATAGGTTTCTCATCTGGGGATGACTATTGTTGAATATAGGCCATTAGATCAGCCACTTGTGCTTTGAGTTCTTCCTTAGACACCTTATCCTATTGGATAAGATGAACCACCATGGCGATCGATTCTTAGAGGTGATCAACCTTTTCCTCCCTTATGGCCACTCCCAAGTGTATGGTGGAGACGTTATAGGTTACTCCTTGTTCTCCAACTATCATTGTAACTATCTGCACCACCCTAGATCCTGAGCCATCCATGGTCACCCTTGATCTAATCTTAGGTTTCTCCTCTTTCTTGGTGCTTATTTGGGCTCTGGCTAGAATGGCTTCTAGCCTTGCCTTGGGATCTTTCAGGGTGGGAGTCTTTTGTTTCTACTGCTTTTCTAGCCAATCGGGCATTTGAGGCTCTTCCCTAGGTGGTTCACTTTGATTCCTACTATCCTCCTTTTCAAGCTCAATGGCTCAGACAACAAGAGTGCTCTTCTCAATTTCTATATCCCCCTTCTCCTCATCGGAGTCCTGTTCAATCATTACATACTTAGCGGGAGACTTGGCGTTCAACGACTCATTGGAGGGATCCTCTATTTCAACACCCTTTTCTTTTTCATCTTGGCCTTGTTCATGTTCCTCAGGCTTCCCCTCTTGCTCAGCTTCGTGGAGGGATGCTTCCTCATCGTGTTCTAGGGTTTGTTGATGCCCCTTAGTTGGAGACTTTCTGCCCTCAGTCTCTTGGGAAACAATTTCCTCTTCTTGTGCAAGCCGATGCTTGGCTTCCTTATCCTCGATCTCCTTAAGCTGCCTGCCCCACTCTTCATTGAGTTCAGGATCATTTGTTTCTCTTATTAGTTCAGCGTCCAGCTCCTCACTGCTCTCACTAGAGGACTCATAGGCTACCTCATCTATCTCTTGATGTTGAAACAAAGGGTGTTCATGGTACTCAAATTCTTCATCGTTTGGGCTCGTTGCAGCCTCTAGCTGCCATCGCTCAAGTTCGTCAGATATTTGCATTGTTTCCTCTATTCTTGGTGGTTCAGAAGGTGGAGGGAGAGCTGGAGCGTGGGCCATAGCCCGAGCTATTGCAGCTTGCACCACGAGATTAGTAAGCATCCCTTAAAGCTTAGAGGGGACGTTCTGCATGTTTTTCACAAAGGATTATGGGAGGCTAAGGGCAGGCATTATAGCAGTGGAAACAAAGGGAAGGGAAGGAGACATAGAGGAAGAGGAGATTGGAAAGGTCATGGTAGAGGAATAATCCATAGGAATAATCTACATGATTGGGCAGATGGAAGCAAGGTGAATAGAGATGTTCACCGCAGGCGGGGAAGAAGTGGAAATGACAAGCGAAGCATGTGAGGTGGCAGCAGTGGTAGTAGCAGCATTAACTATAGTAGACGGAGACCTTGGTGAGTTGGATCCTTCTCCCTTGGTCCCACGGGGTAGACCTTTGGGTGCCACAGACATCTCCATGCCTCCTATTGTTTTCCTTTTCATCTTGGAAGGTTCGCCCTCCGATGTCTTACGAACATAAACCTTTGGTTTGGGAAGCTACTCGCTGGCCTCTTTTCTCTTCTTGGTTTTGGTTGATGGTGGGGTTTTGGATGTTTCCCCAATTGCAATGGTAGCTACCCCACCATCGAAGCCACTTGGTTCACTTTCCAGTCCCTTAAATGTCAAGGCGACTCCTTGCTATTTGAATCAGACTACCTATTGGTTGATCCATGCCTTTGTTCAGATCTTGATTGGCTTAGTGAGCACATCAAGGTCATCCAACTCTCACTCATTCCAATCAATTATAGGGAGTGGAAAATTGGAAATGGCATCATACCCTGGATTGATCACCGTATCCTCATCCTCTTCAAGCTGATCAGGAACTGGGCACAAATTTATTCTTTGCACAAAAAGAGTGGTCATCCACATGTAGTGTCGCAGCTTCACTTCAAGATCATATTTACAATTGGCCCAAAAATATTCTACATTGTGGAGGTGGGCATACACCCATCCCAGTGCCTTTCTGATGTGTTCGTATGGGTCCATTCGAGGCTGAGCTGTATGTTGCTAGAAATGGTACCCAACCAACTCCCTTTCTGAGTACCCCGCACACTAGGAGGTATGAATCTTGTACATCCATTGGCCGAGCCCAATGGGGTAAGGTGTGCCCACTAGATGCTTGTTGCTCAGGATGTTATGAATGTGCCTCTGTTGCCAATTCAACTCCAAGAGTATAATCCAATCATTGGGGTACCAGGGCAACTTGTTTGGTCTTTCTGTAAATCCCTGGGCATGGATATAAGTGAGCTTTAGAAACTGAATGTAAAGGAAGGCATATTGCCAAAGGAGGGCTCTAGCACTGTGGAAACTCTTCTCTGAAAGTCACCTCCTAGGGATCGAATGATGTGGGCGATGAATGCATCATTCACCCTGCAATAATCCTTCTTGAAATTTCAGAACTGTGTTTGAGGGTACTTATCATAAGGCTTGAGCTCTACCCCTGATGCCTCACTAGGCACCACAGTTAATCCCTGATAGTGTCACCGGTCTATGAGGGAGTACACCAGGTAGGAGGTCATGGAGAACTTGGAGGTCTTTTTCACGGTTGTAAATTGTTCATGGAAACAATCGCTGATTATCTCTCCCAAATAGAAGGCGGTGCCATCACTGTGGAGAATTTGTTCCTTATCAACCTTGCATTCTCTATCTTAGGATTCACCCTAACCCTCAATATAGATTCATCAACATCGACCTAACTAATGTTCATATCCATGACATCTCTCCAAAGAGTCGTGACTCTGGATTGTAAGGGGACCCCTTAGAACTTATACTTCATCAAGTCCTTATCCTCCTTGCCTTGAGGTGTCTTGGAAATTCCCTTCCCCTTCTCCTTGGAGGCACCAGAAGTTTCTGCGCCTGATTCCATAAATCTTGCACAAAAGACGTGACTTAGTAACATTCAAACATGAAAAATGGCTCCGAACAAGTCCCTGCACATCACAGTTAGCCCTGCAATCATTATTCACATTCAATAGTGGAATAACATTTGATAAAACATTTCTTAGAAAGCAAAGCAGGCAATTCGGGTTCCCAGGGCCGAAGTGCCCTTGACAAAATGCTATTTGGAAGGGAAAATTAGGCATGGAACTCCCAAAGGTGTTTCCCGGTAATGGATTTAGTCAATTGAAGGTTGTTGTGAAGGAATACCTAATTTTATCAGGTGGGTCAAAATCTGTTTTGGATTTGGAGGTCATTTGATCCTTCATTTGGGAGTTTGAGCATCAGCTACAGGACAACCATTGGAAACGGCACAGGGGAGATGGAACTTCGGGCGTTGGAATCCAAAGCTTGGACCACCATCGCTGGGAAGTGGTTGTGGTTTAGCCATTCACAACAACAAAATGGAGGTGACAATCTGTGTGCAGAATTCTAGAGTGCAATCTCTAGAGACGGTTTGAGGATTCGGGAAAGCCAGGTGGCGAACAGCGGGTCGGGACCCAGAGGTTGGAAAGTCACATTGAGTTCGCCGTTCAAAACTGAAATAGTGGAACAAAATTTTGGAAGCAAAATTTTGGGGGTCAGGATCCAAAAGAGGCTTGGGCTTCAAATGTTTACTTAGATTTTGGTTTTGGCGAGAAGTGGACCAGGGTTAGGGAGTCGGGAAGTCGCTTCAGAACAACCGTTCATAAAGGAAAAAGCAACACAGAATTCTCGAGAAAGAATTGTGGAGGTCGGGGTCCAGAGACACTTCGGATTTTGGTAAGTTTGAAATAGAGGGTGCATAGTCGGGACACGTGAGTCAAGAAGTCAAATAGCCATTGCCGTTTAGAGTGGCCAAGTGCAAACAGAATCCTGAGGATGGATTTTCGGATAGCGGAGTCTGGATCGATTTTGGACATTGGTTTCTCTTTTGTCGATTTTCGATTTTCTGCAAGTTTCGACATGGAATTCATGCGGTCGGGGCTCGAAGGTCCGAAAGATGCTCGGGGAAGGCCGTTTAGAATGACGGGGACAAAATGGAGACCCGCGAGGGGAAATCCGGATCACGGGGTCCGAGACGAATTTGGCCACATGAGTTTTTTGAAGTTCACTTTGGAGTTTTGTGGATGGCTCCGGGAAGGTTTAGGCCCAGGAGCTGCCAGTGACTGTTCTAAAGAACATCCGCAGAAAGGTTAAGCTTCAGTTTGAATTTCGAGGCCTCAAATAGTCGATTTTTCATATTTTAACTTACGGGTTTTCTGGGGAGGGTACCAATTTACCAGTTTTAAACCCAATTTTACATTTTACATTGCTTTAACACTCAAAAATTTTCAAAATAAAGGACAAGGGACATGGACGGCGGGCATACCTTAAGATCCCGAAGAAGTAAGTTGTTGGCTGCGTGGAGGACATTGGGAGAAGAACTCGGATCATGGGGCTGAAAATGATGGACACCTCGGAGCTCTACAAATTTCTCTATCACTCAGTCGATTGACAATGACATTTGAAATATCCATTTAAATAGCCAAAATAGTCATTAACGCAGCAATTAATTCCTTCACATGATGGCCAGAGAGTTGGTGAGTTTAAATCTCATAGTTGGCGGTGGGAGACTTAGAGTCCGGTGGCTGGGAAGACATCCAGCCACTATCGTGAGGAACGGCGAAATGTAAGCGGAATTCCAGAAGGGGAAATCTGGGGTCCGGGGTCCAGAAGGATGCCGTGAACATTAGAAAGGGCATTCTAATAGGGGAAACCTGAACTGACAATAGACTTAGCATTTTTCAAAGGGGTAAAGTTCAGTGAAACCTAAGATGTGTCCTTGATGGGTGAGTTGACCTATTAGGGCACAAAAATGGACACACAAAACGAGGCAAAGCAAAAAAAGTTGTTGGTAATCAAAAAAAGAGGGAAGAGAGGGTCCCCATTCTGAATGGGGCGTGTGTGCAATAGGAACAACAATACCCTCTACCAACCTACACAATATTGGACCCTCAACCCTAATTCATCAACCATATACCCTCAACCCTCTACCCTCAACCTTAAACCCTAATCCTTGAACCATATAATACCCTCTATCCTAGACCCTAATCCATCAACCCTAGTTAAACAATTATACCTAATTACTAAACTCTCCACCCTAATCCCTCAACCCTCAATCATTAATTAACCATCTGCCCTCTGCCCTCAACCCTCAACCCCAATTAGACTCTAATCCACCCTCAAGCCCTATACCCTCTAATCTATACATTGGACCCTCAACCCTAGTAATCCCTCAACCTGCATATACCCTCAATCCTCTACCCTCAACCTTAAACCCTATTATACCCTCTATGTCCCTCTGATCTACTCTATAAATTAAACCCTCAACCCTTAAACCATCAAGTACCGTCAACCCCTATACCCTCTACCCTCTACATTGGAACCTCAATGTCCCTAATTGGCCTTCAACCATATTATACCCTCAGACATCCTAGGTATACCCTAAACCCTCTACCCTCAACCCTAAAACTTTAAACCTTATATATACTTTGCACCCTAAACCCTAATCCTTGAGCCATAAACCCTCTAGTATCTTCGAGTATAATCCCTCAACCCTAGTTAAACCATTAAACCCAATTACTAAACTCTCTACCCTAATCCCCCAACCCTCAACCCTCTACCCTCTACCCTCTACCCTAGTACAACCTTAATCCCTCTTCCCCTATACCCTCTACAATATACAATATTGGACCCTCAACCCTAATCCCTCAATGTACATACCATATACATACCCTCGACCCCTATAGCTGCACCCTCTACCCTATACATGATTGGACCCTCAACCCTAATCCCTCAACCATATACCCTCAACCCTCTACCCTCAACCTTAAACCCTCAAGCCTCAACCCTTAAAATATCTACCCTTTACCCTTTGATCTACCCTATACATTAAACCCTCAACCCTCAATTCTCAACCCTGAACCCTTAATCCCTCAACCCTCAACCATTAAACCCAAAATCCTAGTAAACTCCTATACCCTCTACCCTCTACATTGGAAAATCAACCCCAATTGACCTTGAACCATATACCCTCAAACATCCTAGCTATACCCTCTACCCTTAATCCTTAACATCCCTCAACACTAAACCCTTAAACCCTAAACCAACCTTAAACCTTCTATCCTCTACACTCAACCCTAATCCCTCAACCGGCCTATACTCTCAACCCAATACCCTAAACCGTTAAACCATTTATAGCCCTCTACCCTCAATTGAACAATGTGTTCCCTCTTATACCCTCGACTCTAATCCCTCAAACCTTTTCCCTCAACCCTTAAAACCTTAAAGCCAAGTAAATTACTCTCTACCCTAATCCCTCAACCCTCAACCCTTAAATCCTCATCCCTCTACCCTCTACCCTCAACCCTAAAATACCCTTAATTAACCCTAATCCCTCAACCCCTATACCCTCTACCCTATACATTAGAAGCTCAACCCTCAACCCTAGTTAAACCCTAAACCCTTACATGCACCGTCTACCATCTCTACCCTCTACCCTAGTATACATTAAACTTCCCTCAACCCTTAACCCTTAATCCATCCCTCCCTCTCTACCCTAATCTCTCAACCCTATACCCTCAACCCAATACACTAAACCCTAAAATGTTAAACCCTCTACATCCCTCCACCCTCAATGTCCCAATACCCTCTACCCTAGTCGACCCTAGTAATCCCTCAACCCTAATCCCTCAACCCTTAAACCCTTAAACCCAAGTAAACTCTCTACCCTAATCCATCAACCCTCAACCCTTAATTCATCAACCCTTGAACCCTCAAGTACCCTCTACCCTCTACCCTCAACCCTCAATTACCCTTAAACCCTAATCCCTCATTAGCCCCTATACCCTCTACCACTCAACCCTAATCCTTGAACCATATACTTCCCTCAACTCTCTACCCTCTACCCTTACATTAAAACACCCTTAACCATTAATTCTCAACCCTCAACCCTTAATCCCTCAACCCTCAACCCTTAATCTGCAAAAAGTATTGTGATAAAGGTGAAATTTGCTTTGTTTATGATTATCTGGAGGAATAAATGGGTATATACAAAGGGAATGCTAGTGACAGTATGTATCTTGTCACAAAAATTATTTCATTTCATGTTAAATACAATGAAAAATCAAAGGCAGTAGATCTTTAGATGCAAGTGAAATGTAGGCAAGCAATTGAAGGCTAGTGAATATTGGGGAAGGATTTTTTGTTCTCACCGTTAATCCTTGCTAGATCAGAACAATTAGGCGCTAAATTAGGCACCAAAAAGGGCTCTAAAGCAGGTGCTAAAATAGGAATTACTTCAAGTGCTAATATGGGTGCTAACATAGACACTAATCTGGTTGCTAATTTAGGTGCTAATCTGGGCATTATTGTAGGTGTAGTTTTTGGTGCTAATCTTGGCATTAATCTAGGCGTTGATAAGGGCATTAAACTAGACATTAATATCAGCACTAATCTTGGTGCTTATTGTGAAACTAATGTTGGTGCCAATTTTGTGATTGAATTAGTGTTGAATTGTTCTAGTTGGTGTAACAAATGCCAAAAATAGTGCCATCCTAAAAAATAGCGTTGACTTTTCCCAAAAAATAGGGAAAAATACATTAAAACAGTGGGTGGAAGCAAAAAATAGAGCAAAAAAGGGAGCTAATCATAAGGATTTGTTGTAGTGATTATCACCTATATGCAATAAACTTTCCATGTATAATAAACAATCACTTCTATTGATGGTTAAAATGACACAACCAACATTAAAATAGAATATTTCTACTCTATTTCTCCTGAAAGAGGAAGACAACATGTAGTACCCTAACTCCCAAGGTCGTGGTAGTTGGTTCTCAACTATTTGATGTCACTCAATTGGCTCATGCAATTGTAATATTCAAGGGACCTATGCTGGTAACAAAGGATTCAAGCTATGACTCTTTTATCGAAATAGTTCATGTAAATCAATGGGTTTTAAATAAAAGAAAAAGATAGAACAAAGGGGTAAACCAGTAAGTGTGAACCGAATTTATCTAGTATCTAGACATGGACTTTCAATGATGAATGTTTCCTAACAGATCATAAAAACCATAAGATGATACAATCTGTAGCATAATCTATACCACTGCATACATTTTAGGTGCTTAATTAACTTCACAATTACTCTTCACAAATATTTCAAGGATTTTCAAAACAACACACATTCATTCATCATCAAAATTATAGATCAACAGACCTTTTAATAACTTCAACTCAATGACAATCTAATAAGATGATCCTTAAATCTGATTCCTTCAAATGAATTTCATCATTCAAGAAACTCTTATGTTCAGCACAATCACTGCATACAGATAGATCATAACTTATCAGCCTTATCAAACAAACAATTTAATTCCAAACACCATCTTCCGAGTAAACCTGTAATTCTATTAACTGTAAAAAGATTTAAATACAATGTATCTCTGCAAAACTCTACAAAATTCTATCTCTTAGCATTAGGCAAGCCAATCCAATTCTCAATTAGCCAACCCTTACAATGTGATACCCATCTGGTATTTATAGCTATACAAAAGAAGTTTGAACTTCACTTCTATTTTAGGCTTCCACCTTTTTAGGAACAATCAAATTTGATCTTGAGTCCTTACATTATACATTCAGTTTGATCTAAAAATAGAAGATAGAAATAGAAGAAAAGAAGTCATGCACCCTCAAAACTGTCAGTGTTGCATGCATGCAACATGCAAGGAAGAAGAACATCATGCATGCAAGATTTTTATGCATGTGAAGCCGGATCCACCATGAACTCATCATAATTGGTGAAGACTTGTTGTAGCATATCCATATCTGGCCCATCAATCCAGTCATCTTCAAATTTGATCCAATCCAACTCAACTGCAGCAAACTCTTTCATACATTTAACCTTGATCAATTCTCTCCCTGTAGCTTTTATTTCTTCTTTGACTTCTACAAGCCGATCTATCACCAAGTCTCCTCCATCATCTTTCCCCTACATGAGTCCTTGGAATCTTTCATTTTTCCTGCAAGCAAACCTCTAATTAGATCTTTAGATATCATCATAAAACATGCTTTTAAAACATACCTATTACACATACATCAGAGTCGGAACCAGACAGAAGCTCAAAACAATCTCTTTTACAAAACTGGCGGACTCGGAGCAAAAACCGATATGGAAACTTCACCTAATAACAAATGGGCCCGGAGTCGGAATCGGGAGAGTGATCGGAACAAAACATGGATTTGGTTTTCTTTGAATTTTCATTTTTTCCATATTCTATTTCCATTTCACCTCCACCTCCGATTAGGTTATCATTAATTTGAAGAAAGACTTTCCCATTATATGTGGAGCCAAACACAGGATGAGAATAGAATAGATAACCTTTGCAAACAAAATTCTTAAGTTCAAGATCGGTTCTGATCTCAGCTCCGCCAGTTATCATATTCTTCAAGGAAACCTTCTAAAACTCGGAATCCGAAATAGAATAGAAATGGGATTGATGACTTTTGTAAAACAAAACTCTTATGTCCATAATCCATTCCAATCCTGCCTCCGCCTATGTTAATTATGATGTCATTAAATACTTTATTCATTTTTGACACAATTTCATGATTAAGACCTAGGCAGCTATAAAATGGAAAAGGAGCTTTAAAACCCTACCCTCATATGACCGTGGGGAACAATTGCATTTTAGGGCCATTACTTAAATCTTATTAAAATAATTATAGAGACCAATGAAACCCTAATCAAGAAATAAATCTAATCTACCCTAACTCACTGTAAAATCTGTAATCTACCTCACTGTAGATTCCTAATTTAACAAACACCATTAAAAACCCTTAATCTAATCTAATCTACTGCAAACCAAAAATGACACGACGTAATCACGATTAAGACGTGAAAGCGAGGGTGCCCTAAAAATAGAAAGAAACAAACGAACAAGACAAAACAAGAACCTGCTCATTCAATCACATCGATGATCATAGAATTGCTTTAAAACACAATGATTAAACCCACGAGCAGATATAAAGAAAAACACAATGAAGACAACCACAAATAAACAACAAACAACAAAGATAAAAGACCTACCTCAAACACAAACAAACCCAAGCTAACTTTCTGAATCGATTTGCACACAATATCCCTTCTCTATCTCGATCAATTTCTCAAACGAACTCTGCTATTGCTCTTCGCGCTCTTAGACTTGTAATAATAACAATAATGATTGGATTTAACCCTTAATAAAGGTAAATATGTGAATTTCTACCTACACTGACAACCACCATTAATGCATTAAAACACAGTAAAGGTGGAGTCAAAACTATAAGAGAACGAACACTGGTCTGTAGTGCAAGCTCTGTCAAAAAGTCAACGACAAAAATGGCGGGGGCGGAACTAAAATGAAATCGGGATCTTGAATTTATAAAATTTCCAAACCTCATTCCCATTCCGGCTCCGCGTCCAACCTAAAAACAAAACAAAAACAAATACAAAAAGTTAAATAAAAGACCAACCTAATAAAACAAAACACAAAAACTGAAACAAAACAAAAATAAAAAAGTAGCAGAGGCGGGATCAGAATCAATCGTGATTTTGCAAATTTTGATAACAACCATCCAAATTCCCACTCTGGCTCTGCTTCCGCTAAAGACCAAAAACAAAGGCAAAGAAAAGACTGTCGGGATAGAACCAAAAACAAGCCTCAAAAGAACTTTCAGAACCCGATCTAGTTCCAGTTCTGATTCCGACAGAGAAACCAAAGAAAAATAAAGTATTGGCAAAACTAGACTCCAAACTTTGTTTCAAAAACAACTAAATACAAAAATAACAAAGGGGGACCCATTTTGACCAAGGCAAAAGATGGGGTGGTTATGCAAGGCATAACAAATGGTGACTCGACTGGGAAAATGGTTTGCCTATTTTCAAAATACCCAAAGAAAATTTTAGTCACCCAAAAACTACTTGGCTTATAAACACCTTACCTTGAATGAGATCAGATATTTGTAGGATAATCTTGAGTTTGAATCTCAGATGTTATGTGCTCATGAGTTATTTCTAAATCTAAGTGTGTGCTTATATTGTGCATCATTCTTTGTAGATACTTTATCTGCTTGTGAACAACTATACCTAAGTTTCAAGCTACATAAGTTGAGTTCTTTAACTATCATGCAGTAAAATCCTGGGTATTGCTCCGCTACCAGACAAGCATCCATAGCCCTGACGGAGATACCTCTAGTCCTTTCAAAGCATTTCTCTACTGCTAGAAAGGCCTCCATAGCCCCGATAGAGATACTTGGTTACCCACTTGATATTGAGCTTGCTTTTCTTTCTTTGTTTTTTTATGGATGGAAGCTCTTTTATGCATCTCTCAATACCCAGATTCAATGAATCTAAAATGTGGGTTGAGTACTATAATGGATTTCATGATAGTCTTGGAATCTGATTTTTCACTTGAAACATAGATAGAGTCATTCTAAAACAAATAGGTAATTACTCATGCAGATGTTTTTTTTTTAATTTGGTGACAGATCTTTGATCACAATTCATGAGATATTCATATTTACATCTTCTATCCTTAATAACTTTTCCAACCCAAACTAGAATGATCATAAAACATAAGTTTTAGAATGAAATCCTTTTCAATGATTATAATGAGAATACCTAAACCAATTTCTCTCCTAGTACCAATAGCATACTTTGAATAACAACCCCCTAACTTGAGATGAGCAAAGTAAGAATCCCCAACAAAACAAGACAAGAAAAAACAAACAAAAATAAACAAAACAAGCAAAACAAACTAAAAACTAAAAACTAAAAACAAAAACTTAATTACATATGATACAATATAGTACATTCCTTTTTAAAACACCAGACTTTTTATGCACCAAAATAGTGTTTGAGAAATTGACCATTAAATTTTTGCAATGCTTCATCAAGAGAAGGTAATGGATAATTATCCTTCTCAGAGGCTTTGTTTAAATTTCTGAAATCCACACATAACTTGATTTCCCCATTCTTCTTCCTCACAGGAACTGGATTAGCCACCCAGGTAGAGTACCTAACTGGAAAAATTATTCTTCCAGCCAAACGCTTTTGTACTTCTCTCTGGATCAGAGGCTCGATTAATGCATTGACTAGGCATTGCTTTTGGAAAAACGACCTGGCTTCTAGCTTAAGAGGAATTGTATGTGTGATGACAAATGTATCAAAATTTTTTAAATCACCGTAGCTCCAAGCAATTGCTTCAATATTCTCCTTCCAGACTTTGTTTATCTCATCCTTTATTTCCTGAGGACAAGTCTTCCCTATAAGAACATTCCTTTCTACCATTGAGTGAGCCAAATTAACGGATTCATACTTGCCTCCCTCACTCTTTGTAGGTATTCTCAGATAAGCTCGTGGATCTGAATCAAATATCCTTTCCAATGCTATCATCCCTTTTGGAATGTTATTGCTCTTTAAATCCATTATCCCTTTTGGATTGTCACTTTCTGTATTGTCACTTTTTGGATTCTAGTCTCCTTGATCCCTATCAACATCATCAATTATCTATCCTTGAAATACATCAAAACTCTCCAACAAGGCCAAAATATGTTGATCATCATTAAACACCTGGAAGTGTTGAACATTTTCAGGAATTGCAGGGACTGAAATCAATTCCGTGAAAAACCTCTTTATATTTGAATCTTGCATCGGCTCTAATGTACTTGCTGCAATGGCAAGAGCATCTATTATTTGATTTGCTTCCCTTGGAATAAGAGTAATCCCAAAGGCATCGAAATCTTCTCTTAAATTCTAGACCCTATTCCTATAAGCAGCCAATCTTTTATTATGGAAAGTATATTGGCTACGTACCTGTTTCACAATTACCTCAGAGTCTCCCATCACTGTAAAAGCAGTTAGCTTCTTCTTATGAGCAAAAATAAGTCCTCTTGCAATTGCCTCATATTCAACCACATTATTAGTGCAACCAAACTGCAATCTATAAGAAGCAAAATAAGTTTTCCCTTTCGGGTTAGTTAGTTCAATTCCTACTCCATTTCCTGCTTTAGATTTGGAACCATCAAATTTAAGAGTCCATAACTAGTCTTTAGCTAGGAGCTCTTTCTTTTTAGAAACTACAGGGATTTTGTCACTTGTGATAGGTGGTGGCTCAAAATTTTGTTGTTTATCAGAATTCATGTTGAGAAGGAGCTCAGTTAATGATTTTCCTATTTCCTTAATTTTCTCAACAACTACCTCCTGAGCGATTTCTTGGGCTGAGTCAGGATCTAACTCATCTTCTATTAACTCCTTTGGTATTGGAAAAGGATCTGGAATAGGGATAGTGAAATGAAACTGCGATACTTCCACTTCCTCTTTTTGATCTGAAAACCCTAAAACCTGAGTCTGTTCTACTAGCAAAGATGCTTCCTCCTAAGGAAGACCGACCCATGTAAGAATAGTTGCATCCTTGACTTGGAAAGAGAACTCATTGATGAGAGTCTTAGTTACCTCTTGAAATTCTTGCTTGGGTAGATCTACATGCCTTAGAATATCTATGCATGACTGACATGTCAACTCTGAATTTTTTATGATAGTGTATTCTACACCAATTAGGAAGCAATAAATTACTCAAATCAGTTTTTGTTCCTAAAACCATCCTATCTTGTTGCAATTTCCTTATTAAAACTTGCTGGTTGATGTGAATCATCGAGTTAGTGTGATCTAAGGATAGTGTATCCTCAGGACTAACTACAGAGAAAGTAAGGACTTCCTCTTGCTTGTAAACACCTATCTTAGTCTCAAAGAATGCTACTTCATTTGGAGTATCATACTCTGTAATCATGTGTTTGAGCCTAGGTTTATTTTCAATTCTTATCTGGGTTGCAACCCCTTTCCATGGTAACCACATGTGCGAGAAGTCCAAGGATAGATACCCTCCTATGCTTTTCATTAGCTCTCGACTTAAGAGCATCTCATATGTTTCTGGGATGTCAACAACTTGAGTATCTATATAGGTCTAGATCCTTGGGTCTGATCCAACCTGCACATGCATGTTCTTCAATTCACCTACAACATTAACTTTAGTTTTATCCAATTGAATCACCTTTTTATTGGTTGGAGTAGGAATCAATCCTAACTTTTTACAAATTGAAAAAGGCATGACATTCCCTGATGCTCTAGAATCTAATAGGAAATTGTGTAGATTCTTTCCAAAGATTCTCAAACTTAACAAGAAAGGTGGGGTACTGGTCTTACCTTTATACATAGCAGCATTTGTCTCCTTTTTCGGAGTCACTTTACCTTTCCCTTTCAAGCGATTTGTTTCTTCCAAAGCTTTCAATACCACCTCCCTTTGAGCTGGGCACCCACTTCATGATATCAAATAAAGACAGTGATGTCTTCTACCTTCGCAATTCTGCAACAAAATCAAACTCTGAATCATTCCTAAATTGGTACTTAGGAAAAGAAGGTTGATTACTTCTATTCTGAGAATCAGAAGGTCCCTTTGGTAGGAGTGGATTGTTATCTGCATTCTGATTTGGTGGAACCATGTTGTTAGGGGGTGCAGATGTAGTGAATGGCCCCTTTATTCTAGTTCCTCATAAAGTGACCACCCTTAGATTGGAAGGCTTGAGCATCATAGACATCTTCCTCTGCCTCATTATCCCCTTGCATAGGGAATTGATACTTTTCTTCAATGGTTTCATAAGTCATGGCAGTGCTGACTGGCCCATTGCCTTGATTGGAATTTCCTGCTTGAGGATGGGCATCAGCCTATGCAATTTTCACCATCTTCTCCATTTCTGGGCAATTGACCTCAAAATGGGCTGCTGTATCATGCAACCTACACCAATTTGTCATAAAATTCAAATCAGCAACATTAGCAGTATTTGATCTTTCTTCACCTGCTTGATAATTATGGGGAACTCCTCCATTGTTAGGTCCAGTGTTCCACTTCCTATTATTGTTGTTGTTATTGAACCTTTGATTGTATCCTCTATTTTGATTTTGATAATTTTGATTTGAGGAATTCTGACTCTGGAAGTTCCTATTGGTGTTCTGATTTTGGTTTTGATTAGCATAATTGCCTTGATAGTTATAACCTCCCTGATAGTTGTAATTCTGGTTTTTATTATTGGGAGGATTTTGCCTAAGCTGTGCCATGTCATTTGACATCCGAGAGAGAGTCTTTTTGAGAGTCTCTACTTCACTTGTAAGTTAAATAGTTTGATCATTCTGCACATTTTGAACTATGGCTGGGGAATGGACATGGGTTGATCTTCCCCCTTGTGGTGGTTGACCTTGAGGTTGATGTGTGGTATCATGCATGCTATTGCCAAAGAAAGGCACAGTTGGTGGAGCTTGCAACTTAGATACAGGTCCATAATGGGAATAAGACATCCCTGGGACAATATTGTATAATGGTGGATTAGGCATCTGATAATTCATTGGAGGAAAAGTTGGTCCTAACCCTCCAGATTGCAGATTTGTCTGTTGTTGCAATTTGATAGCCAAATGATAAATCTTAGAAAATGAGTCAATCTCATCAGGTTGATAAGTTCTTTGTAAAAATAGGCCAATCAAAGGATCAACAGCTCTCAGATATGCTTGTATGGAAATGGCTTTCAGGACTAGGTAAGGCTCTTGTAGCCTACGATACATTCTATGGAACCTAGTGTTGAACAAGGGCAATGGTTCATGATGTTCCTTTCTAATGGTGGCAAATTGGTGATACAATATTGCAGGTTCCACATAAACCTTGAATTGATTGATAAAAGCATTTTCTAAATCTGTCCAACCCATGATAGATCCTTGGGGCAGATTTAGATACCAATTATATGCCATATCTCCTAGAGAGTAGGGAAATAGTCTACATACCACATCTTGATGAGCAACTTGAGCTCATGTGTAGGCATCTTTGAATGCTTGTATATGTTCCTCTGCACTTCTTGATTCTCCATGCATGTATTTCGGACAAAACTTCTTTGGGTTCTTTGGTAAATCATGGAATCCGCCTGGAATAGTCCCTAATGGGGAGGGATTACCCACAAAATAAGCCATTGGTGGGATTGGCTAGGCAGGTGGTGGTGATAAAGGCCGAATTGGTGGTGACAAAGGCCTATTTGGTGGTGGTGTGGATGGAATTGGTTGAAATCCTGGTGGAGTAAGCGGTGGTGGTAATGTAGGTATTTCTACCCTACGAGCATGAGGTCTTGGTCTAACCGAGGTTTGAGTTTCTTCAAATAATTCACGATTAGTAGAGGATCTAAGCACCCTCTCATATCCCTTTGGCAAAAAAGATCTTTCGTGAGCCAACTTGTCCCTTCAGGCCCTCCTTCTAGCACCAATTTTTGTTGATGGTTAAAATGACACAAACAACATTAAAACAAAATATATTCTACTCTATTTCTCCTAAAAGAGGAAGACAACATGCAGTAGCCTAACTCCCAAGGTCCTGGTAGTTGGTTCTCAATTGTCTGATGTCACTCAATTGGTTCATGCAATTGTAATATTCAAGGGGCATGTGCTGGTAACAAAGGATTCAAGCTATGACTCTTTTATTGAAATAGTTCCTGTAAATCAATGGGTTTTGAATAAAAGAAAAAGATAGAACAAAGGGGTAAACCAGTAAGTGTGAACCGAATTTATCTAGTATCTAGACATATACTTTCAATGATGAATGTTTCCTAACAGATCATAAAAACCATAAGATGATATAGTCTATAGCATAATCTATACCACTGCATATATTTTAGGTGCTTAATTAACTTCACAATTACTCTTCACAAATATTTCAAGGATTTTCAAAACAACACACATTCATTCATCATCAAAATTATAGATCAATAGACCTTTTAATAACTTCAACTCAATGACAATCTAATAAGATGATCCTTAAATCTGATTCCTTCAAATGACTTTCACCATTCAAGAAACTCTTATGTTCGGCACAATCACTGCATATAGATAGATCATAACTTATCAACCTTATCAAACAAACAATTTAATTCCAAACACCATCTTTCGAGTAAACCTATAATTCTATTAACTGTAAAAAGATTTAAATACAATGTATCTCTGCAAAACTCTACAAAATTCTATCTCTTAGCACTCTGCAAGCCAATCCAATTCTCAATTAGCTGATCCTTACAATGTGATACCCATATGGTATTTATAGCTATACAAAAGAAGTTCAAACTTCACTTCTATTTTAGGCTTTCCACCTTTTTAGGAATAATCAACTTTCTTGGAAACTCAGATCAACTTTGATCTTGAGTCGTTACATTATACATTCAGTTTGATCTAAAAATAGAAGATAGAAATAGAAGAAAAGAAGTCATGCGCCCTCAAAACTGTCAGTGTTGCATGCATGCAACATGCAAGGAAGAAGAACATCATGCATGCAAGATTTTTATGCATGTGAAGCCGGATCTGCCATGAACTCATCATAATTGGTGAAGACTTGTTGTAGCATATCATATCTGGCCCATCAATCCAATCATCTTCAAATTTGATCTGATCCAACTCAACTACAGCAAACTCTTTCATACATTTAACCTTGATCAATTCTCTCCCTACAACTTTTATTTCTTCTTTGACTTCTACAAGTTGATCTATCACCAAGTCTCCTCCATCATCTTTCCCCTACATGAGTCCTTGGAATCTTTCATTTTTCCTGCAAGAAAACCTCTAATTAGATCTTTAGATATCATCATAAAACATGCTTTTAAAACATACTTGTTACACATACATTGGAGTCGGAACCAGATAGAAGCTCAAAACAATCTCTTTTACAAAACTGGAAAACTCAGAGCAAAAAGCGATATGGAAACTTCACCTAATAACAAACGAGCCCGAAGTCGGAATCGGGATAGTGATCGGAACAAAACACGAATTTTGTTTTCTTCGAATTTTCATTTTTTCCATATTCTATTTCCATTCCGCCTCCGCCTCCGATTAGGTTATCATTACTTTGAAGAAAGACTTTCCCATTATATGCAGAGCTGGACATGGGATGAGAACAGAATAGATAACTTTCGCAAACAAAATTCTTAAGTTCAAGATCGGTTTCGATCCCGGCTCTACCAGTTATCATATTATTCAAGGAAACCTTTTAAAACTCATAATTGGAAATGAAATAGAAATGGGATTGATGACTTTTGTAAAACAAAACTCTTATGTCCATAATCCATTCCAATCCCGCCTCCGCCTATGTTAATCATGACGTCATCAAATACTTTATTCATTTTCAACACAATTTCATGATTAAGACCTAGGCAACTATAAAATGGCAAAGGAGCTTTAAAACCCTACCCTCATATGACCATGGGGAACAATTGCATTTTAGGGCCATTATTTAAATCTTATTAAAATAATTACAGAGACCAATGAAACCCTAATCAAGCAATAAATCTAATCTACCCTAACTCACTGTAAAATCTCTAATCTACCTCACTATAGATTCCTAATTTGACAAACACCATTAAAAACCCTTAATCTAATCTAATCTACTACAAACCAAAAATGACACGACGTAATCACGATTAAGACGTGAAAGCTCGGGTGCCCTAAAAATAGAAAGAAACAACATGATAAAATAAGAAAACGAAGATCTAAAGTAAAACAAACATTAAGATGTGCACCACTTAATCAAAGATTAATGTCGCATCCTCTTACATTTTCCACTTTCTTCTAATCCCTCATTAATTTTATTAATCATGTATTTTCACAATCCTAATCTAATCCTCTTTCTACATTTAGTATGTCGTTTTTGGTCAACCTTCACATCTTCTATATTTGGCATAGGTTATCTTCCCCATGTGAATTTAAAATTCACTCTTTATTCCTCCAAGAATCTCCCGCTTCCCCATGAATTTAAAATACACTTTTGATTCCTCCAAGGAATCTCCTCTTTCCCATGTGATCATTGAAAGGTCACATCAAGTCACATGGAAGCCAAGAACCTTCCATTATAAGGGCCTTGTTTTATCCACAAGGCACTTTTCAGCCTCCTCCATAAGAACCTCCTCTTATCCATAAGGTGCTTATCATATGAATTTAAAATTCATATTTATTATCCCAACCACCTTATCCCCTCCAATCACGTGAATTAAATATTCACATTTATTTCTCCAACCAATTCTCTCTTCTCCATGAGGATTTTCTTAGAAATACTAAAATTCCTCATATGTCACTTTCACCTTCATTTGGGGACACAAAGTTACTTTTTGAGGAAATCCTCTCAGCCCCCAAGGTACTTGCAAAGTACTTGTCCTTCCTCCACATCATTTTTCCTTCTTCCACCTCATTTCTACCTTTCCCATCTCACCTTACCCCTTGGACAACTCACCCTGCACATGTTAAGATGTGAGGGCTTGTGAGTCCTCAACTCACCACAACCCTCCATCTTGGCCATGGTGGCTCAATCTTGATTGTTGAATTCTTTATAGAATTCAATTTCCTCTATAAATACCCCCTCTCTTCCTTGATTAAGGGATCTAGAGACCTTAAGCATTTTAGTACCCTTATGTTCTTGAATTGCAAAGCCATTTTCAATCCATTTTGGAACTTGGCTTAGCTTATTTTTAATTGCATTCATATTATCCATTTCATCACATACTCACTTCATATCCATTCTCATCCCATTGCCATCCAAGGAGAACACACATATAGCTACATCAAGGGCCAACCAAAGGACAACATAGGTAAAATGTATATTTCATTGCTTTGTGTTATTTCCTTTATTTGTGTTAAACGTAGCCCAATCATTGAGGTGGTCTTGTGTTTTCATATTGCATTTGTAGTTAGATTTGCATTCTTAGGTAGGAAAAATGCATGCACACACTACCATGACAAATACTTGCTTTGTTTAGTGTGCAGAAGTTGTTTTGGGGAAATTTGTGTAGTGTTTGAATATTAGGTACTCCATACCTTTCTATGTAACTACTCCAAAATGTTTTCAAAACTTCAAAACCATACATTCTAATAGGGTTTCCATATGCCTAGTATGAGCAAGAATAATATTTGTGTGCAGAGTCAAAGTCCATGCAATAGATGCAAAGCCACCTTGGTCATTAATACCTTGGTACATCATGTCAATTTTCTACATCAATAAGGATTGCTAAAAAACTACTTAGTCCTCCATGAAAGAAAAAGAAAACTCATCAATTCATATAATCACATATCATCAATGTATAATATCAAACATATCATCAATCATCACATCAATGCATATCATCATAATCATAATCCATATATTTTTCAAAAAATTAGATCAATCATCTAAAACTTCTATCTATTTATCTCTAATCATACTAACATATCTTTTGACTATCACCTACATCCTACATTACAAAGTCATTAGTACCACATGAATCCTACATCTATAAACTCATCGATACATATCATGTCCATCATATGATAAAACATCATACATCATAAATTCTACCCATTGTATACATGTATCAATCATCTAATATCCATATCATATAAGTGCATCAAAAAATTAAAAAAACATGATCATATAATTAGAATTAATCTATCATATATATAAGCGTACATAAATTTCCATAAAAATCTCATAACATGTCTAGTCCACAACAAAAAATGGTATCTCCTATATCATCAAAAATGGGAATGTCATGAACATCATCAAATATCATGTGTGATATGAAAATATACAAAATATATACGAGGCCTCAAATGGGATGATGAATGTATATACAAAAAGATATGTCTACAACAGAGTGTGATACAATAAAATAAACATAAAGATCATGAAAAATCAATATCAACCTTGCTATCCATCTTGAGGTGGGGGATCTATGTTGGTGGTGGTTGTGAAGAGGAGATAGCTATGGTTGTCTAACAGACTGTCCTCCTAACTCTAAACTTGTGGCACTGCTCGACTCTCCAAAAATGAGGATGTCTTTGTGCTACTGGTACAAAAGCCTCATATAGACTATGATAGTATGTCCTATTCTCAATGAGGGAATCTCTCTCTTCTCTTGCAACCTCTTTGAATCTCTCTCCTATCTTAGAGAATGTCACACTGTCTAGACCTACTCTCACTCAATAGTAATAGTAGCCAACTGTACCTCTAAATCTTGTCATCGAGCTACCTCTACATCTCTCTCTACCACTCTAGTATCCCTATTGGATGTGAGTTTCATGATCTATGTGACCATGTCCCCCTATGGGAGAGGTCCTTGTAGTGCCTACTGATCATCCTGTTGCTAGTCACCATCATGCTACTCACCCTGAGGTCTACCCAACTACTCATGTGCAATTTTGAGCCTTTTGTTGAAATGCACAAGAAACCTAAGAGGGGGGTGAATCAATTATACCAAATTACTTTAACTTCTATCCTTAATCAATTTCACCTTAACTTAATTTGTTATTAAGAATAAACATGAAATGAAAATAATAGAAAGAAAATACCAAAGACACTAGATTAACTTAGAAAACCAAATGAGGGAAAAACCATAGTGAGGATTTACTCACAATATAGTATTAATGCAATACAAGATACAAAGGCTCACTACCAGAGGGATCACTACCTAGAAACAAAGGCTCATTGCCTATAATAGGACCCACTATCCAGAAGGAGGCTCACTACCTAGAGATAAAGAAAAGATAAATAAACATCCACCACAATAGGTTCTAGACATTCGCAGCTTGATAAAAAAATTGTAGACACCATCAAATCACTACTTTCAAGAATCTAACAAATCGAAGTATTGTTGCCTTGATCTGCTCTTACACACTTTTCTTTTCACACTTGATCACACACTTCACTTCCTTGCTTTACAATTTACAACATCTTGACTTTATTTTATACCATATTCAACTCTAGAAGCTTTCTCCAAGGTTAGATATACATCCTTCATTTTAAAAATTCTAATTAGGTCAGCTACTCAACATTCTTATAGTGGATAAGAATGAGAGAGGAACAATTTCATATTTAATAAGGACCCAAACAACATCTTGGATCAATCACATGCTTCCTTATCTCGATGCTTAATCTTTATTTAATGTGTAAATAGTAGGTCGACCAAACCTAATGAAAAAACAAATGACCTTTGAAGTACTCACATCTATAGAAAGATGATCACATGTGGATCACCCAACATGCTTCACTAGACACTTGAAAATCACTTAGAAACCTTTAGGTACATCCACACCAATTGCAACAATCTTCATGCATAGAATATTATTCAATAGTCCAACTCAACCGAGCAACAACACACAGTAGCTCTGGAACAAGCCTTTTGGAGGACCAAACCACAAGAACATTTGCCAGAACATAGAGAACATCAGTGTTAACCTTCTTCCAAATCTGCAAGATCTGAAACAAATCACCAAAAGAATATGGAGAAAAAAAATTCTCCCACTTCATAGACAAACAGTTCGACCAAACTGATTCACACACCAGTGAACACATCTTTCACTCTCCATTGAATCAGAAGCTAAAACTTAGGATATATCATCCATTGAGGCTTATGAACAATACCACAAATTCACACAAGCATAGGATCAACATAGAAGAAATGTAGAGCACATTACCAAAGCACACTTAGAACACACATTGCATAGTCTTCATTATTTATAATTTTCCTATAAGAACTTGGCAACAACACAACTGCAACTTCATAAATATAGATCCATGTACTCTAAACATTTCTAGAGTATCTTAATTGTACAAGTACAACCTATAATCACTCTGAACTGTGTTGACAACAATGAAAACACCACCAAACACATCCATACTTGGAACAATCTTCTCCTTTGTTATTGATGGAAAAAAATGATGTGAAAAACCATCAAAGACAACATACACATTCACGTACTTCTTATTTCTTTTCTTTTTCAGATTAGACAACCTACACAAGATTTTCTGCACTCTCTTCTCTTTACAAGATTTTCTCTCCCTTTTCAATTTTTTCATATGAATTTCTCTTCCCTTTTGACATCAATAGAAAAGGAAAGTTTTTCATGAAGAATCTACCATATAAAGCTTTTATAACTCCCCCTTATGAGTGCACCCACATCAAATACTTCAAAAATGAAACTCTCTTCCCCCCTTGAGGAGTAGACCACAATCATTATTCTAGATTGAAAAGAATTTGTGAATCTACTAGACTGATGCACCTCCGTGTGCACCTAATTTAAGGAAGGAGGGGCAGTAACCCCTAACTTCCCCTTGAGATACTCAAAAGTATCCTTCAAAAGGGCCTTAGTGAATATTTCATCAATTTTTTCCTTGGTAGACACATATTCAAGTTTGACTTCATTCTGCAACACCTTCTCCCTCAAGAAATGATACCTAATAGATATATTCTTTGTCCTATAATGCATCATCAAATTATTTGAAATGTTTATTGCACTTGTATTGTAAAAAAAGATAGAGATAGGCCCTTCACATATCACACCCATGTCCTTCAAAGTTTGATTCATCCAAAGTAACATGTACAACAAGATGTTGCTACAATATACTCAACTTCTACAGTGGATAAAGAAACTGAATCATGTTTCTTACTGAACCATGATACCAATCTTCCTCCAAGGAAGAATGCACCAACACTTGTACTCTTCTAGTCATCTACACAACTAACCCAATCTACATCAGTGTAGGCATTCAATGTGAAATCAGTATCCTTAGGATACCATAGCCCATAATATGGAGTTCCCTTAAGACATCTGAATATCCTCTTCACAGTTGTAATATGTCTCTTTAGGTTCTACTTGAAATCTTGCAACCAAACATACTACATGCATGCTATTCGATCTAGTTGTAGTAAGATACAATAGTCCACCAATCATGGATATGTACATGCTCTGATCAACTTTAGAAGATTCATCATCCTTACTTAGTCTACATCCATTTACCATAGGGGTATAGACTGGTTTGGAGTCATCCATTCCAAAATTCTTTAGCAATTCCTTAACATAATTGGATTGTGAAATGAATATACCCTTATCAGTTTGATTCACTTGAAGACCAAGGAAGAAATTTAACTCACCAATCATAGACATCTCAAACTCTTTTTGCATCTCTTTTTTCAAATTTCTTGCACATACCTTCATTTCCACCAAATATAAAATCATCAACATATACCACAACTATAAACATTTTGTTTTTCTCAACTTTAAAATAAATATTTCTATTTATAGAGCCTTTTCTAAATCCTTGTTGTGTCTAGTATCTATCCAACCTTTCATACCATGCTCTAGGATCTTATTTAATTACATACAATGCCTTTTTCAATTTACAAACCATGTCCAGTTTGTCTAATAACTGAAATCCTTCAGGTTGTTCCATATAAACTTCTTCTTCCAATTATCCATTCAGAAATGTAGACTTGACATCCATCTGATACACTTTGAAGTCTTTATGAGCTAAAAATGGAAAGAAAATCTTAATGGCCTCCATTCTTGCCACCAGTGCAAACGTTTCTTCAAAATATATTCCTTCAACCTATGAATAACCTTTTCATACAAGTATTTCTTTATTTCTTACCACTTCACCGTCTTCATTTAGGTTATTCTTGAATACCCATTTTGAACCAATTACATTCTTGTTTACCATTCTAGGGACTAGTTCCCATGTTTGATTCTTCTCTATCTACTTCAATTCCTATTTCATTGCTCTAACCCAACTCTCATCTTTTCATGCTTCACTCACAGTATTAGGTTCTATTTTAGAAAGTAAAAAAAAATTTACATCAACCAATTTTCTTGTTGTCTTTACACCTTCACTTATGTCTCCATTTATCTGTTCCTCCAAATGATTCCTCTGTACATATTTAGGAGTCTTAGGAGAAGATTCCAAAATCTCATCTATATCACTTTTTTCTTTCTCTTCATTTTCTTCTTCTTGTATTTTTCTGTAGATAGGATCATCAGGTTTACCTCCACTTATTTCTATTGGTCTATGTATAGCTTCATCAACTTGTACATTTTCACTTTCAACTATTTTCCTTAGTATTTTATTGAAGCATATATATGCTTTGGTGTTAGTTGAATATCCAAGAAAAATTACTTCATCACATCTAGCATCAAAATTTCCAAGATTATTATCATCTCTTTTAATGTAACATATACTTCCAAACACTTTAAAGTATTTAACAGTAGGAGTCTTACCAGTCCATAACTCATAAGGAGTATTTGCGTTGTTACCTCTGAACTGAACTCTATTAAGAATCTAAAAAAAGTGTGGATAGCTTCTCTCTAATGTACATCAGGAACATTTTCTTCATTCATCATTGTCCTAGCAGCCTCTTGAATAGTTTGGTTCTTCCTTTCCATAGCTTAGTTCTGCTGAGGCGTTCTACAGGTAGAGTAACGTCTCTTTATGCCATGCTCTTCACAAAATGAATTCAACTCACCAAAAGTGAATTATCCACCTCTATCAGAACTTAAAAATTTGATTCTCAGGTTTACCTCATTCTCTACTCTTGATTTAACAAATTTGAATCTATCTAGAGCCTGAGCCTTCTCTTTAAGAAAGGTAACCCATATCATCCTAGAGTAATCATCAATCAAAAGTATAAAATACGTATCACCATTAAGACTTCCTATTATTGTAGGGTTGCAGAGGTCTATATGAATCAATTCCAGCATTCTGGTAGATGATTGTTCTTTTTCTTTAATACCACATCTTGTTTGTTTTCGCAATTGATAGCCTCTACAAATTGAATTTGTAGGATTTGTGATTCTAGAGAGATCTCTAATAGCTTCTCTTGAACTGATCCTAATCAGGTTGTCAAAATTTACATGTCCCATCCTTTGGTGCCATAGCCAACTTTCATTGATATGAGAAAAAAAGCACTGAACATCACCACTCTTAAGCCGATAGATGTTCCCATGAGTTCTTCTTCCTGCTACTACCATAGTTTCAGACCCCTTTTTGATCTCACAGGTGTTATCTTAAAAAACAAGCTTGAATCTTTTGCTACACATTTTCCCAACACCCAAAATATTATGCCGTAAACCCTTGATATAATAGACATCATCAGTACTATGTTTTCCATCAAGACTAATTGTTCCTTTTCCAACAATATTAGCACTAGAATCATCTCCAAAAATAACTAATCCTCCATCATAATTTTCAAGTTTAGTAAACTTACTTTTGTCTATAGTCAGATGATTTGAACATCCACTATCAATTACCCAATAGTGTTCATCCTGTCTAGCTTGAAAAGAAGTCACTAGAGTACCTTCCATCTCATACTTCTTGCTCTTCAGACTAGATTCCCTTGAGCATATTCCATGGTTAGAAGATACAACTTTACTTTCTAGGGCTAGAAATAAACATTCATCTTTATCCTCCTCAAAATTAGACTCATCATTAGAATTCCTGCATCTTCTCTAACATATACAATTTCTTGAACTTCCTGTCCTTTTTTTCTTTGTAATTATTATTATATTTTCTCTTCTTGTGTGTAGCTCTATTTGGACATCTTGAGGCATAGTAACCAATATTTCCACAACTGAAACATTTAAAAGGCAACATACCTTTGTATTTACCTATACCTTTCCTTAATTTCCTTGTAAATTTTTCTTCCCACTCTTCTGAACTATCATCATCCAATTCATCTCCTATCTTAATTGCTTTAAAGTTTGTTTCAAATTTCACCATTTCTCTTCCAAACTTTCTCATCTCGAATGCAGTCAAGGTGCCAAATATCCGCTCCTTAGTAAATGTCTTTGGATCGTATGATTCTTCAATAGATAAGACCTTATCACTATAATTCTTTGATTGGGTCATCAAGACCTTCTCAATTACATCTTCATCTATCAAGGTACCACCTTGGTTCTTGATTTCATTTGCTACAAGTTCAACTCTCTAATAATAGCTTGCAATATCTTCACCCACTTCCATTCTCAAGTTCTCAAATTTACGCTTAGCTATTAGCTTCCTTGAAAATTTTACTCTATCATTTCCTTCATAAATATGTTTCAATTTTTCCCATACTTCATAAGTAGTTCCTAGAGAAATAAATTTTGTTCATTAAGTTTTAGATAGAGCACTAGAGATAGCGTACATTGCCTTTTAATTCTCCTCATAAGTAGAGATCTCATTTGTAGAGGAATGACTAGTGGATGGTTCAACATACTTTTTCTCTATATATTTCTAGGTCTTGAAACCAAGAGAGATAAGATAACCTCTCATTTGCACTTTCTAGTCACTATAATCAACTCGATTAAAAATAGGGATTTGCAACTTGTACAAGTAGTTAATATTTTCACCGAGTAACCAGAGCTTTAATACCAATTGTTGAAATGCACAAGACAACTGAGAGAGGGGTGAATTATTTGTACCGAATTACTTTAACTTTTATCCTTAATCAATTTCACCTTAACTCAATTTGTTAGTAAGAATAATAATGAAATGCAGATAACAAAAAAAAACACCAGAGACACTAGATTTAATTGGAAAACCCGATGAGGGAAAAACCATGGTGAGGATTAACTCACAATATAGTAGTAATGCAATACTAGATACAAAGGCTCGCTACTATAGGGCTCACTAACCAAAAACAAAGAATAATTTCCTACAATAGGACTCACTATCCAGAAGGAGGCTCACTACCTACAGATAAAGAAAAGATAAATAAATATCCACCACAATAGGTTCCACACATTCACAACTTGATTAAATTATTTCATATACCATCAATGTTGGACTCAAGGGAACACTAAGTTGGGGGGTGAATCAGTGTTCAATAGATCTTAACTTTATTACTTTGAAACTTAAACCATTATGTCATTACATTAAAATAAAGATGCAAGCATTCAAAGGAAAAATTCATAACACCATAACACAAGGATTTTTGCGTGGAAACCCTGTTAGGGGAAAAACCATGGTGGAGGTTAATCCACAATTTGAGTACTCTAATAAAGTTTTACAAAAGAGAATGCACTTGCATTTAGGCACACTATCTAGAGCTCACTACTCAAAAGGGAAGGCTCACTTCCTTACAAAAGTTTAGATTAAAACCATCTAAAGGATGAAATGAGATAGTAGCATCTATTCATGCCAGGTTACAATTATGGTGAAGCTCATAGATTAGATTTTGGATCCTTTTTTTGACTCTGCACTTTGCTCTGCTCTGCTCTGCTCTTTTTTTCTCTTCATATCACACATAGAAAAATTTGCACTATTACCCTACTGAATTTCACACTAAACATTCACTATGCTCTCAATCCCCACTATCAAAAGCACTTCTTCTCCCAAAATGATAAAACTAATCCCATATATATATCTGCTATCAATGATTTGATCATTATATGTCGACTTCATAAAATATTAAGATCTTTTCAATAGCTGGCTAGATCCACCACTAATTCTTTATGCGTATCCTCCAAAGCTAGTTAAGACAAAGAGAGTACCTACACAAATATAATTAAGCATGAAAACATTTAATTAATCAATCCTTATATGTATGTGATCACTATATTCACCAGATCGGCCTTCTATCATAGATAACCAACAAATTAGTGCACTAGATCTCTTAGATCATGTACTAGTGAGTGCACATCAATATACTTCTCGAATAAGGTATTAAAAACATCAAAAAAAATTCCTTAGAGATCCACAACCCACAATAATATTCTGGTGAGGTATTTAGATCATTTTTATGCCTATAACCGGATGCCCTCTTCTTCCCTCTATTTTGTCAGTGTAAACCAAAACTATACTATAGATCAGATGCATGACTTAGGTTGCCATCAATGACAAAACTTACAAGCCATAAGACAAAAATATCCCCCTTTGGCATTGATTTCAACACTTAGTGAAAAATGAATAAGTTTCAAAATCGTTATAAGTATGCTGCCAAACTGCTCTCTCTCCTTATGCTTCAAAAAGATTTCAAAACACAGCCTCCCTTAAGACTGATGAGACATTTTTCACTGCACTCTCTCCCGCTTTGACATCAATGAAAAATCATAGAAACCATATCCCAAAAAGAAAAAACATGTGTTCAAAATCTCCAAAACTTCAAAATGTATATACTGACAATTCTCCCCCTTAGACCAAAACTTCAAAAATTTGAAAACAATTGACTTCTACTTTAGAAAATCATCTTATGATTTTTCTTCATTTTCAAAAGGAATTTCTTCCAAGGATCTATTGTGATCCCAATGATAATGATCAAATTGTTGTTCTTGGATGTTTTGTTGAGAATTTCAGTTAAAGATTCTAGAATTGTAATTGCTTCTTCCAGTTTCTCACCTTTCCTTAGTATCTCTGCCATCTACTCCAATTTGCATTCGATCAGATCCTATACCTTCCAAAAAGTATCAACAAGTGTTTTCTTGGTGAATTGAACTTTGGTGTGTTCAGACTATAGCTCTTGAATTCTTTTCCTGATGGTGCCATCCTGATACTGAAGCATGTCAAAGCTTTTTCCAATGCTAGTCAACTCTGTTTCAATCTGTTCCAATTTCTCTTTGTAATTTCTAACAGCATGGGGCCAACAGATGTAATAGTTGTAAATATTATTAGCTACATTGATGCATTGCCTTAACTCATTCATTTTCTTCTTCAATTTTGTTAGTGATTGTCTAAACTGCTCCTTCAAGTGAGAGATAACTTCACCTTCTTCTTTGTCTTTATCCTCAAAGTTCATTGTTTCTTTACTGCATTCAGTCATTTCCTTAGGTAGAATTTTTTGCAAAATTTCCAATTTGATCTTGCAATGCTCAACATGAGCATTTAGTACACTCAGAATCATGTCTTGATCATATGATGGTATGACATACCATAACTTAGTGATTTTCTACATTCCACCTTCATCCTGAATAAGTTGCTATAGATTTTATTTTGTCAGATCATCTTCTTCCTCACTAGATTTTTCTAGTTATGATTCATTTTTCTATGGATCCTCAGTTTCCTCATTAGATTCTTTTTTTGGAATATCCACAATTTCCTTTTCTTTACCTTTTCCCTCAATTCTGGGAACTTTTCATTCCAGAGGGTTTTATTCAATAATTTATTTTTCTGTTTTCTCTTTTTTATCCATGCCATCGGAAGAGGAACCAACTTCAATTGTTCTTACCAGAAGGGAAATATTGACTGAACCACACTTTCCAAGCACATTCTTAAAGAAATTTTCAAATTATTGATCCCAATTAGCCAAGCTCCTTGAATATTAGTATACTTTTTTGCAAAGTAATTCATTTTCTTTCCACACCACATTGTCGATCTTTGGCAAAAAATTCAAGAAATACATTACTAAACATATGATCAAAGTACCGAACCTGAAAGGGAAGCTTGTTTCTTTTGTTAGTTGCACATTCTCCATTAGCTGATGCTTTATCAACCCACATAGGTCAAAGTCCTGACCTTTGATTATCATCTTGTGAGAAATACAGACAGTGCCAGTCGAGGTCACTCCTTCTCGGTTTCTGAAAAAAGACTTTATATGAAATTTTGTGTACAATGTACTTTGTAATAGGATTCTTGATCATCACAATTATCAGTGCCCTTTGATCTCCAATTATTCTGGGTAGGGTTTCAACTTCCTTGTTCCGGGTGGATTTCTTCCTTGGTATATCTCTGACTTTGCATAATCTAGTCAAATTCTCAATTATTTCCTTCGAGATGGTGTAGGGTTTGTCCAAAGTTAAAGTATCATCATGTAATCTGCTCAAGATGAATTTAACAAATTCCACTTTCTCAAAGTATATAAACTCATTCCAAATATCCAAATTTTTGTGTTTGGCTTCTCTCGATTGCTTCAATTCATTGGGTAATAACAGATTCCTCATTGACCTAATCTTTCCACTATAATATTCATGCAAAATGATTGACCTTTTGATTTTTTCCATTTTCCTTTTCATACTTTGGTTTAACAACCACACACCAAATTATATGAAAATTCCTTAACCAACTGAAATACCTAATAGCTTTTGAGTTTCGAAAATGAATCAACTTCTTTGCTTTGAAATTCTTCTACCGAGTGCTCTCCTTCTTCTCTTCTTCGATGTAAAGTGACAAATGATGATTCCAACTTGAATTTTATGGTTCACACATGTGCAATAAAGGCATTTTCCCTAAGTTTTCTAGGTGCTCTATTCTCTCAGATAGTGATAAAAAAAATTTTACAGACCTATGAATTCTTTAATTTTTCTTGTGAAAATTCTCCAAAACCTCTGCACATTATAAATACACCTATTCTTCATGTTTTGGTACCATCCACAGACAAGGGAGGAAAATTTTTCTTTAAAAACTCCCCCTATGCCAATGGCCTGAAATTAATTACCGGAAGCAGGTTTAGGTGCAGAAAAATTTCCAACATCAAAATCATTCTTCCTTACCATGTCTTCTTCATCTCCTCTCTTATCTCATCTATAGTCACTTTCCCTTTTCCTTTTTCATCTTCTTGTATGTTTCTACTTCTATATATCCGACCTCTTGTATCTACATTTTTGTTTCTGTAGAATCTTGCAATGTGATCATATTTATTACAATTGTAGCACATAGTACTTCCTTGTCTAGAACAATCATTCCATTTATTTCTTCTTAATCTGCATTGATTAGAAATATTTCCAAATCTTCCACATGTGTAACACTCAACATTCTTTCTATTGATAGAGTAGTTTGACACATTTCTGCATTCATTTGATTTATGACCAAACTTTTTGCATTTGAAACACTGACCAAAAAATGATGAATCTCTTGATTTCATATTACTTCTACACTAAGTAGCCATATGGCCAAGTTTATTGCAAGCTTGAAATAGTATCCATTAAATTTTTGAGCATTAGGTTGTCTTACCGGATACCTTCCACCTTTGTTCATCAAGTTTCCTTGTCTGAAGTTCTTTTGTTCGAGTCTGGAACTTTCTCCTTTTTCATATCCAAGACCTATCTTATCATTTCCACTCTTTTGTCCTTGAGTCATCTCATCAAGCTTGATTGAACTGATCTTAAGCTTCTCCTTGTATTCATTTGTAGTAGTAAGTTCATTCCTGAGAATAACAATCTACTTACCAAGTTCTTCTTCATTGTTTTTAGATCATTGTAGTTCACTTTCCAACTGAGTGAGTTCTTCCTTTATTCTTCTGTGTTCATAAAAAATTTCTTTTAAGGACTGAGCAAGATTCTTCTCAATTTTCTTCTTTTCTTCAATCTCTTTAGTTAGCTTCATCACCATAGATTCTATCTCATGCTTTAGGGTAGAATTTCTATGGCAAGCTTTTCACATTCTTCAGTTATTTCCTTTAAGGTCTGATTTAGGTGAGCATCATCCATGTTTTCACTCTCTTGTTGCTTGATTTGATCATAGAGATCTTTCCTTTTCTCCCTAGATTTGACAATCCGATCCTTGAATGACTGAATGGATTTCTTAGCATCCCTAAGATTTTCTTTCAATT
The DNA here is from genome assembly GCA_007115665.2 of Sequoiadendron giganteum. Lineage (NCBI taxonomy): Eukaryota > Viridiplantae > Streptophyta > Pinopsida > Cupressales > Cupressaceae > Sequoiadendron > Sequoiadendron giganteum. Next base: position 298,845,650 of record CM021103.1, read on the forward strand.
TCTGGACTTCTTATTTTGAATGATCAAGGTCATCAAGTGCCACAAAAAGTTGCTACTAAAGACTACCAGATTCCATCACATTCCAAAATCCACCTCAAGCTCCTAAATTTCTTCTAAGGAACTAGAAGCTCTGATACCAATTGTTGGACTCAAGGGAACACTGCGAGGGGGGGGTGAATCAGTGTTCAACAAATCTTAACTTTATTACTCTAAAACTTAAACCATATCATTACATTAAAAGAAAGATGAAATAATTCAAAGGAAACATTCATAACACCATGACACAAGGATTTTTGTGTGAAAACCCTGTTAGGGGAAAACCACGGTGGAGGTTAATCCATAATTTGAGTACTCAATTAAAGTTTTACAAAAGAGAATGCACTTGCATTCAGGAACATTGCCTAGAGCTCATTGCTCAAAAGGGAAGGCTCATTGCCTTACAAAAGTTTAGATTAAAACCATCTAAAGGATGTACTAAGATAGTAACATCTATTCATGCCAGGTTACTGTTCCACTAAAGCTCATAGATTAAATTCTGGATCCTTTTTCTGACTCTACACTTCACTCTGCTCTGCTCTGCTCTTTTTTTCTCTTCGTATCACATATACAAATTCACACTATTACTCTCATAAATTTCACACTACACATTTGCTATGTTCTCTATCCCCACTATCACACACACTTCTTCTCCCAAAATGGTAAAACCAATCCCATATATATCCACTATCAAGGATTTAAGCATTCATATGTCAGCTTCATAAAACATTAAGTTCTTTTCAATAGTCGGCTAGATCCACCACTAATTCTTTATGTGAATCCTCCAAAGTTAGTTAAGACAAAGAGAGAACCCAAAAAAACATAATTGAGCATGAAAAAATTTAATTAATTACTCCTTATACATCTGCGATCACTATATTCTCTAGGTCAGCCTTCTAGCATAGATGACTAATAGATTACTGCACTAGATCTTTTAGATCACATACTAGTGAGTGCGCATCAGTATTCTTCTCGAATAAGGTATTAAAAACATCAACAAACCTTCCTTAGATATCGACAACCCAAAATAATAGTATGGTGGGTATTCAGATCAACATTTATGCCTATAACTAGATGCCCTATTCTTCACTTTGTTCCACTGGTGTAAACTAAAACTATACTATAGATCAGATGCATGACTGAGGTTGCCATCAATGAAAACACTTACAATCCATAAGCCAAAAATCAGCTCACTGCTTTGAGGAATCTAACACATCAAATTACTTCTGCCTTGATCTACTCTTACACACTCTTCTTTTCACACTTGATTGCACACTTCACTTCTTTGCTTCACAATTCACAACATCTTGACTTTCTTTTATACCATCTTCAACCCTAGAAGCTTTCTCCAAGGTTAGCTATACATCCTTCATTTTAAAAATTCAAATTAGGTTAGCTACTCAAAATTATCACGATGGATAAGAATGAGAGAGGACCAATTACACATTTAATTAGGACCCAAACAACATCTTGGATCAATCACACACTTCCTTAATTTGATTCTTAATCTTTATGTAACGTGTAAACACTAGGTCAGCCAAACCTAGTAAAAAACCAATGATCTTTGAAGTAAACGCATCTATAGCTAGATGATCACATGTGGATTACCCAAAATGCTTCATTAGACACTTAAACATCACTTAGAATCCTTCGAGTACATCCAGAAAAAATACAACAATCTTCATGCATAGAACATTCTTTAACAGTCCAACTCGATCGAGCAACAAAACATAGTAGCTCTAGAACAAGCCTTCTGGAGCACCAAACCACATGCATGTTTGGAAGAACACAAAGAAAATTAGTGTTAACCTTCTTCAAAATCCACAAGATCTAAAACAAACCACCAGAAGATTGCGAAGCAAAAAAAATTCTCCCAATTAATAGACAAACAATTTTATCAAACTAGTTCACACACTGGTGAACACATCTTTTACTCTCCATTGACTCAAAAGCTAAAACTTAGGATATATCATCCATTGAGGCTTATGAAAAATACCATAGATCCACACAAGCATAGGATCAACAAAGAAGAAATGCATAACACATTAATGAAGCACACTCAGTACACACACACTATACAATCTTCATTATTTATTAATTTTCTCAAAAGCACTTGGCAACAACACAACTACAACTTCATAAATATAGCTCCATGTACTCTAATTTTTCTTACATCTCAACTATACAAGTACCACCTATAATCACTTTGAATTATGTTGAAATCAATGACAACATTAATGAAAACACCACCAAACACATCCATACTTGCAACACCTTTGTCTATCACCCCTTTGGCCTACTATACCTACCATCCTCTTGACCTGTCCAATGACTGGGCCAACACCAAAAATATATTTAAACCTCAAGAGATGGTGGTGATCCCACCACCATGCATAGCCTCTAGTTTTACCTGCATCTAGAGGACCAACTGCTCATCCCCATTTGATAGGATCAAGTGCCCTAAAATTTGTAACTACTACAAGTAAATCATCTCTCGACCTTCACACATTGACCTCTCGAGTCATGCATCCAAAACAAGCATGATATGAATTTTAGGGCGAGTATGTCTCTCACCAAACTGTCTCATGAACTTGTCTAGTAGATACCTCTATAGAATAATGTCAACTTGGCCTATCAGCCACTAGGTTTGTGTACAAAATTTCAACTGATCATGATCATAAGCCCAAGCCTCACAAGCCATGAAATTTCTCCAAATGAATTCAATAATATGATCATAAATAACCCACCAATTTTATAGTCTACTTAGCAAGGTGTAGTGCAAATAATAAAAATATCGATATACATAGAGATCAACCTCATCTTGTTGAGTCAAACCATTCGAACAAGTCATGACAATATGCTTCCATGAACAAACATGAAGAAGGTTCATCCTCGTGGAGATATAACTACCACCCTGATACATGGCCTCATGCATGTCTTTGTATAGGTGGACCAAAACACACAAGCCCCAAGCATAAACTATCCCATGCTCCATCATCTACTTGATGTAGATACGCCAACCAACAAGAAATACTCTTGCTTTGTGACCAAGAATCGAAGGCCCAATGATAAAACCTACTAAAACCATGGCCATAGGATCAACACCATCTATAAATTTAATCGAATCAATCTTCAAGTCCACCACCTACAACTACTCTACATCTAGAAGCCTTTGCATAGCTCGAGTACCAATAAAGACATCACATGTGACAAACTCACCATGAATTGAGATTTTTAGGATCCTCCATACATCCTCTAGAGTGATCATATACTCTCTCGTGGGTAGATGAAATGAAGAGTTCTCCGACCTCCATCTCTCGACTAGTGTAGTCATCATGACATGATGTGCTTTGCTCTCAGGAATGTAGAAAATTTATCAAAGTCCAACCTCATCAAGAAATTCCCTCTCCAACTCTTGAAATATAGCAATAAAATAAAGCAGCTATCATGGCTACCACTCTCTGGAATAAAATAGTTTGAGAACCGCCTACAAAAATTCAACCCACAAAGTCAAAAATTTGCTTAAAAATCAATTTGGGAACTTAAAATTGTAAATAAAGTAGCTAAATTATTCATTTTTTAAAATTGTGATCCTTTCTAGGATTATAGCGACCCTATTTTACAATAATGGCCTTTTTTTAGGACGATAGCGGTTAGTTCAATGATAGTGAACCTATTATCCTACAAAAGAAACTATTTTTTATGGTAGTGGTAAAATTCATGAGTTTTTCAATCACGTGATTGTTTTTCACAGCTATGGTTAAATAATAGCAAATGGTTTTAACTATAACAATGTGTTTCGATGATAGCGGTTACTTTTGGTAATATCGATCAAACTACATACTACGATAGTGTGCATATTCTATCAAAAGTGATAATTTTCCTAGATTGCCACTATCGTCCTAGAGCAACTCTAAGCATTAAAAGAAAAAATGACAAAACTGAAAACAAAAAGAAGACATACTACAATCCCTGTGTCAGTTAGCCTTTGGAATTGAAGAACTACCTTTTCCTTGTGTGGGGAGCTCGTAATGCGAGCCATCACAAAGAAAAGTGTGCAAATGAGGGGTAATTTCACCCTAATTTCTATTTTAACCCCCCCAAAACCCTAATTTTTACCCTTGGACCCTTCCTAGGTTAAATGTTGAGCACTATGGACAATCTCAAACCTTAAAACAAGACCCCTAGGACCTAATTTTTCATCCTCTAGACTGCGGAACTATTTATAAACCTTGTCGCGAGCTTGACCAAAGAAGAAATTTTTTTGATCAACCTCTTGAAAGGGAAAACCATCGTATTATCATCTTCCCACTGACCATTGGGGCATATTAATTTTTTCTTTCTTGATCTAAACATCATTTTCTTTGATACAATGCATTAGGTATGTTGTGTCAAAGAGGGGAAAAATGTAGACATGTAAAAATGGCTTAACTCATATCACACATTCTAAACTATATTTTCCCATTATCGATATCACTTTCATTATCACAATTGCATTTCACTTCATTAACATCACTAATCCCCTTTTTAGCATCATTTGCATCATTAACCCTATTTTCCTCTATTAATTAGATAATATTGAATTGTTTAATTAATTCACCATGTCATCACCCAATTTAACCTTATTACTCCCAATTAATTAAATAAACGCAAATTATTTAATTATGTCACTAACATACCTTATTCATCTAAGTTAATTAAATAGTTATCATTAATTATTTAATTAATCTACTTTCCCTTCTACAAATTTGAATAATTAAATCAATTATTCAATTTTCCCAAAATTAATCAACATGGTCAATTAATAAATATGCATTTTATTTATTCAAGTCAAACACATCTTGCACGTTCCTCTCAAACATAATTAATTATTAAATTAATTAAAACATCCTCACATATCTTGATTGAATAAATCATGACCACTGATTTCTCAATCTAATTTCCCAATCCCACCAATTACTCTAATCCAACTAAAAATTCAATCTAATCTCTCCAATCCCACTAATTATCCAATTAAATCCCTTAATTGGATCAATCATATGATTTAAATCAATCTATTTCTTGCGGAGTTTTCAGATGATAATCTTGAAGTTTTAGTTTTTTTGGTGCTCTGAGCTGAATTGTAAATCAAATGAAGTATGATGTAATTGGTTTTGGCTTGATTAGGCGGGTCTAATGCTAGGTGGTTTTAGTTGATATTATCTCTGGTTGTATTCCTTTTATATATTAATAAAATATATTATTACCAAGCAAAAAAAATAAAATCAATCTATTTCCTCTCAATGAACATGAACCATTGATCCTAATCTTTCATTGTTGAATCTTGATCGTTCATCTAAAAATCATAAATCTATAAAACAACCTTCATCCTTCTCATAATTTCATCTGGAGAATTTATAGAAAGGTCATGCCAGATTGACTATTGAAGAAAATTGAGTAAACATAAACTTTCATGCTAGATCATTGTCGTTATCAATATTTTGTAATCACAGAGGCTTCACATTGAACCAAGTAAATCAACATCCATCTTCAACATATATAGACTCAACCATGGGACTATATGATTGTAGTTTTTGAATTTACTTTATGTGTCATTTTTTTATGCTAACCTCACTTGTTTGTATTCTTAAGCTTTGCAATTACATTTCATGGGTAAGTGGGTCTTGCTATCTTATTTTGAACTGGTTTGAATTTATTCATTGTTACCAAATTTGTTGCTCCGTATTCCCCTTACATAATGAGGATAGTTTTTCCAAGATAGGAACATGAGGATTAGGAAGGATATGTCATGATATGATGATGGATTGATAAAATAAGATGGATCAAGATTTGTGGCCAAGCTAGGAACCAAATTTGTTGAATGCTTTGATATGATGCTTAAGTGTGATTTAGATGTAGCTGATATAGATTGTTTTGCATCGATGTTTGATAAAAATTTATAGATCATGATGTGAACTAGAAGACATAGTTCAATATTTATTTTGAAAGCAATATGTAAGGACATGTCCCTAGTGTCTAGCAACATATGCAATGCTATGAGTGGATGAATAGATAAATAGTGGATGCCAAGGACTATCTTGTGATAAGATAACATGTTTGGATAGAGGATGACTATTAGGATAGTGCATGATGGATTATATGATTTTGGATTTCTTGGATAGTGATAGATGTAGGTGATGGTATTACATAGGATAAGACATGATCCATAGTAATGACCATGTCAAGATTTTGCTAAAATCAAGTTTAAAATATAGCCCTAATTTTGGTCAAGATCAAGATAGTTTTAGATGAAAATGGATTGGATGGATGGTTAATTTATTATAAATAAGGTGAATATGATGTTGGATTAATTATGGATGAGATTAAATTCTTCCACCCAGAATAGTGCACACAAATGTTTAACTCTACACATGACGCCTATTTGCTAGGTTTTCATCAAGGTACTTGCCTAATGTGCCACCAAAGTGGTTTTTGCTAGGGATGATTTTTATCTTTATTGTTTTTATCCTTTTATTGGATTTTTTAATGAATTTTTAGGATTTTTAGGATTTTCCACGTTGAGCTACTAGTAGGTGTTGATGTAGATACTATTTTCATGATGTTCCAATGATGTCCTACCTTGAGGAGCTACTTCACCAAGATCTGGGCACTTGAATAGAACCCCTGAATGTTCTTGTCTTCATCAATACCAAATTTAACCTTATCTAGATGCACACATCATGATAGAGTGCTTGTAGAGTCCTTATGCTAAAGAGTTGCTACTAAGACAAAATTAATGCGAGAGTTGGATATTTTGGGTTTATGAGTGAAGATGGATTTTGATAAATGGTATGACATGAGGATGCACTAGTTGATAGTTTTGATAATCAATATTTGATTCTTCAAACATGGGATGATGAGAAAAAAAAAGTGGATATGGAGTTTTGAGTGGAATTAGGACTAACATTTTCATATACTTTGTATGTCACTCTTGAAGCTTTCTTCTACATTGATGGACATATTTGGTGGGTGAAATGCACTTTTGTATTTTACCCCATAGTTTCTTTGAATAATGGAGTTTTATAGGGATTATTTGATTTATTTTTCTTTCGAATCTATTTGAAATTTATGTCTTTGTTTTGATTTATTGATTCTTTTTCTTCAATGACATGCTCTTCTCCTTTATAAGTATTTTCTTCTTGTTGGTACCAATTAGTGGGTGGAAATATGTGAGGATCACAATTTGTGACTTGGATGGTTGAAGCGTTAGTAGCATATTCATCATAAGGAATCTTCGTGACTCCCGTGTTGATGTTTGCATTAGGTAAAATTTCCTCCAATATGATAGAGGTATCACTTATATGTTTATATTATTTGATCTCTAAATAACTGATACTTGATGCTTAGGATTGTTGATAATCTACACTAGTTCTAGGATAGCTTGTTCATGTAGGCCTAATCCTTTACCCTGATAATGCATCTACTAAATATTTTTGTTTGCAAATGAATATAATTTATCAGGGAAACACAGTGCTAAACCTTCTCTGTTCAAATGAGAACCTTCAAAGGTAGTAGTCTCTTCATTAGTAAGATGTCTTGCCTTGACAAAGGTAAGTGATCCAAGTTTATAAGTATTAGGTGCTTCGATATGTTGGATATATTCTTGGTCAATGTCTTTAGTTTGAATTGGGATGTGTCAGATTTTGATTATTTTTTAAAATATGTCAATGATTCATAGTCGATGTAAAAACCTTCTTCATGACTAGTTTTTGAAATGTCACTGTGAATTTCTATGGATTCTACTATGTCTTGATCATTTATAAGGATTTTGAGAGTAGGAGACTCTTATTTTGGAAGAAGATCATCTACATGTCTTGTGGAAGCAAGTGTCTCAAGGGTAGATGGAGGAGTGTTTTGTGTATGGATATGGTCTTCTTTTGGAAAATCATGTATGGCTTAGAAGATACTTATTAAGTCATTGTAGTATTTTGGAGATATGGATTCTTGATCCTAATTTGTTTCAGAGTTATATTTTTTATGCTTTGGATTATGTTCTTGACATAAATTAATTTCAAAGAATGAATTACTTGCAAAGGTCTCTTAGATGTTGTCAAAATGAAGACATGTGGGTGACAACTCTTGGATTAGATTTTCTTCATTAGGTATGAGTATTGGATTAATTATCTCTTGATCATCAAGTGGATTTGAATCGAGTGTTGGATTAAGGATTTCTTTGATACATGCCACCATGAGGTCAAATGATGTTAATATGTCTTGAAATGGATCATTGCTAGACACTAGTGAATGATATTGATCATGCTTTGGAAAATATTCTTGATGTATGTAGATTTTATCACTATGTTAGGTAGATGCATCATGATTATTTGTGGATAAATCTTGAAGTTGACCCTCAACAATGATTGCACCTTGATCAATAAGATCTTGTATGAAATTTTTAAGTTTCAAGAAACTTGAAGCTTTGTGAACTTTTGTGCTATGATATTGGTAATAAGCATTGAAATCGTACCATGAGGGTTTGAAGATAGTTTTTTAATCACATAGTGAGTTTGGAAGATTGATAAAATTGGATTAGATTAACTTTTTTAACATTAATTCGATTGGCTCCCATAAAGGAGTGTATTCACATTTGGTCGGTGGATTTTAATGTGTTGATGAGAGGACTCATATTTTGATTGTCTGGTTGATAGACTTGTAAATATTGATATTGATTAAAATCTAAGATGTGACAAGATGCTCTAAAGTTTTGATTAGGGATACCCATAGTTGTTACGTCATTGAATCTAGTAGGATATGATGACCCCTTGCAAGGTTAAAATGGAAGTGAATTCAGAAAACAAATTGACATTGATTTGCTTTTCTAACTTCAAGATTGGATTTTTAAAGTGACCTTGGACCAATGTTTGGATGATAAGTTGTTTGGATGAATGAAGGATTTGAAACCTTGAATTTGGACAAAGTTTGTTTTTGACTAAAATATCTTGTTTAAGATGTGTTTGGGGATGATGTATTTTTGTACTAGAAAAATTATTCCAAGCTAATGAGGATGATAATGAGATTCACAAACTTTGGAGTAGACCAATGACTCCAAATAAAGTTGACCCACAATGTTTTGACACTAATTCAACTAAATACTTGAAAGAATATAGTTTCTCAAGTAAAGAAATAAACTAGGAGATGATGGTAGAGATTTGAACCAAAGGTGAGCTATGTCCATTTCTAGTTTATTTTTGAATGGTTTGGTTTTCTATTTATGATGGGGTTGAGTTGATCCAACAATGACAAAAAGTACTTTAGAAAATTCTAAAGTGTACAAAGGATAATGACGTTGTATGTTGTTGTTTTGGATTATCAGGATGACTATAAGTATGTTTTGCATAGGTCTCTATTTTGACATAGGCTATTGGTGAAAATTTGGATTTCTAAGATATTTTAAAGGTTTTTTCATTCTACAAATGCATCAAAATGTAGTCAAACACAATACACTACCCCTAACAAATGCGACACAATTTTTTAAAAGTTATAGTTTATAGATAAAGGCAGCATAGTGTGTCAGCCAAACATGAAATTGCAAGATGATAGAGAATTGATCTGAGACAAATGTGCCAAAATGTGCAAACATGTCGAGATACAAAAAAATGCATTGTCTTGATAAAAATAGAAGAGTTGATATGCAAAAAAAGGTGATGAAATATCTACAAAAGCACCAAGATTCAACATAAGTGTCACACTATTGAAATCAAAGGCGTTGATTTATCTTAGAGAGGATTTCAAAATTAGATCTCAAGTACGTCTATGGTTTTGAATTTTTTGATGTTTGATTCATGTTTGATTGATCTGGAAAGTGATATAAAACAACACAAAAACATGTAGGACTGACTCAATAGGTTTTTTGGAATAATTTTTCATGTCTTCTTCAATAATACCATGCTAATTGGTATCATGAGTAGATTTATAATAAAAATAGACCATGGATACACATCCTATTTTAGTGGTAGATTAGGATTAGCAGCTGAGAATGGTTCCACTAATAAAATAGTATCCAATGAATGGGTGACTAGAGTATGCCAAGGTCATGTACCACCTTGACACCTCTCGCCTTGAAAGGAAAAGATCCTAACAAGGAATAAATATCACATTAACAAAGGTTATTACATAGAAAGTAACTTAATGCATTGATCCTTATACATTGCAACACTTTAAGCAGGCAATTTACAAATGGATCTTAGGCTTCTAGATTGTACAAGGTTGTAGAAGGGGTCTACAATGAATAGATATCTTACCTGTTATGCTTGATTTGAGAGGGGTTTCCTCTCTACTCATCATCTCCCTATCTTGATGGAATGAGGGTCATGGGGCTTGGCTTGATGGATGCTAGCTACTCCTTGGGGTATAAATTTCATTCTCCCCCTTTATATATCCAATTAGGAAATGTTCTTGAGATGAGAAATTGGGATTATGAGGCCCCCAAGCAAGTCTCCAACTTTTAAATAAATGGAAATAGTGTTAATTTTGATCCCCAAGATCATTCTTAGGAGTTATGAGGGGAGAGCATACACAAAAATATACCTCAAGGTGTACAAAATTTTTGCAAATGAATGGTGTTTCTGATTTCCAAGATCACACTAGGTGCAAGGAAATAGCATACACACACATCCACTTACCAAACACACCATAGAGTTATTTTTAAGTGCACCAAAGATTCAAATATGTGGTTCAATTTTAAAAACACCAAATCAAATGTGCAAGTTGTTGGTAAATTTTAATCCCAAATTGAAGTGTGCAAGTTGTTGGTTCATCTTATGTACACTAAAATAAACTGATAGTTGTAGGGTTCATTTTAAGTGTAGTAAGGGAAAATGAAATTGGTAGGTTTGTTTTATTTGCATCAATTGAAATGTGAGATTAATTTTAAGTTAACCAAATGTAAATGTGAGATTTGTGTTGTTCTTTTTAGGTACACTAAATTCAAATGTGAAGTTAATTTTAGCTACACCAAAAGTAAATTTGAATCCTAGATTAAATTAAAAAACTCCACAAACACTAGTAGTTTCTTACTTTCAGTCCTATCCCCTTGATAACCACATGCTGCAAAATGTTAGCTAAAACAAACAAGATCAGAAAATAGAGAATATTTAGGGTTATACAAATGAATGAAATCAAGTTGATAGATTGTAACACTTACTAGAACAAATGCATTGATACTTGAAAAAAACAACATAATTTTGTAAAAGAGTCATTCTATGCACAATCAACGGCATCGAATTGTTGCAACTTGGCATCAGGATATCACAAAAGACCAAAGCTACAGATGTGTTGATATACTACAAAAGCATCGATATTTGAACAAAAGCACCAAATTAAGTTTTTGGAAAACAAAAACAATAAAAAAAATGTGTTGATCTATTATAATTGTATCAATATTTGAATAGATAGATGCATCAATATATTGAAAAGGCATTGATATTTGGAAAAAAGAACCAAATAAATCTACAATCAAACGTAACATGAATTGGTCAGATGCATTGAGCTTTAAAAAAAGGTGTCAAAATTTGAGCTATAGAAGCATTGATATTTGCAAAGGTGTTGCACTATTGAAACAAAAACATCAAACTATCTCTATAACTTGGAAGACTCACTAAAACTTTGCAAAAAGGTTAAAATAGGGATGTGGGTCCCACATGGCATGCCAAAATATTGTAGGGTAAGTAATCAAGAATGAAGTAATTAAAGTCTTAAAAACTAAGAATTCACACAATTGAGATCATACAAACACATACTGAATGAAATTTATTTACAAATAATTCAAATGGTTTAATCTAAGAAAGAGAACATAAATCAAAGAAATTAACCAAAATGAAAGTGTAAACCTTCAATCCCATCTTCTAGATTGATGCATAATTGTGATGTGTATTTCTAAATTAAATAAATAATATATTATTGCAAAAGCTTGATATGAGAGGATGTGATTCATAAAATAGGATATCAAATGCATAATAAAAGACTTAAGAATTCTAGAGAGTGTCTATTCTTATGAGGATTGTGAATGAATTTTGAAGAGGAGAGGATTTATTTTATAGATTTTGGAAATTTTGATCAAGGATGAAGATTTGATCTCATGATTAACGGATGAGAGGTAATCAAGGAGGTGAGTGCAGATCAAGTAGGATCAATAATTGAGGATTCATGAGAGCCCAAAATATCCCTTACTTCATAGAAATAGGTTGGAGATATTTTGAATTGGAGAAAAGAATTTGAATTTGAAAAGGGAATATTCTTTGTGCAAATTTGAGGTTGAAGGAAAATTAGTCAATTAAACAATTATAAAAATGATTTAATTGTCAAGATGAGGAATTAATATTTTTAATTAAATAATTGGGAATTATTTAATCAAAATGGGATTAGCATGAAAATGATGAATTAATCAAAAGTGGGTAGTATAATAGTGTAGCTTAGGTGATGCATAAAGGAAATAATATCTCTAGAGATTCATCTTATCTATAGGCAACCCGCATGCCTCAGGAAGTTTACATTCTTGTCAACTAGGGAGAGAGTATATTTTAACTCTCTAGGGTGTACTAAGGTTGACAACAATTTTCGGTATGGTCGGTGGGACTATTTGGACCTCACAATATATCAATCAATTAATTTTATTGTTGGCATTGGTATGCATATTAAGAATTTAATCTTATTGAATCAGTTATAACATATAGGGAAACTCTACAAGCAACTCAACATCTTGGTTCCAAACTAGATATCAAGTTTTATGCCAAGAATTCACACCAAAAGATATTTATGAGGTAACTTCCAGTATACTCAGTTATATTTTCTTATTCAAAAAAGAAGAAATAGACAATCTCTATCTCCACTAGGGAGAAGAGAAGTAATTTTAGTAACCCTTGAATGCATGCAAATGATATATAGAAATAAACATAAAACATAGCTAAATTAAATTAAAATGTAATGCAAACCTCAAATATTAAGAGTAGCATGTGGATGTATTAGATTAATGTGGTTTCTCCTACTCCAATAGCATGATGATGGGCTCAATAGAAATTTCAGCAGCATAACATTAGCATAAGAGAAGTCATGAAAATGGAATGGGAAGCTTCTCATTTAAAGAAATGAGAGGGTATAAATCAGGGGCCAAGATTGATTGCTTGATGAATGGATAGGATTGATTGTGAAGTAGGGTTTGGATCAAGGTTGGGTTGAGTATTAGCCTTGTGACAAGTGTCACAAGAGGGAAAGAGGTAAGAGATGAGGTGTGCTCACACATGTGTGAGCACACATTGTGAAGAGTTAGTAGGATTGTGTAAGAGATAGTGGGATTGTGTATGAGGTTAGTGGGGGTAGGTGAGATCTCACACATGTGCGAGAGGAGGTGAGAGAGGCTTAGGAAAATTTTCACGTAGTGGCAATTTCTAGGGGAGGTGTAGGAATTTTAAATTAGAGGAAAATGCTAATGAGGATTAGGGATGAGGGTTAGATCAATTAATTAAATATTAATTGATTTAATAAGGAAGAGTTGAGTTAAATAAATTGAGAGTGTATTAACTTGGGTGGAGTTAAATGTTGGAGAATGGGATAATAATGATTAGGATGGGGATAAAGTTAATTGATAAAGGACTAATTAAATTAGGTTGTATTAGGGGATTTCAGAGGAAAGTGGGAAAAAGGTTAGCTTTAATTAAAGGTGGTGGATGAAGGTAATGGAAAAATTAATTAAATAAATAATGAATATTTATTGAATTAATTATTAGGATAAGGTAAGGGGTTAAATTAAATAAATAAAAAGTATTTATTTAATTAAATATTATTTTGGGTGTCTACATTTTTCCCCTCTTTGAGATGATGTAGTGACTAACATAGGTAATATCATTGGAAAGAAGAATAAAACATATTGGGTAGGTAAGGGATAAGGAGTAGTGGCATGATACCCTAGTCATTGGTAAGGATGAGGAAGGATGATGAGGAGGTAATTATATGCCCCCTTGAGAGGACATGCGGGTTAGGAGAACACTAGTGGGCTCTTGTGTAGATACCCTAAATTGTCCATACTGGCGAACAACACTATTTAACTAACTTTCATCCTTCTTCCATAAATAATTAAATACATTATTATTTAATTATTATAAAATTTTATATTCATTTATTAATTATTTTATCATGAATCATCATTTTTGACTAATTAAATCAATCTCATTTATTTAATAAAAATGTCCTAATTTAACCTTATCTATCCTGATTAATTAAATAAATATAAATTATTTAATTATTTCACTAACCTATCTTGTTCATCTAAATTAATTAAATAGTTATCAAACTAATTATTTAATCAAGCTACTTTCTCTTCTCCAAATTTGAATAGTTAAATCAATTATTCAATTTCCCTAAAATCACTCAACATAGTCAACAAATAGATATACGTTTATTTATTAAAGTCAAATACAACTTGCACATTCCTCTCAAACATTAATTAATTATTTAAATTAATTAATACATCCTCACATCTCTCGATTGAATAAATCATGCCCACTAAATTCTCAATCTATTTCCCAATCCCACTCATTTCTATAAATCCCACTAAACATTCAATTTTATTTCCTCAATCCCACTAATCATTAAATCTAATCCCACTGATTATCCAATTAAATCCCTAAATTGGATCAAATAGATGAGTTAACTGATCAATCAATTTTCTCTCAACGATTCTCAACCGTTGATCCTGTTGGAACTGTGAAATTTTGGCCATTTCATTCACCTTTCATGATTATTACCCTCCCACAAAAACACAAACAGTAAAATCCACACATAGCATCCTTTACAAAATCCGGCTTAAATTTTTTTCATAAAACCCCATAAAATTAATTTGGCATTAAAACATGGACATATGGAAATATCGACATAAGTGGAGATAGGTCATATCGATAAAATTGTACACAAGGAGAATCTGGGTCTATAATATTTATTGACAAAACAAAAGACATCGGTATAAGAGTGAAAGATCATATCACGCTAAGTTACCTTGGGCCGATTGACAAAAAGTGAAGTCTATCAGGGAGACTTTGGTCCTTGGAGAGAGATTTTGAAATACTGCCTGAAGCGCTATTGGTCTTACTGATAAAGCGAAAGAGGGACCACTCAACGAGATAAATGATGCGAGGAGAGTTCCGAAGGTCTTACCAATCCCTCGGGTCACGACGATGAAGACCGAAGCTCACCAAAATAAGAAATATCAGGGAGACGATGCGCATTGTCTCACTGAAGAGAAAGTGTATCGGAGAGACAAATCATCGTGGGGAGATCTAAGAGACATCACAACAAGATTATTGGGTCAGAAAAACAAGTTGCTTAGTCTCGGCGACATAAGTAAAATAAAGCAAACATCTCGGTAAGACCAAGTATTTTCAAAATGAGATAAGAATTGTTGGCTTGACTCATTGATCCTGAGCGATAATTGTTTTGGTAAAAGTAGTGGTGATATAAAGAGTGAAAAAAGGAGAAATTATCGGCGGAGATTTTTAAAGTCAAGGAAACTACAGGATGTCTTGCCAGACGGATGAACATTGAACAGGTGGATCGGCGAAAGGTTTGAAATATCTCACTGATATAAACCTTGATGTGACAGTGAGAATTTAAAAAAAACCTGCAATATTCATATCTTAGTAAAGATAATTAATGGCACCACAAAGCATAGGAGATTTTGCATATCAGGGTATGATCATTTGAAATCATTTCCTCATAGTATTCAAAGCGAAAGAAAGCAAAGGAACTAGCAGAGGAATTAAGTCATCTACCTAGCTTAAGTTTGCAAAAAGTTATAATAAGTTTTCTTTAGAACTCGTAAAATTCTGAACTATGGAAGGCGCTGTTTCAGGAAAATCAAAGGGAAAAGGACCCAGGGAAGGTAGCCAATAAAAAGGAAAGAAGTAGAAGACTGAATCACCAATGGAAGGTACTAAAAGTTAACTTAATCAGGATCTCATAGATCAATTACTTGGTTTTGGACCTAGAGCTAGGTGTTCTGCACAGCTGAAAGCTGATATTAACAAGTTAGATGACAAATGAAAATTTATAGGAGATGTTTGGACTCCAATTAGGGGCTATGAGTTATTCATGTTCCACTATCACAGTAGAATTCATTGTATGCAATCCATGGAGGCTTAATTTAGGGAAATTGGTGTGCCCTAACATTTTTGTTGATGTGGAACTGATAAAGATGTTGGCTGGACATTATGACCCAAAAGGTAGAGCTATATGTGATTTGTTAGGGAACCCATTGATACATATATCTGAGAATGCAATTGTTGAGGTTTTTCAAGATGGAAGGAATATGCAATGAGAAAATAGTGAGCGAAGAGCTCAATAGTGAGTTCAGGAGGATGGAAACCATCTATAAAGGATGGAGGTTGCCTTTGCACAGAATTAGGTGTCACAGCAAGCCTATCCCAATGGAGGACAATAAAGGGCCACCCTATCATGTCGATCTTTTTGAACATTACCTCAAATACACTTATTACTCAATGGGATAGGTGTTGGGAATGGAGGTACCTGAGCATATGGTAGTTGTACCCATGGTGATTGCTATAGAATCATAATTCAAGATCATTTGACTATGCTACACACATCTCTAAGGAGCTGGATATGGGTTTGATGGCGATAAAAGTTGGCGCCTCAGTTCTCCTTCTCAGAAATTATTCACTGATGCTGCATTTAGTACTGTACTTCAGACAAGAGTTGGGTTAATGGCCCCAAGAGATGGGAATTTCGCAAATTGACAAAGAAGGTAGGCCATTGCCTATTCAATTATGGACTACTATTTGGGACAATAGGTTTTCCAATTCAAACTTCTTGCATTTTCAAGAGTTTTTTGTGAAACCCTTGCATAGATTTTTCAACCATCCTTGTGATTTTTCCTTATCCAAAGAAGTGACAAGGTTTCTTAGGCCTAGAGAATACAATGGACCAATCAACCATAATTGGGGGGATTGGTACTATTTAGAGAATGCCACAATGATCAGGGTTTATGGCTTTGAAGATGCACCTTTCATTTTGCCTAGAATTGTCCCGGATAGAATTGCTTACCTAGAAATTGTTAGGCAAATGGATTATTCCAATGTTATGAAATTGAGTTCATATGGGAAACAAGCTTTTATGCCCAACACTTTGTGTTTTAGTGATTTCACTATATTGGCCAAAGAAGGTTATGATTTGATTTTGGATAAATTGTTGCATTATAACATGAAAAAAGCACCAGTTAGAAAGAACTTTGATGCTGAGGGGTATATTCACTCTGCCAAACAAAGGATAAATTTCAGAGGGTACCATCATGTGCCCTACAAATCTGATGATATAATCAGAAACCTGGAGGCAAAGGAGGAAGATATCGTGATTGAAAAACATAATCAAGAGTTGATGGATGTTGAATTGTTATCCTCCATTAAAGGGATACCAAAAATAGGCATGACACAAAGTTCATCAGAGAAAGTTTCGAGAATGAGGACTCAAGACTATACATATGTTGCCAGGGATAGTGATGTTGATGAAACCATGGATGTAGATACAAGACATAAAGACTATAGGTCTTTCATTCTAGATGATGAATTTATAAAAACCTCAGAGTTTAAAACATTTCTATATAAGCAAAAAGGAAAAGAGATAACAGGGCAGGTTGATAATGTTACACCAAGAAATGAGGATCAACTATTGAAAAGCCTAAAAGATGAAGTGGATAGGGAAATGATTAGCATGACCCCTGAAAAGGGAAGGGAGCTGCTAGAAAGGGCTGGTGTCATGATTTTTCCAGGTTTGGATATGAATTCTGCTTTAGTTTTTGATAGTTTCTTGAAAGATAGCAATGCCACCCACAAGCTAATTGTAGAAAAGGTGATGGAGGTATACACAGGATCAAAATACAACACTAATGATGAGACATTGATGATTTGGGCCTTATATCCTCCTCACAAAAGGTCAATTATTATTGATACTGAAAAGGCATTTGGACATGTCATGACTCTGAAGGCTGGGGAAGTTGACCCTATGGCAACTGCTGATATCAGAATAAACATAGCCAAGTTGAACAAAGCTCAAATCCAAGATTTGATAAGGGAAAGAGAGATGTATAAAACTAGAAATGAAAGAATGTTGAGAGAAAATGAATGCTTAAAATACTTGGTAAGTGTTGTAACAGTGCCAACAAGGATGTTCACCCAAGGTGAGAGTTCACAGAAAAGGGATCATTGGGAAGGATCAACTACATATTCTCAAGGTAAAACAGATGCACTCAAAGGAATATAGGTTTACCTTATCACTTGGTTAATTACACTCCTACATGTTTATACAAGTTATAGACTAAATATCACATGCCAAATAATTAGAATCCCTACCCGATAGAAACCATTCATTTAGAGCTATCATTTGACTCCATTTTAGCCAA
The DNA here is from genome assembly GCA_007115665.2 of Sequoiadendron giganteum. Classification (NCBI taxonomy): domain Eukaryota; kingdom Viridiplantae; phylum Streptophyta; class Pinopsida; order Cupressales; family Cupressaceae; genus Sequoiadendron; species Sequoiadendron giganteum. The sequence goes on from CM021103.1 coordinate 298,864,122, forward strand.
CAAGGCATTGGTCTCCACTATTTAGATTACATTAGTTTTAGTCATTTCATTAGACATCTCTTTAATTAAACATATTAATTCACACCTTGATATTGCATATACAAGTTATACCAAATTAGGATCATATCTTTCCATTATTAAGTTGCCATTTGTGGATTGATAGATCAAGTAGGAAGCATAAAGTTCAAAATCTGTTACTCATATAGGTGTACCCACCTAGGTCTAGCAGAGCCTTAAGAGTAGAGGGCCCAACCATACTGGTTGGCCTTGTCAGTTGACCAACAATGTAGTGAGAGTTTGGCAGCCTCTCATGGTTCATTGAAACCATCATTTTTGAGAACTAACAAATTGGCGACTCTACTAGGGAAGAAACTAGAGAGTTGTCTAGTAGTAGACATCCTTTCCATATAAAGTCACTAGAGAAAACCATAATTATGATTTTAAACAAATAAAATAAAATAAAATTGACTCTGCTAGGTAAGACAACCACAAAATCTTTTCTCACTTTTAGAGAAAGTGGGTGGCAACTCTGAATGAATAAGAACATTGAAATAGATACAATAAGATACAAGTCAGAAAGAAACCAACATAGAGTTTAGACCATCACAGTCTCTCACAACATGCAAGGAAGGAGATCTTTGTACAAAGAGGGGGATGGTCCTGATAATAGAGGAAAGTCAAATCACAAAAATAATCAGAGCAAGAAAGTGTTTGACGAATTGGACACAACAAAAAAAAAGAAAGGATCAATGTTGTTACTGGAGACACACAATTCATAGGATACACTTGCAAACCAAGAAAACCCATCTAAAGAACCCCATACTCCTAAAGAAAGGAGAAATCCCTCCCATCCAGAGGACATTGGGAAAGCTAATGAGCACATGACTGAATTTGAAGCTAGAAAAAGAAGAGAATATGAAAATGAACAAAGGGAAATGCTCTCTGAGGGAGGACATGAGTATGAGAAATTCAAAGAAAACCATGAATTTATGGCACAAGATGAAGAAGATACACAGTGGGAACAAATGAAGGAAAATGTAGAAAGACTAAGGATACAATATGAACAACAACTTAAAGCAATGGGGGAATTGAGAAAGATGAAGTTACATAAGGCTCAAAACAAAACATCAGTAACTGAATCACCCAAATACACACCCCCCATAAAAGGAATAATATGAAGCCACCAAGTTCCCCTTAGGGCCACCTACATCAACCTAGAAACCAATATAGAAACATTAATGCTCCACCACAACACCGAAATACTCAACCACCCCCTCATCAACATAATATACCCCCACAAGGCCCACAAGGCCCGCAATATATGGCAAACAACAACCCACTCTACCAACCCTAGCATTTTCAAAATCCCCCCCACAATGCACAACTATGATTAGACAATTTGATCTAGTTGGGTTTCAAATCTATCCCTACCCCCGACAATAATTGGAGGAACTTAGTCCCTAAATTTATAGGAAGTAATGCAGTTACTACAGAAGAACATCTGAGAAATTTTAAAGTAGTCATTCAAGACTTAGACATGTAGTATGAGGATGTACAAATGAGATTATTCATGATGTCATTAATTGAAGATGCTAGAGACTGGTTTAATAGTCTACCAACATCATCCATTTATTCCATTCAAGTGTTTCATGACCAATTTCTCCAACAATATGGAAATCAGTGTGCATCAAACTTTGCATTACATGAGCTAGTGACAATTCAAAAACATTAGAATGAGTTAGCCTTTGATTTCAAAAAAAGGTTTGTTAAATTACACAATAAAATACCTCAGGCATCCAAGCTGGCTGACCCTACTGCCTTAAGTATTTATTTGAAGGCCTTTGACTCCAAGATAGGATACGAATTGAGAAATAAGGGTCCTAGAAATTTGGCTGAGGCCCAAAAGATAGCCTTAACTATTGAGAATAACAGAAAAGCTATAGGGATGTTGTCTAAAAGGGAGAACCCTAGGGTTCCCCAATATGTTCCCCCAAGCAGACAGGAGAACACATATAGAAATGAAAGACCCAGGCTGTAGGACATGCCTTATAGTACCAACTGGAAAGATGGGAAACCAGTGAATGAGAGACCAAGAAATAAAGAAACACTTGATCCATTGGAAAGAAAAGGGGCATACATGGTAGACAGAAGTCCTTGGTGTTCTGTCTGTTATGCACCACATTCCCCTAAACATTGTCTAATAGCTTAGTCAATACCAGAGGAAGATATACAAGAAAATGTTGGTGGTGAAGACCAGAATGTATATTTAACATCCCACATACTTAACCCTTTGGAGTAGGAATATGCATCTTCATAAGAGGAAGGATACGAATACAATGTCCACATGGCAAAGCAACATGTTTTTTCTGACCATAAGGAAAATGAAAGTGATCAAGCCCCGCTTGTTGTATCAAACCAAACTAACAAATGCAATATAAGAAAACCTAGTGAAGAGGAGATTAAAATATTGACAATTGCAGCAGTGGAGGATGCTAGAAACAAATATCATTTGAGAAACAGAGCAGTAAATAAAGATGAAGGTGTCCCAAGGGGGATATTCATAAAAAATAAAAAGGAATCAGATGAGACATCAAAAGGAACTGATAATAAACAATCAAACAGCAGAGAACAAATGGGATCCCCTAAGGAGGAAAGCAAGAAACCTCCCATTGAAAAAAAAAAGCCAGATCAAACCTCAAAGCTAGAGAAAGAGGAAAACAAAGGGGAATGCACTGAACCTAAAAGGGCTATCAAAGCCGAAGGTACATCTTTTGGTTTTGTACAAGCTCTATCTCAATTGAAAATGTTTGTGCCCTTAATTGAAATGATGAAAATCAAAGAATATAGGGAAAGTACCATACAACTAGTTTCTAATGGAAATCAAAGCCCAAGGAACAAGGAGGTCTTAGAGATAAACAATAAAAAGAAGGAGGTAAAAATACCAGAGGCTTGCCTGATGAACACACCACAAATTGACCCATTTTTTATCACTCTCCTCATAAGTGGAAAACTAGTAAGAAATTGCATGATAGACTCAGGTGCTTCTATGAATATCATGCCAGTAGGGGTGATGAATCAACTCTGTTTATGGATAGATGTGGAGGGAGGTAAATGTTACGCTATGGATAGTAGGCCTGTCCCAGTTGTGGGAATCATGAAAAATGTGGAAGTCAGGCTAGCAACTTACCCACAAGCCTCCTACATTATTGACATAACTGTGATTGACACACCACCCCATTTTGGGATGCTTCTATCAAGACAATGGACTACTACAGTAGGAGGCAATGTACAATTTGACTTGTCATATGCCACCATACCTGTAAATGGGGAAGAGGTAAAATTGTATAGAGAGCCTAGAGTGAACCAAATTGTTGAAAATGCTCCTCAAGAACCACTTAATTATTTATGTGATGTTGATCTAGGAAGCTTTAGAGTGGAACTATTTCAGCCCGAGTTGGAAAGCAAAGATCCAATTGATCAAAAAATCTCTAAAAATCAACAAGGAATATGGAAAATGTATTTTGATGGAGCTTGCAGCCAGGAGGGTAATGGAGCAGGTATAGGTTTTATATCTCCTGATGGTTAAACTTATAAATATTCATTTCTGTTAGCATTTGAATGTACAAACAATGTAGCAGAATATGAAGCTTTGTTGACTGGTCTAAATTTAGCTGTTAAACACAAGATCAAAATCTTAACAGTTTTAGGAGATTCAGAACTAGTTGTATCTCACATCAGATCAAAATATGTGGCAAAAAATAAAAGACTGAAACAATACAAAAATGCAGTATGGGATACAATTGAATTATTTGATTCTTTTTCCATTGATTGGGTAGACAGATCAAATAATATAATGGCAGATTTTTTGGCAAATGTAGCATTAAAAAAAGATGATATTACATTAGTAGGAGTTTCTCAAATAGAATTCAAAACAAGACCTACAGTACCTAACAACATATATAGTTGTTATGTTTTCAATGATGACACTGACCTTCTGAAATTCCTTCAGTGTATAGACCAGTACGAGGCTCAAGAAATTGATTTCAATGCCTTTGTAGAAGAAATAAATGGAGAAGAGACAGTGTTTGGAAAGAAAGTCTTGCAGCTCAAAACTAATAAACTTCCCAAAGGGTTGGTAGCTTCGGAAAGAGTATATGATGGAAGTGATCGATCCCTTATGAAACAAACCCCAGTCAGAGGGGAAGATATTGAAGAAATAAACTTGGGGACCGAATTATCACCAGGGCAAGCATACATTGGAAAAAAGATAAGCCCTACTGTCCAAAGAATGCTGATTTCATCGTTAAGGAAATATAAACATGTGTTCGCTTGGTCTTATGAAGACCTCAAGGCATTTGGGAGGATTTATTTCAGCATGAGATTCCATTAAAAGCAGATGAAAAATCTTTTAGACAGAAACAAAGGCCCATTAACCCCACCCTAGAACCAAAAATGCAAGAAGAATTGACCAAGCTCAGAGATGGAGGTATTATCAAACTTGTGAGGCACTCAACATGGGTATCAAACCTTGTTCCTGTTAGAAAGAAAAATGGAGATATAAGACTATGTGTAGATTTTAGGAATTTCAATATAGCATCTCTTAAAGATAACTATCCACTACCCTACATGGAAGCCATTTTGCATAAGGTAACTGGATGTGAATTGTTGTCAATGATGGATGGTTTTTCTGGTTATAACTAGGTTAAGGTCAAGGAATGCGAGTAGTATAAGACAGCTTTCACAACCCCATGGGGAACATATGTATATGTGAGAATGCCTTTTGATCTCACCAATGCAGGAGAAACATTCCAAAGGGCTATGGACTTAGAATTTGCTGATTTGATCAATGCTATAATGGTGGTGTATCAAGATGACCTCACGGCTTACTCAAAAAGGGCTGAAGATCATATAGGGCACCTTGAAAAAATATTCAATAAAACTTTAGAATATGGCATCAGTTTGAACCCTAAGAAGTGTCATTTTGCTGTTACAGAGGGGAAGCTCCTAGGTCACATTGTATCAAAGGAGGGAGTTAGGATAGATCCTCAGAGAGTTGAGGCTATAGATAAAGTTCCTATCCCTAAAAATGTGAAAGCCATCCAATCCTTCTTTGGGCAGATTAACTTTGTTAGGGGGTTTGTATCTAACTTTGCTGAGATTGTCAAACCTATATCAAAAATGTTAAAAAAGGGACAAAAGATTGAATGGACCTCAGAAGCATTGGAAGCCTTTGTATCCATTAAAAGGGCCATTAAGGAAGCCCCTATCATCAAGTCTCCTATTTTCAAGAAACCTTTTCAGATATTTTCATTTTCTTCCCTACATAAAATAGCTACTGTTATGTTACAAAAAAATGAGGATGGTCAAGAGAAACCTATATCTTTCTTTAGCAAATCTCTAAAAGGGTCAGAATTGAAGTATGACATAATAGAAAAACAAGCCTTTGCACTAGTAAAGGCTACGAAAGCTTTCAGGCCGTATCTTGTTGGAGCCAAAGTAATTGCATATGTCCCTCATGCGGTAGTCAAAGACATCTTGACACAATCAAAATTGATAGGGAAAAGGTGCAAGTGGATCAACAAAATTCAGGATTTTGATATGGAAATGCAGATTACTAAATTGGTGAGAGGCCAAGGATTGGCCAAATTGATGGTAGAAACAAACATTGAGGCAAACCAAGTTTGCAATATACAAGGGGAAAAAAATACAATTGCAAGTATTGAACATACACCCTGGTATATAGACATCATGTATTACCTTAGAAACACCAGATGCCTAGAAGGACTCGGTGATAACCAGAAAAGAACTTTAAAACTTCAGGCTTCAAAATATGTATTTATAGAAGGAGATCTATTTTGGAAAAATAGAGATGGAATGTTGCTATTATGTTTGGATGAATCATAGGATGATCATGTTCTGAAAGAAATGTATGAAGGGGCTGTGGAGGAAATTATTCAGCAAAAACAACTGCAGATAAAATCCTCAGGGCAGGTTACTACTGGCCAAAAGTCTTCAATGATTCATTTTCATATGTCAGGAAGTCTGAGGCATGCCAAAAATTCTTGAGGAAAATGAGGTATGAGGGAGCTCTACCACTCAGACCTATGCAGATTAAAGCCCCTTTTCACCAATGGGGGATTGATTTCATTAGAGAAATACAAGAGAGGTCAAGTGGAGGACATAGGTGGATACTAGTAGCCACTGATTATTTCACCAAATGGGTAGAGGCAATCCCAATGAAGCAGACAACGAGCAAAGTTGTGATCAATTTTCTAGTGGATAACATTATTACTAGGTTCGGTACACCATTGAGAGTAATTACAGATAATGGCATGTGCTTTAGGTCCGGTGAGTTCAAAGAGTTTTGCAAGACATATGGTATCATTGTTTCTTACACTGCCCCATATCATCCACAAGCTAATGGTTAGGCAGAATCTAGCAACACAAGTCTTCTAAAAATTATAAAAAGGATGCTAGGTAACAACAAAAAAGCTTGGGATTCAAAGTTAAGATTGGTTGTATGGGCAGATAGAATTACCATCAAAAGGGTAATTGGGAAATCCCCATATGAATTAGTCTATGGAATACAAGCTAGAATACCTCTGCAGAATTTACTGCCAGTTTACAAATTTGTCCTTCAAGAGGATATAGATATTCCTGAACCAATGGAGGAGAGAATGGAACAACTTGCAGAACTTGATGAAATAAGGATGGTAGCTCAAAACCAAAACATGAAACTCTAAGCACAAATGAAATATTTGTTTGACAAAAAAGCAAAAAACAGAAAATTTGTGAAAGATGATTTGGTGTTGATGTGGAATGCCAAATGCCAAGAGAAGGGAAAAAATCAAAAATTTGAAGCACTGTGGCTAGGGCCTTTTGTTATTATTGGCAAGCAAGGAGAGGATTCATACTATTTACAAAATATGAATGGGGAGGAACAAGAGTTGCCTGTACATGGGCAATTTCTAAAAAAAAATTTCTCATGAAAATCACGAAGGATTAGAGGTTGCCAGTGCATGGACAACCTTTGAAAATTTTATCATAGAAAAACTTTCCATGCACAGTAGTATAGGAAGTAAAGGATACAAGAAATTGCTAGTACATGGAAAATCTTGTAAATCCTTATTTGATTTTTCCATGTACAGTAGTTTAGGATCATCTTTCCTCCCCACTAGCTCTTATCCATAACATTTGGTCTACTCACAAAAAAATTTGGATCCTTGTAATGATCTCACAATCATTCATCCGCAAACGGAGCCATTGTTGGAACTGTGAAACTTTGGCCATTTCATTCACCTTTCATGATTATTACCTTCCCATAAAAACACAAATAGTAAAATCCCCACATAGCATCCTTTACAAAATTCGGCTTAAATTTTGTCATAAAACCCCATAAAATTCATTTGGCATTAAAACATAGACATATGGAAATATCGACATAAGTGGAGACAGGTCATATCGATAAAATTGTACACAAGGAGAATTTGGGTCTATAATATTTATTGGCAAAACAAAAGACATCGCTATAATGGTGAAAGATCATATTGAGCTAAGTTACCTTGGGCCAATTGACAAAAAGCGAAGTCTATCGAGGAGACTTTGGTCCTCAGAGAGAGATTTTGAAATACTGCCCGAAGCACTATTGGTCTTGTCGATAAAGCGAAAGAGGGACCACTCGGCGAGACAAATGATGCGAGGAGAGTTCTGAAGGTCTTACCGATCCCTTGGGTCATGCCAACGAAGATTGAAGCGTACCAAAATAAGAAATATCGGGGAGACAATGTGCATTGTCTCACTGAAGAGAAAGCGTATTAGAGAGACAAATCATCATGGGGAGATCTAAGAGACATCACAGCAAGATTATTGGGTTAGTAGAACAAGTTGCTTAGTCTCGGTGACATAAGTAAAATAAAGCAAACATCTCGGTAAGACCAAGTATTTTCGAAATGAGATAAGAATGGTTGGCCCGACTCATTGAGCTTAAGCGATAATTGTTTCGGTAAAAGTAGTGGTGATATAAAGAGCAAAACAAGGAGAAATTGTTGGGGAGAATTTTAAAGTCAGGGAAACTACAGGACATCTTGGTGGATGGATGAACGTTGAACAAGCAAATTGGCCAAAGGTTTGAAATATCTTGCCGATATAAACCCTGATGTGATAGCGAGAATTTTGAAAAAACCTCCAACATTCATATCCAGTAAAGATAATTAATGGCACCATGAAGCATAGGATATTTTTCATATCAGGGTATGATCATTTGAAATCATTGCCTCACATTATTCAAAGTGAAAGAAATCAAAGGAACCAGTAGAGTGATTAAGGCATCTACCTAGCTTAAGTTTGCAGAAAGTTATAGTAATTTTTCTTCAAAACTCATAAAATTCTGAACTATGGAAGGTGCTATTTTAGGAAAATCAAAGGGAAAATGACCCATGGAAGGTAGCCAACAAAAAGGAAAGAAGCAAAAGACTGAATCACCAATGGAAGGTACTAGAAGGAAACTTAATCAAGATCTCATAGATCAATTACCTAGTTCTGGACCTAGAGCTAGGCGTTCTGCACAGCTCAAAGCTGATGTTAACAAGTTAGACGATAAATGCAAATTTATAGGAGATGTTTGGACTCTAATTAGGGGCTATGAGTTATTCATGTTCCACTATCATAGGAGAATTCACTTTGAGCCAGTATGCAATCCATGGAGGCTTAATTTAGGGAAATTGGTTTGCCCTAACATTTTTGTTGATGTGGAACTAATAAAGATATTGGCTGGACATTATGACCCGAAAGGTAGAGATATATGTAATTTGTTAGGGAACCCATTGATACATATATCTGAGAATGCAACTGCTAAGGTTTTCAAGATGGAAGGAATATGAAATGAGAAAATAGTGAGCGAAGAGCTCAACAGTGAGTTCAAGAGGATGGACAACATCTATAAAGGATGGAGGTTGCCTTTGCATAGAATTAGGTGTCACGGAAAGCCTATCCCAATGGAGGACAATGAAGGGCCACCCTATCATGTCGCTCTTTTTGAACCTTACCTCAAATACACTTATTACTTGGTGGGACAGGTGTTGGGAATGGAGGTACCTGAGCATATGGCAGTTGTACCCATGGTGATTGTTGTAGAAATTCAGTATCATAATTCAAGATCATTTGATTATGCTGCACACATCTGTAAGGAGCTGGATACGGGTTTGATGGTGATAAAAGTTGGCACCTCATTTCTCCATCTCAAAAATTATTCGTTGTTGTTGCATTTAGTACTGTACTTTGGACAAGAGTTGGTTTTATGGCCCCAGGAGTTGAGAATTTCACAAATTGACAAAGAAGGTAGGCCATTGCTTGTTCAATTATGGACTGTTGTTTGGGACAGCAGGTTTTCCAATTCAAACTTCTTGCATTTTGAAGAGTTTTTTGTGAAACCCTTGCATAGATTTTTCAACCATCCTTGTGCTTTTTCCTTATCCAAAGAAGTGACAAGGTTTCTTAGGCCTAGAGAGTACAATGGACCAATCAACCATAATTGGGGGGATTGGTATTGTTTAGAGAATGCCACAATGATTAGGGTTTATGGCTTTGAAGATGCACCTTTCATTTTGCCTAGAACTGTCCCGGATAGAATTGCTTACCTAGAAATTGTTAGGCAAATGGATTATTCTAGTGTTATGAACTTGAGTTCATATGGGAAACAAGCTTTTATGCCCAACACTTTGTGTTTTAGTGATTTCACTGTATTGGACAAAGAAGGTTATGATTTGATTTTGGATAAATTATCGCATTATAACATGAAAAGATCACCAATTAGAAAGAACTTTGATGCTGAGGGGTATATTCACTCTGCCAAACAAAGGATAAATTTCAGAGGGTACCATCATGTGCCCTACAAATCTGATGATATAATCAAAAACCTAGAGGCAAAGGAGGCAGATATTGTGATTGAAAAACATAATCAAGAGCTGATGGATGCTGAATTGTTATCCTCCATTAAAGGGATACCAGAAACAAGCATGACACAAAGTTCATCTGAGAAAGTTCGAGAATGAGGACTCAAGACTATGCATATGTTTCCAAGGATAGTGATGTTGATGAAACCGTGGATGTAGATATGAGACATGAAGACTATAGATCTTTCATTTGAGATGATGAATTTATAAAAACCTTAGAGTTAAAAAAATTTCTATATAAGAAAAAAGGAAAAGAGATAAGAGGGTAGGTTGATAATGTTACACCAGGAAATGAGGATCAACTATTGAAAAGCCTAAAAGATGAAGTGGATAGGGAAATTATTAGCATGACCCCTGAAAAGGGAAGGGAGCTGCTAGAAAGGGCTAGTGTCATGATTTTTCCAAGATTGGATATGAATTTTGCTTTAGTTTTTGATACTTTCTTTAAAGATAGCAATGCCACCCACAAGCTAAGTGTAGAAAAGGTGATAGAGGTATACACAGGATCAAAATACAACACTAATGATGAGACATTGATGATTTGGGCCTTATATCCTCCTCACAAAAGGTCAATTATTATTGATACTGAAAAGGCATTTGGACATGCCATGACTTGAAGGTTGGGGAAGTTGACCATGTGGCAACTGCTGATATCGGAATAAACATAGCCAAGTTGAACAAAGCTCAAATCCAAGCATTGATAAGGGAAAGAGAGATGTATAAAATTGGAAATGAAAGAATGTTGAGAGAAAATGAATGGTTAAAAGACTTGGTAAGTGCTGTAATAGAGCCAATAAGGATGCTCACCCAAGGTGAGAGTTCACAGAAAAGGGATCATTGGGAAGGATCGACTACATATTCTCAAGGTAAAATAGATGTACTTGTTGCAATAATCAAAAGAAGACAGGTTGTCCTTATCACTTGGTTAAATAGGCTCTAAGGAAAGCATTCACAATTTATGGATGCCATAAAGGAACACAGGAGGGTGGACAACAAAATTCAGTAGAAAATCAAGGAATTGGAGCAGAAGGACACTCCTAGCAATGAAGAGATTGAGAATGCCAACTATATCATAGATAGACACAGGGATTTCTATGAAGAGTTGCAAGGAGATATGGAGGGATTGATAGAGGCTGCCGAAGATAGGCTGACCAAGTTATATGATGATGAAGGAAAAATGAAAGAAGCAACTAAATGGAAAAGTGAATGTGAAGCAGTACTCCAAGAGATGTTGAAAGCAGCCACTATGGAGGATATAACATCGGATGAGGCATGTGAGCAGAATGAGAAAATGATAATGATGGAGATTGCGATCCATGATGCAATTGGGGATGCTGATACTCATGAGCGCCAGGACTATATGGAACATATGTCTACAGTCCATTTATGGCTTAACAATAATTAGTTAGATAGAGAATTTTTTAGAGGTTTTATGCTTTAGACTTTTGAAAAGGCACAAACTTTCACAAACTGATGTATAAATGTCCGTTATTGGATGGTTAAAAGAAGCAGATTTAGAAATAGGAAAATCGTTGCAAGTATTTTTTGAATGATATTCAAAGAGACCATGATGTGTGTATAAATTTTGAAGGATCAAATGAATGGAATTTAATGTTCTGGCGCTATTCTAGTATCAATTATTCGTTGAAATTAATTGAAATATTATCAAGTTATCTCCAAGATCGATGTTTCTTTGTTATTTAAATTGACATATCAAGTATATTCTCAGTTTATCAGTACATATTTGTTGTATTTGTGTGATATGATTGGTTGGTTCTTTCAAGAAAAGATTAATTCCTTCAAGTCATTCACAGTAATCTTGAAATTATCATTTGGATCATTAAGAAGAGTTTGATAATTACACTCCCGCATGTTTATACAAGTTATAGACTAAATATCACATGCCAAATAATTAGAATCCCTTCCCGATAGAAACCATTCATTTAGAGCTATCATTTGACTCCATTTTAGCCAACAAGACACTAGTCTCCACTATTTAGATTACATTAGTTCTAGTCATTTCATTTGACATCTCTTTAATTAAACATATTAATTCACACCTTGATATTGTATATACAAGTTATACCAAATTAGGATCATATCTTTCCATTATTAAGTTGCCATTTGTGGATTGATAGATCAAGTAGGAAGCATAAAGTTCAAAATATGTTACTCATAGAGGTGTACCCACCTAGGTCTAGCAGAGCCTTAAGAGTAGAGAGCCCAACCATACCGGTTGGCCTTGTTAGTTGACCTACAATGTAGTGAGAGTTTGGCAGCCTCTCATGGTTCATTGAAACCAGCGCTTTTGAGAACTAACAGATCCTAATCTTTCATTGTTGAATCTTTATTGCTCATCCAAATCTTGAAAATCTATAAAACAACCTTCATCCTTCTCATAAACGACCAAATAATATAGAGAAATTATGGAGAGGTCATGTCAAATTGGCTATCGAAGCATACTGAGCAAATACTTGCATTCTAGATCACCATTACTACTACTTTTGAATCTTTTGCACATGGAGGCTTCATATTGACCAAGAAAATACAACATCCATTATCAATAGGAATACACTTCGACATGGGATGGTAAAATTATAGTCTTTGAATTTGTTTATGTTCTCATTTATGTTAACATTGCTTGTTGAATTCATTTCTTTACAATCACATTTCATGAGTAGGTTGGGATTTATCTTGTTTTGATTTCAATCATTTGATTTGATTGTTGTATTCAGTTGATCCAATTCCCTCTTACACATTTTGGTGCACCTAGTTGATCTTTTGAGTGTTTTTTAAGAATTTTCTAGGTTAGAACCAAGAATTCGATTAAAACTTGTCATATTATTATAATCATAAAAAAATGGATGCACAAAATTTTGTAAAACCATTTCTGGGTTTTGTATATCTCACTCTTAAATTTTTGTAGATTTTAACATTTTTTAATTTCATAAAAAAATAAAAAAATTTATCACAATTTTAGTCTACTGTGTTTTTAAATCTTTGTTGCTAACCTTTAAAAATTCATGTGTTCCATTCATCTCTAATAAATTCTACATGTTGAATTTTAGAATTTTTTTGGGGTTTTGGAGATCTTTATTTTATCTTTCTAGAATAGTTAACAATTTCAAATCTGATGAAAATTTGAGAAAGTTGTTGCTACTTGAAATTTCTGCAATAATTGTTCAAGAAGGGTAAAAATTGTCAATCTTTTTCTTTTTTCTTTTTTTTTTCATTTCCTTTTTTGTCTTTTTTTTTCAAGTTTTTGCAAGTTTATTTCAGTAGAATAAGGTTTTTCTTTTTGTTAATATATTTGTTTACGAGTTGTGGCCATTAGAGGATTAGATTTCACAATTTACATTTGGTGCTTTAAAATGAATTTATCTTCCCTTGGTGCACTAAAACTGAACACCACAACTTGAACATTTACATTTGGTTTTTTAAAAATGAACTCACTTCCCTTTGGTACACTAAAAATGAACAAGACAACTTAAACATTTATATTTGATGCTTTGAAAATTAATTCAATTTCCTTTAGTGCATTAAAATTGAACAAGAAAACTTGAACATTTACATTTGGTGCTTTTAAAATGAATTCATCTTCCCTTGGTGCACTAAAACTGAACAACACAACTTGAACATTTACATTTGGTGCTTTAAAAATGAATTCACTTTCTCTTGGTGCATTAAAACTAAACAACACAACTTGAACATTTAGATTTTGTTATTTTAAAATGAATTCATCTTCCCTTGGTGCACTAAAAATGAACAACACAACTTGAAAATTTACATTTGTTGCTTTAAATATGAATTCACTTTCTCTTAGTGCACTAAAACTAAACAACACAACTTGAAAATTTACATTTGGTTCTTTAAAAATGAATTCACTTTCTCTTGGTGCACTAAAATTGAACAAAACAACTTGAATGTTTATATTTGGTGCTCTAAAAATGAATTCATTTTCTCGTGGTTTGTGGAATTTTTTTGTTTGAAGTCTCAAATATTTGAATTTTGTGCTCTTAAAACATGAATTGTTATCTTTAAACACCTCATTTTAGGCTTAAAATAAAATTGCAATAAATTATTTACTATTTCCATCATCATTGGAAAGCCAAGTGTGTATCCTTTACCCTTGTTGCTGATTACAATATTAGTCGCACACCAACAACGTAGATAAATCCTCACAAATAGAACATAGGAACTGATCTTTACATGAAAGATTGAACTAGGACAACCTAAATATTTAGGCTGACTTAGCTTAATCCCAAGGCTTGTTTAAGTCAGGTCTTGACCATACTAGGTTTGCATCAAGGTTCATTGTGGCAATTTTGTTAATCACGAGGGATAAATGATAATTTCCGGTTCTAAAAGGAATCATAGGGTTTGGTGAAAGATATTCTCGGTCTTGTCATCAAACAATTTTGTGAAATCAACAGATATGCAATAATATTTCATGAATTTCAAATAGATTTTCTATCACTTAAGTAGATTTAGCTTTAAGCATTCAACAATATGATGGAAACAAAAGATTTGCAATAAAATTTTCATTCATTCATCTCTTTTTTGAAACATTTTCTGAAATTTAAACATCTTATCTAAAAAAAGCATCAAAAATATGTGAAAAGTAAAAGATCTCCCAAGTATTATCCACTCATGCTCCAATACTTAACCAAATCAAATCAAACCACTCTATACTTCACCAGATTGCTTCATAGCTAGGCATAGAATGATGTGAGATTTTAAAGAAAGGGGGGGTTTATTTGGATATTGGGTAGGTTATGTATGCACCCTTAAATGATGCAACATACAGTCTTATCCAATTGAAAAAACAACCAGCTACAAAATATTTCATACTAGGCGGTAGCTTTCAAATTAGCTTTGATATTGATAAGTTTCTATGTGCATACAAGTTTTTAATCTAGAATGATTTAGAAAACAAGAAAAAAGAACAAAACTTAAAGAAGTTTTGGCTCTTCTGACATCCATTATTTTTTAACTTAAAAAATAAAAGTAAAGCGTTAAATGACCTTTTATAGGAACAAGGTCCCAAAAGTTTGAACTTAAGTTCATAAAAGAGAATCATAAACAACAAATCAGAAGGTAGCACATGGTGGTCATTGGTTGTCATTGGAATCTTCTAGACAAAGTCAAAGCTTTAACTTCTTTATCAACATTAATCTTCAATGCCAAGCTCTGGTATTCAATCTCTCCACATTAAAATCCACTAGGATAGGGAACAAATTGTAAAATTCATTTCAACAACACCTCCTTACAATAACCTTCAATATTCGTTATCCAGTTATTCATTACTTTTATCAGACTTCAGGTATGATAACTCTTCTTCACCTTTTTTCAATTGGTACTCCTAGAAGGTAGCCAATACCTGATGTATCCACTCTTTTGAAAATCCTTGTATCACCTTCCAACTATATTTGAGCTTGGTATAATCTTTTTTATATTTGGAGGATATTCATATTCCTTTGCATCTTCTCTATCTCATTGACCATGGCGTTCCTCAACTGTATAATTTCATTAATGACTGAACAGGGTCTTTATTTAATTTTTCAATCCATCCCTTGAAATCTTTTACTTCTTTACCATCTTGTCCTAACATCCAAGAATCACAATCATGTCATGCTAAAATTTCAATGAAACCTTCATCCTTGTCAATCAATTTACTAAATTTTTTGGTGACTTTCTCAAACCCTTCCAAACATTCTATTAAGGTTTTACCTTCCCAATTTATAAGTTTCTTCCATTTTTCACAGATAAAAACCTCCTGTTTCATAATTATCTTTTCACTTATCAATTCCTAGACATCTATCTAGATGAGAGCCATTAAATCTGGCCTTTCAACATCAACCTATTCTTGGAAGAACCTACATTCTCCTTCTAATATTTTGTACTTTTGAAACCAACAATATGCCTCCTTGTACTTCCAAATTGCATCTATGATTAGTTCTTCACCTTGCCTTACCAACTACTCCATCCATTCTTCAAACACACTAATTTTATGGAAAAGTGCTATGATAGCATCTACCTTCTTTTGTTATATAAGTACTAGATTCTAAGGTATTTTAGCTTGTGTTTGACTAGATTGGGCTAATGATACTATAAATTTCTCTAGGTGTGCAATCCATTCTTTTAGCTCTCTTTTATTTTGTTTACTTTTCTACACCCTGGCGATACTTGTCTCTAAATTCATCTTCATTTATTCTAATTCTTGTCCCCATGATGAATGTCCAATATTGATACTTATCATTCTATACTCCTTAGGCATTATTTCATGTTTTATTTTATCTACTACTAGAGTAGCTATATGGAGTGTTCTTCCTCCATCTTCATTCTTTTGCATAACATGTTTTGTTTTTTCTCTTTGCCTAGGTTTAGGATTTTCCACTTCTTGCATTAGAATTTTGAGATCAAGAGGCACTAATTCCACTTCCAATGGGGAAGCAAATTCCCTAACCAAACAATTAGGTGCATCTTCATTATACTCTGTCTTTACAACATTTCTTTGTTCCTGATTTGTAGTACCCTCAAGAACTTCTCCTCTTATTTTTCAACCTCTCTTGTCAAATTATTTGAGATT
Source organism: Sequoiadendron giganteum (assembly GCA_007115665.2). Taxonomy (NCBI): domain Eukaryota; kingdom Viridiplantae; phylum Streptophyta; class Pinopsida; order Cupressales; family Cupressaceae; genus Sequoiadendron; species Sequoiadendron giganteum. Next base: position 298,880,661 of record CM021103.1, read on the forward strand.
GGAACATTTTCAATATTCACTGGCATGGATTTTAGATTAGCAGGATTCAACATTGTCTCTTCATTTCCAAGACTTATATTACTATCTAATGATGTGTTCAGTATAAATCTTTAGGGAATTACCTTCTCCATGTCCTATTATATCAGGATTCTCTTAATTCCTCACCTCGTCATCCAAAGTTTGTGAAGGCTCCATATTTTCAACTTCAACCCAGTCCTCTCACATCTCTTTAGAAACGTATGGTTGTTCATCATCATTTTCACCATCCCCTAGTGGAAGATAGGAATCAATTGTGTCTTCAATGACAACATCATCAATTGAAACATGTCCTATAGTTTCCCTTGTTTCCTTTTCAATAAGTATTTCAGGGTTTCCCACCTTTGAGGCGAGTTTTCTTCTTATAAATTATTCTTCTCCAAAATCTATAGGAATTGACCTTGCATCAAAAATTTCTTCTACCACTGGCTGTACCATTGAATTCTCCTTATATTTCTTCTCTTTTACTCTTTCCATCATGACATCCCATTTCTCCCATTGTTCCTTAATTTTCTCTTCATTTAATTTAGAACTCTCTTCTAGAGCCACAAGAGTTTTTCCTAGTGATTTTTCTATTGCAAGCATATTAAATAAAGGGGGAGAAGTAAATAGTGCTGCAACTCTTTGGGATATAGACCTTTTTTGAGAATGAGTATTCATTTTCATTCTCACATCTTCATCAGTCATAGGCTAGGTCTTTGGATTCACCATAGAATAAGATTCTCCTCTAGGCTTCATTGTCACTTTGACCTTACCTAGTCCAATTTATTTATGTTGGCTAGCTCGCACCAATGAAAATCTCTTGCTTGAGGTATCAGGAGTTCTCTCCTTAATATGCACAACTGCATCTATCTTGCTAGCTTTTATTTTCTTCTTAGCAATATCCTCATACCTATATTGACCTTATTCTCTTTGTTTCTTCTTTGTATTGATCTAGTATGTAGGCTTGACCCCAAATTTTCTTAAAGAATTACAATAATCATCAATCCATCATTGAGTATGCACCAAAAATTATTAAAAAAATTCCTTAATGGTCATTATTTATCTACTTTCATAATCTGTATCTGGAATAGGTTCATCATAAAATTTGATTGAATTATAAACTGGATTCAAAACCTCCCCACTGTCTTCATTCAACTAATCTAGAATGTCTTAGAGCTTTGGGATCTATGCCTATTTCAATTACAATCTTTGATATGATATTTTCCTTGCTTCATGTTCGTCATCCTAATTGAGCTATATGTCTTCTAAATGATGAATATGGGCATGCTTTCCATCTATATCATAATTAATTCTTTGGAATGTAAAGAACTCCAATTTGTACATCTTTAATTCCTCTTCACAAAAATTGGCCACTTTCATTCCATTGCACTTATAATTCCCCATTATGATGGGAAATATGAAAGAACTTCTTTTATGTGCCGCACTGAAAAGAGCATGAGACGGCTTCATCCGCCTTAGCAATTCCAATAGTAACAATTTATCTATTAGATACTTGGGCAACATGAAAGGATACCCTTCAAACCCTTCCACCTTGATGTAGGTGAAAGTGGGAAATTAAATGTACAAACTCCCAACCTAATTAATAATCTTTTGTGCTTCCAAAGATATCATTTATCTATATCGCCCTCTATTATTCTTACCAACATCATGGAAAACACATCATTCACTCTTTGATAATGCTCCCTATATTCATGAATAGTAATTTGGGGTCAATGAGCATAAATTAGACAAATCCCTGTTGTTCCTCTACCGAGGGTACTCTATTCAACCATTGCTTATTTTCCCTTAGGGTGTAGGAATAAATCATGTATGAGGACATATAAAACCATCTTGACTGTGGAAATTCCTTCATTTGATCATGTAACCTCTTGTTGATAAAATTTTCTAAATGCATCTGCACAAGGCCTTCCATTAATTTGGCTACGATCACAAACATCCATGGTTCAAACTTACTGGAATCTCTAAGTTCAACTATCATGCTTAACATACTTATAACATCTTGAACATCCAAGTTGAACACAGATCTTAGAATTGGCTTTATTTTCTTTGTAATTTCCTCCTGGTACCATTGTGTACTCATAATTTTCCTATTATGCTCTTCAACACTCAGGTAGGTTTTAGCCTTTGTTCTCACATCTACCAGGTTCATCTAAGGAAATATGAGGAGCCCGAATGTGTATACAATTCCTTTCATAGAGAGATCTGCATAGATTCTTCCCTCCTTTTCAACAACTCTCTTATCTGGGTTATAACAATTCAAACACTACATAACCAATTCAGGGGCCTCCATTGCTGGTGGAAACCCTTTTGCTAAATGTAACCCACTTGCTATAACATTCTTCATACGTTGAGAGGCGTTCTCTTGTTAGGCCCGTGGAATGAATTTGACATTTGAAAACCATCCTGGATGGGTATTGATAACTATCCCACCAACTAGTATAACTTGTGAAGAAAAATACTGAAATTCATTTTCTAACCTCGCTTTGAAAGTACTCATTTTAACCTATGTGTCCTATATTTTTTTACAAGTATGTTTCATGTGTGAGAGTTAGGATTAAATTTAACCAGTTATATTCAGCAATTCATAAAACTTTCAATCTACCATTTGGTTAAATTTATTTCAAAAGAATCAACAATTTTTATTACTAGAGGAAACAACATGATCTTGAGACATGCATGGATAATAGACTAGAAAATTTTCTATTATCCAAAACATACCTGATTTTTCTGATGATAAATAATCATTTTCAGAATGCAACTTCAAAACCCTTGATAGTTATGTTCTTGGTTTCTCAAGGTTTACCTTTCTTTGCACACTGCAATACGAATCTTGATCTTTTAATGTCCTTGCAAATTAGTAGTTTGGCATGAGGTAAAGTGTTGTAAAAGTAATTTCATGCTTGAGGTGGTGTCAAGTACATGTGCAGTTCACCACCTTCTTTAATTACCTATTGTAATACATTAATTTTCTTGAATAAAGTTACAATCATGGTGAATTAGGGTTCAAATTATGAACACCTTGGTTTATGTGTAGGCTTCTACATAGGTCCACCACTAGAGAAGAAGACGATGTTGAAAATTATGCGAAACTCTTGCATGCCACTTTGATTCTTATGAGGAAAAGGATTTCCAAGGAAAAACCTCTTTGGATATGTGACCGTTGATGATCACAAGATTTGAATCATTTGGTACAAGACCTTAGAAATAAAATGGAGAACTGAGGCATTTATCCACTGCATTCATGAGAATTGGGTGTGTTGGGTCTCAAAAATGCAGGTTTTAACCAGAAGAGTTTGCCAAGCTCTTACTACACTTTTGGCCAACGTACAAGGCTAATTGATGCAATTGTACCTTCTTCTCTTTAGGTTCTACTAGACCAAGGCGGGTGTACCTAAATGAACAATGTATATTGAAATATCTTTCTTGGTTGATTAATCTATCCACAATGGCAAAGGGTAGTGGACAGATAAAATTAATACACCTACTCCTACTCCTACTGCACAAATGAAAGGTATTTGAATAAATTGTTTATAATGAATTCTATCCTCTAGGACATGACATATCAGTGCCTTCTATCTATTGGGAAACGGAGTCAAAAATAGAAAATGACATGTGTTTTCCTTCTCTGGTTTAATTTCAAATTGTTAGGAAATTTATAAAATAAAATCTTATGACTAGCATATAATTTCATTTATTTATGGCTTGCATAAATTATGCTGGAATTTTTTCTAACTTGGTTCTACTTAAATCATCCAAAAGAAATCTCTCAAACACTGTGACTTACTTGAAGGGTTTTAATTCTGACTTGAGACACCAACAAATAAAATTACACAAAGTGAAAACATGCACCTTGATGAATCAAAATTTATGCTTGATACATTAACTCAAATGATCAAAAAACTTCGTATTGGAGAGAACCAAGATAAAATTAATACAAATCATAGAATCTCAACAACTAAACTCAGAAAGGAAAACCATCAATTAAAAACAATTATCTCCATTGATCCTATTTCAGGAAGGTCTGTTACATTATTTTCATTCCCAGTCCCTTCTCGGGAAAATATCATTCCTACAGTCTAATTACTGCCCCCTATGTTCCTCCTTTTTCAAATCATTTATACATTATATCTGAAGAGTCATGACCCTTCACTATTCTGGTAAAATCGTTTGAAATTCTACAACAGAGACTTAAAATATTTAATTATGTTGCCTCTCGGCAAATTAAATATTTTTTTCAATAGTTCTACCTTTTAATATTTCATTCAATACTTTACCGCTTCATGTATTTCTTTACTTCATTTACCGCTCTACTACGGTCTTTGTATTCGTCATCAGTGGTACCAGGGTAATCATTAAATGCTTCCCCCGATAGTTTACTGCAGTCACCGCAGTCACCACGTGAACCGGTGGTGGTACTGTGGCAACCGCTACCTTCGACTATGGTTGACCGTTACCCGTTACCACACTACCATGGTCTCCTGTCTGACCCTTCGCGGTTGCGTGGTAACCACTCTCAACCGCTTCCTCTTGTTCACCACAACCATCATGGTCTGTGAGATGACTACTAGCGGTGGCGTGGTAAGTGTTGCCTCACCGCCTACTAAACCTTCTAACCATTTACCATGCCATCGTGGTCATTGTGCTAACCACGCGTGGTGTAGAGTTAATGGTTGTCATGACTGTTCCTCACTGCCACCACCATACCGCGAGCCCCTTAGTGGGAGGCCGCGGTAAAGTAGTAAAGACATAAAAATTAAATATTAAGGCAGTGGTGTAAGGTATAAGGTGTATTAGCATTTTGGATGGCGAAAAGGATGATTTTTTCTTGACAAAAAGATAGGAAAATTTTATTTCAAGTGGGTAAAGACTTAGGATTTTTAATGAAGAATTATGGGAAAGCCTTAGAATTTAAATGGAAATTTTGGGTTCTATTAGTGGCTCATGTTGGGGATGAGTGATTTTTAAATCACTGTAAGAATCCAAAATTCTTTGGGAGAGTAGACTGAGTAAAGGATAAAAAATGAAGGCAATGACAAATGAAGGGAATGAATAGATGAATGATATGAAAATGGAGCAAATGGAGAATGGAAAACCCTACACTACTATACATGGAATAAAAAAAAAGTTTTCAAAAAAAAGGGAACTCCTGAGATTGTCCATGTACTGGAAAACCCAGACCCTACTTAAACTATTGTGCATGGAAAAGAATGTTTAAAGAGGCATTGCTAAGAATTGCCCATGCACTAGCAATCCTTAATCCTTTGTACCTGCTCTAGTTTAAAATTCAAACCATAAAGGATGGCCCCAAGCCACCCAAAAGAAAAACCTGCACTTTCCTCTATCATAGACCTTATTCTGAATAGAGCTCATCAAGTTTCTTTTAAAACTATCCATTCCACCTGCCTTGCAACATGCATTATCATTAAAAGCCTTCAAAAAATCATTGTATTCAGCCTGATTCATATTCCTTTCACCACTCTGCATTTCATCATTCTCATTATCACATGGAAAATATTTATCACCCTTAGCATACAAAGTGTATCCACATTCAACAAAACATTCATAGGCATGCTCATTGTCATATGTTGCTGAATGATCAAGCAGTTACACTAGGACCTAGAAATCTGAATGCTTTTCTTGGAAATCAATTTTTTTTGTCTCATCAGTATTTTCTGAAACAATCAAATTACTTTCCACTTCTTTCCTATCACCGGTTGGCACTAACACACACTTTTGATTCATACAACCTTCTTTATACATACTTGGATCAACAAATTTTGGACACTCATCATCAATAACATGCAAACCAATATCTCTATCTTGCAGGCAAAAATCATTCAAGTCACATACCTCTTCTTGGACACAAATAGATCTTTGATCAGCTTCAAAGAACTCCTCATCACTGTGAGAGATGCAAATGGGGTCATATGAATTTTCACACACAGTATATTCACTGTCAAAGTAGATAGAAGTTGGAGCCAAAACTCTGGAATCATCTTTATGTGCATACTTCTGGTATTCAAGAGTTAACAAGTTTGAAAATTTCTCACTACTGAGTGAACATGTCTCTGCTTCCATATCTTCTACCATGTCTCCAACCTCTTCATCTTCATAAGAACTACAAGAATCACCCTGTTGAAGATCAACATCCCCAATTTCATCTTCACAATTTGACTCGCCATTTGTTATGCAAGAGAAACTCTCCACATATTCACTATTGGACATCATGATACCTTCTTCTATTGTAGCTTCTGAAGCACTATTTTTAATATCCACATACCTTTTCCCAAGTATAGAATCAATAAGCCTATTCACTACATCCAAGGAACACTGTTTTGATGATTCTAGCCAATAAACTGATTTAGGATCTAATGCTCTTAGAAGTTGTACAACAAATGTGGATCTTGTTGGCCTAAAATGAGGAGGTAATTCAATACAAATGTCTACCATCCTATTGTACAAAGAGTTTACATCTTGTCCCTTATATCTCCTTATATCAAAAAAGGCATCCACAAGATTTTTTCCTCTCTCTTCAATTTGAATATACTCATCAAAAATATTTTGTTGTGAATAGAGTATATTACCTTTATTATCAAAATTATCAGTTGCATCATGGGGCACTTGTGGTGTCCAAGATCTCTTTGGAACTTTTGTCTTCATTCTCATTGTATGATGGCCTATTTGGTGATGTATTTTGAGCACCTTTGACTCCTAATTGCAGCAATTGTTGGTTCACTTGTAGCATTTGTTGGTCCAATTGTAGCCTTCATTGCCTCAATTCCTTCAACTCTCTTATTGACTGATGTCTTCTTTCTACTTCTACCATCTTGATAAAATGTTACTGCTTCACAACACCCATGCATTATTTATCAAATAAAATAGAGTCGCCACCTACTTTTCCAAAAGTAGGAAAATGAAAAAGACTGTTTTGGTTTGCCCTAGCATAATCTCCAAAAATGTAAAACTTTGCTAACTCTACAAATGGAAAAGCTGAAAAATTTCTAGAATGTGTCCCCAATAGAGTCGCCAAACTATTGTGTGTGTGACTCGGATGGGGAACTACAAATTACACAATTGTGATTCTCTGATTGAACACCAATTTTGAAAACTGTATGACTTTGTAAATGGAAAGGCTAGAACCAATTTTTTTTATGTTTGTCTCCAGTAGAGTTGCCAAACTGTTGGGTCTCAAAAATTCTAGTTTTAACCAGAAGAGTTTTCCAAGCTCTTACTACACTTTTGGCCAAAGTACAAGGCCAATTGATGCAATTGTACCTTCTTCTCTTTAGGTTCTGCTAGACCAAGGTGGGTGTACCTAAATGAACAATGCATATTGAAATATGTTTCTTGGTTGATCAATCTATCCACAATGGCAAAGGGTAGTGGACATATAAAAATACTACACCTACTCCTACTCCTACTGCACAAATGAAAGGTATTTGAATAAATTGTTTATAATGAATTCTATCCTCTGGGACATGATAGATCAGTGCCTTCTATCTATTGGGAAACGAAGTCAAAAATAGAAAATGACATGTGTTTTCCTTCTCTGGTTTAATTGCAAGTTGTTAGGCAATTTATAAAATAAAATCTTATGACTAGCATATAATTTCATTTATTTATGGCTTGCATAAATAATGCTGGAATGTTTTCTAACTTGGTTCTACTTAAATCATCCAAAATAAATCTCTCAAACACTATGACTTACTTGAAGGGTTTTCATTTTGACTTGAGACACTAACAAATAAAACCACACAAAGTCAAAACGTGCACCTTGATGAATCAAAATTTATGCTTGATACATTAACTCAAATGATCAAAAAACTTTGTATTAGAGAGAACCAAGATAAAATCAATACAAATCATAGCATCTCAACAGCTGAACTCATAAAGGAAAACCATCAATTAAAAACATTATCTCCATTGATCATGTTTCAGGAAGGTCTGTTACATTATTTTCATTCCCAGTACCTTCTCGGGAAAATCTCATTCCTACAATCTAATTATTGCCCCCTCTATTCCTCCTTTTTCAAATTTTTTATAGATTATATCTGAAGAGTCATGACCCTTCACTATTCTAGTAAAATCGTTTGAAATTCTACAACACAGACTTAAAATATTTAATTATGTTGCCTCTCGGAAAATTAAATACCTTTTACAATAGTTCTATCTTTTAATATTTCATTCAATACTTTACCAATTCGTGCATTTCTTTACTTCATTTATTGCTCTACCGCGGTCTTTGTATTCACCATCAATGGTACCATGGTAACCATTAACCGCTTCCCCTGACAGTTTACCGTAGTCACTGCGGTCACCACGTGAACCGGTGGCGGTACCACGGTAACTGCTACCTCTGACTGTCGTTGACCGTTACTCATTATCGCACTACCACGGTCTCCTATCTAACCCTTTGTGATTGCACGGTAAGCACTCTCAACCGCTTCCTCCTATTCACCATGGCCACCGTGGTCTATGAGATGACCACCAGCGGTGGCATAATAAGTGTTGCCTCACCGCCTACTAACCTTTCTAACCGTTTACCGTGCCATTGTGGTCACTGTGTTGACCACGCGCAGTGTAGCGGTAAGGGTTGTCATGACTGTTCTTCACTACCACTACCATACTACGAGCCCCTTAGTGGGAGGCCACGGTAAAGTGGTAAAGACATAAAAATTAAATATTAAGGCAGTGATGTAAGGCATAATGTTTATTAGCATTTTGGATGGCGAAAAGAATGATTTTTTCTTGACAAAAAGATAGGAAAATTTGATTTCAAGTGGGTAAAGACTTAGGATTTTTAATGAAGAATTATGGGAAATCCTTAGAATTTAAATGGAAATTTTGGGTTCTAACCGGGTGCAGAGAGGAACTATGGACTGGGTTTGGGCATGACCAAAAATGATTTAAACATGTTTGTGATAGAACCTTTGATTTTTGAATTTTGACTAAAGAAATGAAAAGAAACCATCGAACTAACAAATGAAAAAAACAAATCACACACATCAGGGTGATTTATCCACCAGCCATGAAACTAGGTCAAGTCAAAGATACAATATCCTTGACGTAACCGCATCAACTTTGGGACTCTAGGGTCTGGAAAATTGATAAAACTTAGAAAAAAAACCACGACACTCTAAATCCGAGAAAGATAGAGAATTTAGCAATGACTAGGTACGCTGAAACAAAAATTGCATTTTACCATTTCCTTTGAAAGTAGCACACCGAAGAAAACAAAGGAAAAGGAAAGAAAAGAAAGGTATCAAAAAAAGGGGTCCACATTTTTCCAAAGAGAGAAATGGGGTGTGTTGTGAGACCACACAACAACTAGCAACCAAAAAAACTAAACCTAGAAATCCAATTCTAGACCTAATAGCCATGCTTGAACTTTCTTTAGTCTTCAAATTATAAATAGTGAGACCCTCATTCAGACATTGCATCTTCACTTTAGCCTGCATACAAGATCAATTCCACTACAATAAATTTAGAGCATAGAAAATGTTTGCATTGACCTACATAATTTGGAAATTCCTTATAAGCCAACCTTAGATAGAGCCTTGTTGCCAGTCAAGCATCTATAGCCCTGACAAGGTTATCTCTATAATTTCCCCAAACATAGCTCTACTAAGCTAGTCAAGCATCCATAGCCTCGATAGAGATATTTGGATAGCCTAAAGAGTTTTTATTTTTCTCTTGATATTTCTTTAATATTCATTTTTTACATATTTCAATGTAAGACAATTTGCTTCAACTTGCAAGCACTATTAGGTTGGGAATTATAGTGGTACCAAAGGTCACCTTTTGATTTTTCAATTAATGCAAATAAATACAATCCTAGATTCTAGTAGAATGATTTAAGATATGGGCATTTGTAGCTGAATACTGACTAAATGATTTATGTAGGCTAGAATAAAAGGAACCAAACAAACCCCAAATCATTTATAATTAGAGGACTACTTCCGGTCAAAGCATAGATCAAATTTCCACAATTGACGTTCTATTATTTTGAACACCTTCAAAGGTTGCTAATTAACATATAATCAGAAGACACAAAACCCCATAAAGAAAATAAAACAAAGAAACAAACGAACACCCAACAAAACAAAATGACAAAAATAACTTCCAAAACAAAACTATTTACAAAAAGAAATGAAAAATATTTACAGAAAAACTATAAATAGACTATTTATAGACTATTAACCAACACTAGGCCCAGAAGTAATGCTTTAAGAATTGCCCATTGACAGGAAATGGGACATCTTCTCTAATCAAATTTTTAAGTCTATAAGTATTGTCACCTAAAATTTTAGACACCTAGTAAGGAACTATCCATAACTTGTCAAAATTATCATGTTCACCTTTACTTCCATGGGCTTTATCCCAATACAAGACTAAATCAGATATCTTAAAATTTTTTAATCTGGCCCTTTTGTCAAACCATATTTTTAACACAAATTGGTTCCTAGAAAAATGATCTATAGCTTGGGTACATTTTCATCTGAGTGCATCAACTGTAACAATTGAGCTTTGGTCTGATCATCTAATCCAATATACTCTTGAGAAAGTTGCCAAGTAGGGATTTTCAATTTTATAGACAATATAGGATCTACCCCATAGACTAAGTGGTAAGGAGAATTCCCCAATGAAGACTTCATCCTCTTACGGTCTAACCAAAGGGAGAATTTTAGTAAAGAATTCTATTTCTCTAGGATTCTTTTCAACTAATTTCTTGATTATATCCAACAGATTCTTGTTTGATGATTCCGCTAATCCATTTCCCTAGGGATAAGAATTAGATGATAATTTCAATGTTATACCATATTCAAATTCCCAATTAAAAAAAATTAACAAGGAAAAATTAGGTCCATTATCACATACCATCGCATATGATACTCCAAACTTGGTAATAACGCTTTCCTCTAAGAATTTGATTACCACCTCTATGGTGCATTGTTTTCTATGAAATGCTTCAGTCGATAAAGTACAATAATCAATAGAAGTCAACACAAACCTATGACCTGCAAATGATGGAGGATTGATGGTGTCAATGAAGTCTAACCACCATTGTGAGAAAGGGTGCATCTCCATCATCGACTGTAATGGCTGAGCATTAAATCTTTCATTTTTTGCAGTGGTTTGACATGTGTAACAGTTCTTTACATGTTCATAAGTATCTTTGAAAATAGTTGGATAGTAATAGCAAGCTCTTAGGATGAGGTGTGTAGTAGCTAAAGGTGCTCCATGAGCTATCCCAAATTTATCATGTAATTCTTGCAACACTTCATTTGCTTCCATCTTATTCAAACATCTTAAGTAAATTCCTTCATGATTCTTCTTGAATACAACCCCTCTTTTAATCATATAACTTTGAGATTTTATCTTTGGGGCTCTTTGTTGATTTATTTGCATATGATCAGGGAAACTATGGCCTAGATAATGCCATATATCCGAATACCAATCCTCTTGATCTTTTATATCCAGAGTATATTGTTGACTAGAGATTTGTGAATCAATCTTAGAAATATATTTAACTAAGGCTTGTCCTTGGACTAGCTTCATGGGTATAATCTCTAAATCAAATTCTTGCAAAATCGTAACCCACTTGGCTCTCTTTTCTTTGAGCTCACTTTGTGTTAGCAACATTTTTTACTATAGCATCAAGGAAAATGGCCTTGACTATACTTTTGAGAATGTAATATAATTTTTTTTGCACTGCTTTGACCAAAGCAAAGGATTATTTTTTAACATCCATGTATCTGAGCTCTGCTTCTTTAAATGGAGCATTCATAAAATCAATTGGATTTTATTCTTTGTTCTCGCCTCTTTGTGTCAACACTACTCCAAACATATGACCTGAAGGAAAAGAGTAAATATGAAAAGGTTTAACATAATTCAGAGTTACCAGAACCAATGCTTCCACAATTGGAGCTTTCATATTCTCAAAGGTGAGTTTAGCCTCATTGGTCCACTCTATTTTTTTATCTTTCTTTAACATATCATTGAATGGTTTTAGTATCTCATCAAATCTAGTAATAAACTTCTGGATGAAATTGATCTTACAGAAATACTATTTCAGTTATTTTTTACTTCCTAGGGTTTGTAACTTGAGTAGAGCACTCACTCTATCTGGGTCTATTGAAATACCTCTTTTAGAGATAATATGTCCCAACAATTTTCCTTTAGTCACCCTCAAAATACATTTTTCAGGATTCAGTGAAACTCCATAAGTTTCACACTTTTGCAATATTTCTCTAAGATCGTAGACATGATCTCCTCTATTCTTTGAAAATACCATGAGGTCATCCATGTATATGATGATACACTTTCCTATCAAATATCAGAAGGTATAATCCATCGCTCTCTAGAATGTGGCTCCAACATTTATCAATCTGAAAGGCATCCTTTTGTAAGTGAAAGTTCCCCACTTTGTAGTGAACGTTGTCTTCATCCTATCTTCCTTTGCAACCATTACTTGATTGTATTTGGAGAATTCATCTAAGAAGGAAATTAACTATGAACCATTAACAATTTGCGACACTTTTTCCAATGAAGGAAAATGATTATTTTACTTTTTAGAAGCCTTATTAAGATTCTAGAAATCGACACATAGTTGTATATCTCCATTCTTCTTCCTAATAGGTACCAAATTTATCACCCAAGTGGAATGCCTAATAGGAAAAATTATCAAGGCTAAGAGGAGATTTTGTACTTCCTTTTGGATTAAGAGTTCGAAGAGTGCATTTGCAGGTCGTTGATTTTGTTCGAAAGGTTTTACATCAGGCTTTAACACGATTGTATGAGTGATAATGGAAGTATCATAAGTTTTCAAATATTTATATGTCCATGCTATAACCTTCCAATAATCTCTAAGTGCCTGATAAATATTTATTCGGTACAAATCTTCCCTATAAACATGTTCTAGGATCTTCTTTAGTATTCAAATTATATAATTCAGACTTCCCTTCGTCACTTCTAGGAAGGTCTTTCTACCAAACTATTTGATCTACATAAAATAGTCTTTCCAACTCAATTATCCCTTTTGAAATAGTATTATCTTTAGCTTGAGCTAATTCCTCATCTTGAAATTTCTCATCTGGGTGATCTATTTCTTTGATTATCTGTGCCTCAAAGATACCAATGTTAGTAATAAATTCCATTATGTGACGATCATCTTAAAAAACCTATAAATTTGTAACATTATCATGAACTGAAGGTAACTGCACCAGCTCAACTACAAATCTCCTCAAATCAGAAGCATCCAAAAGGTTCTAGAGCACTAGCAGTAGTAGCTAGAGCATTGAATCTCTGATTGAATCTTTGTGGGATGTGAGTGATGTTAGAGGCATCAAAATCCTCTACCAAATCAAACACTCTATTTTGATAACTAGACAAGCATTTGTAATGAAAAAATATATTATTTTCAAACATGCTTGACCACCAACTTTGAATCTCCAAACACCTTGATAATCTTGACTTTCTTCTTGATCATGAGCATCAAACCATGAATGAGAGCTTTGTATTCTGCCACATTGTCAGTACATTGGAAGTGTAATCAATAAGAAACAAGAAAAGACTTACCTTGTAGACTAATGTGCTCTACTCCAATTCTAATTCCTTGTTTCGATTTAGATCCATCAAACCTACGGATCCAAGTTTGATCCTTGATAGCTTTGATCTTAGCATTCTTGAGAGTGGATGTATTAACATTTTCAATTTGCTCACCCTGCATTTTGTCTCCTAGTGTGTTGAGTTTAGGTCTTCAAGCATAAAGTTTTTTGAACAACGGTGGATTTCAATCCTATGAATGATTTACAAGCACATCATGAAACTATCTTCTGAGTGTGTAGAATTGTGTAACCTGCACAAACCTTGCAACAATTTTTTTATAGAGAATTTCCAATTTTCTCCCTCTTTTGAGCTTCTAAAACAATATTCTTCCAAAACTTATCTAAATGAATATCATCTTCTTTAGAAGAATCATAATCTGATTCAACTGACATGTCTATTTTGGGAGTTATTTGATTATTCATTTCAACATTACACATGAAAACTTCTTCTATTTTAACTCTTGAACTTAGAATTTTATAAATTCCTAGTTCTACATCTATGTATAGAACTTCATTCTTCTAATTGTAATCAGTGATCATATATTTCATGTGTGGCTCTCTCTCAATCTTGATTTGGTTAGGGACTCCTTTCCATGGTAGCCACATATGTGAGAAATTAGTGGCCATGTATCCATTCAATTTTTTTGACCAATCCCTACTTAATAGAATTCCATAAGTATCAGGTATTTCAACAACATGAATATCTATATAATATTAAATTTAGGGATTTGACGCTAGTTGCATATGGATATTGGTTAATTCTCTAACTATGTTTACTTTAGTTTTTTCAAGTTGAGTGAATTTATTTAGGGAATTTTTTGGAGTTAAACCTAGCATTTGACATATGGACAAAGGCATCACATTAGTAGATGCTCCAAAATCAAGTAAACAATTATGGGGATTTTTACCAAATTTTCTCAATGTGAGAAAAAATGTTGGGGACTCCATTTCGCCTTTATAAAAAGCTACTTGCATGTCTTCCATAGGAATAATTTTTACCTTTTTGGTCTCTTCCACTAAATAATTAGTCAATTTTTTTTATCAGTGAAATCTACCTTTTCACTTCATGAAACATTCGATGTTATATTGAGGGGCCACTTTGGGTAACCCTAGAGTACTACTTGACTTATCATCAAGTGGAGTATTAAAGTTATTTGGTAGGATTGACATAGTCAACAACCCTTTGAATTTATTTCCACCATTTACATTACTTCTCAGGTCATAGCTACATCCTTTCAAATATTGTTGTAAAGCATGAATTTCATCATCTTTGTCCTAAGGTTCATTTTCATCTTGACAAAGAAACGTGTAAGTTTCTAAAACCATGGTTGAACTATCTCCTTCCTGTTCATAAGTATGACTAATGATAATAGTAGGTGATTCGACATGTTCATAACTTTCAAGAACTAAAGCAGAATCATATCCTACTAGAACAAATTCATTCCATTTAGGAGGATGAGAGTCACATTGTTCATTGTAATGCATAGCAGCCAAAAAAATATCTAAGGAAGTTTTAAACTATGGAAAATCCACTTCAGAATGAGCATTTTTGTTGTGGATTCTACACCAATTATTCAACATGAGGTCAGATAAATTCACGTTCAACGTAGATCTATCATCAAAAGAATTAGTGTTATCTAAAGGTGTGGATATTCCTCCATTATTTGATCGTGTGTTCCAAGGTCTATTTGGTCTAGGAGCATTATATGCTTGAATTTGAGAACCTTGGTTATTACTCTGAGAGTAATTTTTTTCATTTTTCAATTGTGTGACCTCGATGGTTAATATTTTGAATTAAGTTGTGACTTATTTAATTTCTTCATTATCATCAAGGATTTTAACCTTTTGAGTCCCTTGAGTTTGTGAGAAGAAAGAATTTATGTTAGGATGTAGCTTTGTGATAGCTAGACTAGGGTGAGGGACTAAAGCCTGACTATTTCTTGATTAAAAGAAAGTATTTTGAGGAAATGTCCCATTCTAGACCACTGAAGGAAAGGAATTAGGATTTATTGGATAATTTAATATGACTCCATTCACACTTAAAACTTGATAGTTGTTCAATCCATTTCTACCATTTACACGCAATCCACTTCTGAGGTGTTTCACTTCTAAATTTACACTTGCAGCTTCAATATAGGCTTCTGGTAAAGTAGTGGGAAGATTTTCCCTTCATTTCATGAACACAACAGTTAAAGGATCTACAGCCATATAATAAACTATGATGGTGGATAAATTATCCATTATGTAAGGTGCTTGTAACCTAGAATAACCCTTCTGGAACATGTCATTAAAAGAAGTTATAGGTTCACCATCAAACCTTTTGATTTGAGAAAATTGGTGATATAACAAGGAAAGATCGATCGATGTTCTAAACCTAGCTAAAAATTGACTTTCCATATCCTACCATGACCTAACTGAGTTATGAGGTAGGTTGATGTACCATTGGTAAACTTTGTCACTTAATGTATACAAAATAACCTACATACAACATCTTCATGTTGTATCCTTGCTCTAAAAAATGTATCCTTAAAGATACTAATATGTTCTTCCACGTCTTTGTGAAGGTAATACTTAGGAAATAACTTATTCAGATTTTTTTGGAGATCATTATACATAGAAAATTGGATTGGTGACTCTACATTAAAGAAAGAAATCACTGCAATTGGGGTAGGTATAATAATAATCAAATTTTGTGGTATCGTTCTTGTACTTCCTAACCCTTGAGATCTGGATGACTTTAGACCACTAAGCTCAACTAAAGTTACACGAGGATTACTAGATCGAGATCTAGTGACTCTATGAGACTCCAGCTTCAACACTAACAAAACCAAAGAACTATGAAAATTCCCTCCTTCTAGTGCCAGCTCCTATTGATCAAGATGTTAGTCATACATGAATAGTGAAAATAAATCCTCATAGACAAACCTCGAGAACCTATCTTTACTTGAAAGATTGAACTAGAAAAACCTAAATCTTCAAGCTGACTTAACTTAATCCCAAGGAAAATTTAAGTCAAGTCTTGACCATACTTGGTTTGCATTAGGGTTCGTTGTGATAGTGTTGTTAATCATGAGGCTAAATGGTAATTTTTTGTTCTAAAAGGAAACATAAGGTTTGGTGAAAGATATTCTCAGTGCGATCATCATAAAATATCATGAAATCAACAAATATGCAATAATATTTCATGAATTTCAAACAACTTTTCTATCACTTAACTAGATTTAGCTTTAAGCATTCAAAAATATGATGGAAATGAAATATTTGCAATAAAATTTCCATTCATTCATCTCTTTTTTGAAACATTTTGTAAAATTTAAACATGTAATCTAAAACAAAGCATCAAAAATACTTGAAAAGTAAAAGAGCTCCTAGGTATTATCCACACATGCCCCAAGAATTAACCAAATCAATGCAAACTACTCTATACTTCACCAAATTTATTCACAACTATGCATAGAATAATGCAATATTTTAAAGAAAGGGGAGGTTTATTTGGACACCAGATAGTTTTTGTATGCACCCTTAAATGGCACAACATACAGTCTTGTCTAGCTGATCAAACAACCAGTTACAAAAGATTTCATACTAGGTGATAGCTTTCAAATCAGATTTGATATTGATCAATTTCTATGTGCATACAAGTTTTTAATCTAGAATGATTCAAAAAATAGGAACGAAGAACAAAACTTACAGAAGTTTTGGCTTTTCTGACATCCAAAAATTCTAAACTTTAAAAATAAAAGTAAAGCATTAAATGGACTTTTTATAGGAACAAGGCCCCAAAATTTTGAACTTAGTCTATCAAAGGGAATCATAAACAATTAATCAAAAGGTAGCACATGGTAGTTGCTAGTTGTCATTGGAATCTTCTAGAAAAAGTCAAAGCTTTGATTTCTTTATTAACATTAATATTTAATTCCAAGCTCTGTTATTCAATTGCTCTGCATAAACTCCATCGGGACCGAGAACAGCCTGTAAAATTCATTTCAACAACATCTCCTTACAATAACCTCTAGTATTTGATATCCGGGTATTCATTTCCTTGTATCAGATTCTAGGCCCGATAACTCTTCTTCACCTTTCTTCAATTGGTACTCCTGGAAGGTAGCCGATACCTAATGTATCTACTCTTTTCAAATTCCTTGTATCACCTTCCAACTGTATTTGAGATTGGTATAATCTTTTGATATTTGGAGGATATTCATATTTCTCTGCATCTTCTCTATTTTATACTTGACCATGGTATTCCTGCACTGCATACTTTCATTAATGACTTCTCGGTTTAGTGACTGAACAATGTCTTTCTTTACTTTTTCAAGCCATTCCTTGAAATATTTTACTTCTTTACCATCCTATCCTAACATCCAAGAATCACAATCTTATCGTGCTAACATTTAAATGAAACCTTGATCCTTGTCGATATATTTACTACATTTTTGGTGACTTTCTTGAACCCTTCCACACATTGTATTAAGTCGTCTCCTTTCCAATTTACCTATTTCTTCAATTTTTCACACATCGAAACCTCTTGTTATGTGATTATCTTTTGACTTGTTACTTCCTAGACATTTTTCTGGATGAGAGCCATTAAATATCACCTTTTAGCATCAACCTATTCTTGGTGGAACCTAAATGCTCCTTCTAATATTTTGGACTTTTGAAACCAAAATTATGCCTCCTTGTACTTCCCAATTGCATCTATGATTAGTTCTTCCCCTTTCCTTACAAAGTACTCCATCCATTCTTCAAACACACTCATTTTATGGCGAATTGTTGTGATAGCATCTACTTGCTCTTGTGACATGAGTAATAGATTCTAAGGCAATTCAACTTGTGTTTGACTAGACTAGGATAATGATACTATAAAGTTCTCTAGGCGGGCCATCCATTCTTTCAAATGTATTTTCTTTTTTTACTTTTCTACACCCTCGCAATAGTTGTCTCTAAATTCATCTTCATTTCTACTAATTCTTGTCCCCATAATGAATGTACAACATTGACACTTGCCACTTTGTACTCATTAGGAATTAGTTCATGTTTGCTTTGATCTACTACCAGAGTAGCTATATGAAGTATTCTTCATCCATATGCATTAAGCTACATAACACATTTTGTTTTTTCTCTTCGCCTAGGTTTAGGAGTTTCCACTTCTTGCATTAGACTTATGAGATCAAGAGGCACTAATTCCACTTCCAATGAGGAAGCCAATTCCCTGACTAAACAATTAGGCACACCTTCATTATACTCTATCTCTACAACATTTCTTTGTTCTTGGTTTGTAGTACCCTAAGGAACTTCTCCTCTTATGTTGTCAACCTCACCTATCACATTCTTTGGGATTGTAACCTTTTCATTATTCACTAGCATGGATTCTAGATTATTGAGATTCAACACTATATCTTCATTTCCAAGACTTATATTTTACTATCCAATCATTTCTTCAATATCAATATTTAGGGCATTACCTTCTTCATGTCTTGTTATATCAAGATTCTCTTCATTCCTCACCTCATCATCCAATGTTTGTGAAGGCTCCATATTTTCATATTCAACCTGGTCCTCTTCCATCTCTTCAAAAACCTGTGGCTGTTCAACATCATTTTCACCATCCCCTACTAGAAGTTGGGAATCAATTGTATCTTCAATGACAACATCATCAATGGGAACCTGTCCTACAGTTTCCCCTATTTCCTTTTCAACAAGTATTTCAAGGTTTCCTACCTCTAGGGTGAGCGTTCCTCTTATAAATTCTTCTTCTCCAACATCTATAGGAATTGAACCTGCATCCAGAATTTCTTCTACCACTGGTTGTACCATCGGATTCTCCTTAGATTTCTTCTCTTTCACTCATTCCATCATGGGACCCCATTTCTCCCACTGTTCCCTAATTTTCTCTTCATTTAATTTAGAACTCTCTTCTAGAGCCACAAGAGTTTTTCCCAGTTTTTTTTATTGCGACCATATTAACTAAAGGGGGAGAAGTGAATAATGCTACAACTCTCTGGGATGTAGACCTTGTCTAAGCATGAGTATTCATTTTAATTCTCACTTCTTCATCAATCATAGGCTAGGTCTTTGGCTTCACCGTAGAAGATGTCATTCTAGGATTCACTATCACTTTGACCTTACCTAGTCCAGTTTCTTTATAATGGCTAGCTAGCACCAATGAAACTCTCTGGCTTGAGGTATCATGAGTTCTCTCCTCAATATGAATAGTTGCATCTTCCATACTAGCTATTCATTTCTTCTTACCAGGCTCCTCATTCCCAAACTCACCTTATTCTCTCAGGTTCTTCTTTTTACTAAGCGAGTATGTGGGTCTCACCCCAACTTTTCTTAGTCTTACAATAATCATCGATCCATCATTGAGTATGCACCAAAACTTGTTCATAAATTTCCTCAATAGTCATTATTTCTTTACTTTCATAATTTGGATCTGGTATAGGTTCATCATAAACTTTAGTTGAATTATAAATTGGATTCAAAACCTTCCCATTTTCTTCAACCAACTGATCCAAAATGCCATGGATCTTTAGGATCCACGTTGATTGCAATGACAATCTTTGATATGATATTTTCCTTACTTCGTGCTCGTCATCACAATTGAGCTAGAAGTCTTCTAAATGATGAACATGGGCATGCTTGTCAGCTATCCCCTTGGCAATATTCCCCTCTAGATCATAGTTAATTATTTGGAGTGTAAAGAACTCCAATTTGTACATCTTTAATTCCTCTTCACATAAGTCAACCACTTTAGCCGTATTGCACTTATAGTTCCCCATTATGATGGGAAATCTAACAAAGCTTCTTTTATGTGTCATGCTGAAAAGAGCACAGGATGGATTCATCTATCTTAACAATTCCAATAGTAATAATTTATCTGTCAGGTACTTGCGAAACATGAAAGGATACCCCTCAAATCCTTCCACCATGATGTAGGTGAAAGTGGGAAACTAGATGTACCAACCTCCAAACTGATTAATAATATTTTTTTCTTCCAGAGACAACCATTTAGCTTTTTTGCTCTCCATTATTCTTACTAGCTTCATGTAAAACACATCATTCACTCTCTGTTAATGCTCCTTGTATTCATGAATAGTAATTTAGGGTAAATGAGCATATATAAAAAAATTCCCTATTTCTTTGCCCAAGGTACCAACTCTATTGAACCCTTGCTTATTTTCCCTTAGGAAGCAAGAATAAATCACATATGAGGACATATAAAACCATCTTGATTGTGGAAATTCCTTCATCTGATCATGTAACTTGTCACTGATAAAAATTCCCCAATACATCTACACAGGGCCTTCCGTTAATTTTTCTATGATGATGAGCATCCATGGTTCGAACTTACTAGCATCTCTAAGTACACCCATCCTGCTTAACATAGTTATAACATCTTGAACATTAGGGTTGAACATAGATCTTAGAATTGGATTCATTTTCTTTGCAATTTCCTCTTGGCACCACTGTGTACTCATAATTCTCCTATTATGCTCTTCAGTGCTTAGGTAGGTTTTAACCTTTGTTCTCACATCTATCGATTTCATTTAAGGAAATGCGAGGAGCCAAAATTTGTAAAAATTTCCTTTCATGAGAGATCTACATAGATTCTTCCCCCCTTTTCAACACCTCTCTTATCTGGGTTATAACAATTTGAATACTTCATAACTAATTCGAGGGCCTCCATTGCAGGTGGAAACCCTCCTGCTAAATATAACCCACTTGCTATAAAATTCTTCATACACTGAGAGGATTTCTCTTTCTCATCCCGTGCAATGAATTCAACATCAAAAAACCATCTTGGGTGGGTATTAGTAACTATCACACCAATAGGTATAGCTTGTGAAGCAAAATATTGAAATTCATTTTCTGGCCTCGCTTCAGAAGTACTCATTTTCACCTATGTGTCCTGGTTTTTTTACAAGTATGTGCCTTGTGTGCGAGTTAGTGTTAAATGTAACCAGTCATCTTCAATAATTCATAAAAATTTCAAACTACCATTTGGTTAAATTCATTTCAAAACAATCAATAGCTTTGCTTACTAGAGGAAATTACATCATCTCTAGAGATGCATGCATAATAGATTAGCAGAGTTTTAGTTATCCAAAACATACCTAATTTTTCTAATGATAAAAAAAAAAATTTAGAATGCAACTTCAAACCCTCGATAGCTTTGTTCTTGGTTTATCGAGGTTTACTTTTCTTTGTGCACTACAATATGAGTCTTGACCTTTCAATGTCCTTGTAAATTAGCAATATGGCATGAGGTAAAGTTTTGTAAAAGTAATTGCATGTTCAAGGTGGTTCCAAGTACGTGTGTAGTTTTCCACCTTCATTAATTACCTATTACAATGCATTAATTTTCTCAAATAATGATGCAATTATGGAAAATTAGGGTTCAAATCATGAAAACCTTGGTTTCTGCATAGGCCCACCACTAGAGAAGAAGATGACATAGAAACTTACATGGTACTCTTGTGTTCCACTTTGATTCTTATGAGGAAAAGGATTTACAAGGAAAAACCTCTTTGGATACGTGACCATTGATGATCACAAGATTTGAATCATCTAATACCAAACCTTTGAAATAAGACTGAGAACCAGGGCATTTACCCACTAGGTTCATGAGAACTAGGTGCAAAGAGAGGAACTGAGAAACAGGTTTGGGTAGGACCAAAAATGATTTAAACATGTTTACAACAAAACCTCTAATTTCTAACTTTTGACTAAAGAAATGAAAAAGCAACCATCATACTAACTGATGAAGGAAAAGACTCGTGCAAACTAAGATGATTTATCCACTGGGTGGGAAACTAGGATGAGTCAAAGATACAATGTCCTTGACACAACCACATCAAATCTAAGACTCCAGGGTCCAAAAATTTGATAAAAATTAGAAAAGAAAATTGTGACACTCCAAATCTAGGAAAGATAGAGAATTTAGCAATGACTAGGCAAGATGAAACAAAACTTGTATTTTACCATTTCCTTTGAAATTAGCACACCAAATCAAACAAAGGCAATAAAAAAAAGGGGTCCACATTTTTTTGAGGAGAAAAATGGGGCATTATGTGAGACCACACAACACCTCTATCTTTTGACGATCCTCGATGATGAGAAACACTTTGGTTTTTTTGCATTTTTTTTGTGGTGACCCTCTTTTTTATATAAGGGAATTCCTATGAGACACATTCCACAATGGAGAACTCATAAATGATCCTAAAAACACATTTGCCAGGGGGATACATAAAGTTTGTGAAATTAAACAAAAGTAGCTTAAATCTAGGTCATAATGACATGACGTGCCTCTACCCCTATATGAACATTGTGGGTTGTATAGGGTGGTTACAACTTTAAGTATCTTACATATGATGCATGCATCCAGTGTTCACAGTTGTCATTAAAGACCTTTTGTTTTAGAATCCCATCCTTGATTTCTGAAATGTACTTTAAAATAGTGCATAGGAATAGCATTGTTCCTAGAAGTTATTTACCACGTCAAATTTATAGTTGTGGCATAAGGCTTAAGATTTAATCCTCTTTGGCTTGGAGTATCAAGATGGTACATTTTCTTGATATATCTTATTTTTTCCATCTATAGATTTGATTTAAAATCACTCCTTTAGCAATGAGGTAAGCCTACAGAGAAGAGCATACCTTTATTTATTAAGATGTATTGACTAAAAATCTTTGGGCTATATCATTGGATCTCAAATTATCTATTGTATGCATCACTTTCCATCAAAATAGACCACCAAACATCAAATCAAACTTAGTAAAGCTTACAAAAATTTCAAAAAATAGTCACAAATGTAAGCACTACTAAAATAGAGTCGCTATTATCAAGTTTTATGAATATTATCTGAAAAAATTACCATAGTTGATCTAGAATCTACTCGCTTTTGTTCATTTATCCACTATTTCTATCACTGGTATATGATAGTCACTATCAAAATAGAGTCACTTCTGAAAAAAAATTCCACAATTGCCTTGAAACAAAATCGTTGTTGTTCTAAAATCATGTCGCTATTGTCCTAAAATCTTGCCTCTATTATCCTAAAATCCTACTCCTATCATCCTACCTACAGGCTTGCCTCAAATTTTTCAAAGAAACTAATTTTCAAACATTGGTCTAAAAACTCCATTCAATTATTAGAGAACATCATTGGACCTATCAGTCAAAATCCAACATGATCATCCTTCACTTCGTTTACATAGGGTTTGTAACTACCATCTTCTAGACACAAAAATTTACACCATAGCTTATCAGCTTCCTTCAACATCACAAAAATCAACAACCAAACATCAACTAGTCTTGGACATGTATTGGACCCAAGAAATCAAACCATTATCTTGCTAGTGTTTTTAGAGCAACCTTTACTACAAACTCATAGCTAGTTCAAGTGAATCAAACACCATATCCTCTAAGACATAGAAAAAAATTGATTTGAGTCTTGTGAACTATTGTGTTCTAAACTAGCGTCAAATCATACATCAAACATCATAGCTTCATTTATCCACCAGCACCCAAAATTGGCTCATCTCCTTATCATAGGGTTGAGTAGAAAAATCCTACCATCCAGCCTCAAACTTGATAGTCCAAGTATCACAACACCAATCATAGAAAAAGACCAACAACCTTTGTCCAAAAGGTATACACACATCTCCTTTTTACATCATTTTATCAAACCAAATCTCAAAACACGTCATTCCATTTCCATAAGTTGTTATCTCACACTTACCAAGGTTTCATGAGTTTTTTTATGATTGCAAAAAGATTGCAACAGAAAAATAATATGAAAGCCAATAAAAGTAGTTCTAGTGTACCAAACACTAAAACCAACAACGAGGAATCCCAACCTTGGGGTTATGATCCTAGGACATACTCAACTCCCAAAGAACAACTAACATTTAAGGCACAACCAATTCAACCACCTTGTGATGCTGACACATGCCTTAAATATCAAGATAGATTTTCTAGTCAACAAGATCATGATACCTACCCAAAGCGCCACCATAGTGGTTTTCGCTAAAGGATGATTTTTCTCTTTACTGTTTTCAATCCTTTTTCTGATTTTTTTGGATTTTTTGTATTTTTTGATAGATTTTAAGCTGATGTTGAGCCACCTGGTGGTGCTGATGTTGATGCTTCTATCATAAAATGCCATCGATATCCTGCTTGAAGAAATTGCTTTGCCAAGATACATGCACTTGAATGCAACTTTTGAGATCCCTGATTTGCTTTGCTGATACCAGAGTTAACTCTATCTCTATGCACACATCGCGATAGAGTGTCTTCTAAATCCTTATGATGAAGGGTGACTGCCAATACATGGTCAATGTGAGACTTGGATATCACGCGTAGAGGCATGGATGAAGTGTGTTTAGGGATAAAAGATGGATTGGTTGAAAATTTGGAGCCTTTGACTCTCCAAACTTGGGAAGATGAGCAATGATGGGTGGATACAGAAGTGTACGTGGAATTAGGACCAACTGCTTGATACACTTTGTATGTTGCTTGAGAAGCATGCTTTTTCTTTTGTGGACATCTTTGATGGATACTTCCCTCATTTTTATTTTTTCCCATAGTTTCTTTGACTAATGGAGTTTGATAGGGATAGTCATTCTTTGTATTCTTTGGTATCCATATGTATTTGATTTGTCCTTCATGCTTCTTAGCTTCATTTTCCTTGGTAGCATTCTTCATGCTTCGATTCAAGTCTTTTTTTTTATGTTGGTCCCAATTTGTGGATGGGGTGATGGGTGGATGAAGATTCATGATGTGGCAGGTCGTAGTATTGGCATTGGTTTCATCATAAGGATTCTTTGTGCTCCCTATGTTGATGTTTGCTCAAGACAAAGTTGCCCCCATTTTTGTGGAAGTGTCACTGATTTGTTTATATCCCTTGATTCTTGAATAACCAAGGCCTTGATGCTTAGGATTACCAATAATTTGCACTGGTTCTAGGATACCCTATTCATGTAGGCCTAATCCTCTGCCTTGATAATTCATCTGCTGAAAAAATTTATTTGCCATAGGATATGATTTAGCTTGGAAACAAGGTGTTGCTCTTTCTATGTTTTGTGGTGGATCTTCAAAAGTTCCAACTTCTTTACTGATGAGGTAGCTAGCCTTGAGAAAGGTAAGTGATCCAATTTTATAACTGATAGGATCCTCCACATGTGGGATGAATGCTTGATTGATATCTTTAGCTTGATCTTGTGAAATATCATATTGTACTGCTTCTTCAAGAAGTGTTGATGATTTAGTGTCCTCATAAAACTCTTCCTCATGATTCAATTCATAGGATGATGTTTTTGATTCATGATTTCTGTAAAAACCTTCTTCATGATTTGCTTCTAATAGGTGTCCAAAGGACGTTTCCAAATTTTTATCATGTGTACCAATGTTAAGAGTAGGAGACTCTTGTTTCTCAGTAATGATTTCAAGAGTATGAGACTCTTGTTTTGAATGAAGATCATCTACATTTCCATTCAAAGAAAGCATCTCATGGGTAGATGGAAGAATATGTGTTATGCGGATATGGTCACCATTTGCAACATATTGTATAGATAGGAGAGTGTCCATTATATCATATTAGTAGCCTGGAGATACAAATTCTCGATCTTGAGTGATTTCAGAATTACTTTCTACATGCTTTGGATCCAGTTCTTGACATAGGTCAATTGAAAAGAATGGATTTATTTCTCAGATATATTCATTAGGCATAGGAAGATTCTCAAATGTCATGAGGTCAAAGGATGGCCATATGTTTTGGAGAGGATCATTGCTAGACCTTGGTGAAAGATGTTGATCATGCTTTGGAATAAATTCTTGAGATATGTCCTCTAACTCATTAGCTGATGTAGAGACATTGTCAACATAGCATTGGTGGATGGATCTTGATCATCATTTTTAACGATTGTGGTAGGAATTTGTTGCAAGCTCCATTGTGGGAGTAAGGCATGTGTTTGTTGTTGAGTCAACAATGCTTGTTGTTGGTCGTTTTGTTGTTATGCCAACAATGCTTATTGTTGGGCTTGTTGTTGAGCTGCTTGTTGATGGATTGCTTGCAATAATGCCTTGAATTGTGTTTGCTCCTGTGCTTGTGCTTGAGCTTGAGCTTGAGCTTGTTGGGCTGCTTGAGCTGCTTGTGCAACTTGTGTGGCTTGTTGGGCTTGGAGTACCTTTTTGCAGGAAGCTTCTTGTGCAGCTTGCAACATGATGGAGAATGAATTGGTCCTGTTATGTTTTGGCGGTGGTGGCAGTGGTGATGGTGGTGGTTGAGATTTTTGTCGATGTCATTGTCCAATTTCTTGAAATTTGAGATATCATTCTTGATGTGGTTGTGGGGACAACTCAATGATTTGATGACATGGTTCAACCAATGGAAGAATGTATTGATTTTGGGGTGGAGATGTCTCTTGGCACAATGATTCAACTACTTTGGAAAGTGAAGCAATTTGATCTTGATTTTGATGTTGACACCTTTGATATGGTTGAATTGGTTGTTGAGCAAGCATATTTGGAATGCCTCCCTATGGTGTTTTCTTTGGATCATGGACAAATTGATTCTGGATAATGCTCTGATTCGGTGTGATGTTTTCATTTGGCATTGTAGGTTGAATTTGAACATTTTTGTGGTTGAGAATCATATTGCCTTGATTTAGGTAACTTTGATTTTGCATGGTGTTACCTTGACTTGCATCAACATATGGAGTTTCCAATATATTGCTAGGATTTGGAACAACATTAGGGGGATTTGCAAGCATATCTATCCCAAAATTCACCAAGTGTGGACTAGAAATGTTCATTTTCAAAAAACTTGTATTTGTCATGTATGGATTTGGTGGTATAATGTTGTTCGAAAAACTCATGTATTGAGCGTTTAGTTGATAGATTTGTGGATTTGGACTTGGATTTAAATCTATCATTGGAAAAGGTGCTCCAAAATTTAGATTGGGCATACTCACATTCGTATCATTGAAGTTTGGAGGAGATAATGATGCCATGCATATGTGTGAGTTTCGATAATCAATTGGCATTGTAAGACTTGGATAATTTGGTTGAATTGAATTGCTCATGATGGATGGATCAAGTTTATATTCCATGTCCCTCTTGTGTTGAGATCGAGTTTGAACCATAAAATGAAGATCAATTTTCAAAAATGTAAGAGATGAACCTCTAATCCTTTAGATCGGTCTAAACCTTAGGTTCGAAGAAGCGAAGAACTAGGATAATTGAAAGATCAAAGATGGTGATAATGGTGATGGGTTAAACGGATGGGAAGAGTGAGTGAAACCTTTGGAGAACTTTTAAAGGTATGTGCTAAACTTTGTAAGGGCTTTTTGATTTGATTTGATTGTGATAATTTGACTAGATGCGTTAAGCCAAACAAGATTGTTGTGAAGTTGTTTTCCCTAGGAAGTTGTGTTATCCTAAGGGAACTTGCACAAATGGATGAATTGACAAGGTGTGTTATGCCAATGTGATTGAGGACCAATAGACTTTAATATTGTGTTATCCCAAAGAAAATTTGTCCAATGTTTTAAAAGACTACGTTGGCTAAGTGTGTTAAGCCAAGGTATGATGATGTTGATTTAGCCCTCTAAGTTTAGCATGATGATTGATTCTAGAGTTCTCAAAAGGTTTGATGATGAAATGAGATGTGGTTGATGGAGGAATGGATGAGAATGACAACTTTCATCTTGAACCTTAACCTAGATGTGACTCTCTCTACAAAACCTCGGTATTGAAGAACATGCTAGAATTCCTATGGGAGAAATGCAAACCTTTGAAAAAGTTTGGGATTTTGTTGACAATAAAATGCATACAATGCGGGATTATTCCTTGAGGCCTTTTTGTAAAAATTGTATACAAGTATTTCCCTAACTTCAAGGAGCATCTCAAAAAGGCATTGCTCATGGATTTTTAGACTTACTTTCTTGAACTTTGGCTTTGGGATCTTAATCTTGCAGGAAATCATTGGAAACAACACATGTATAGTTCAATTGGTCTCTTTATCTTGGTTTAAATGTTTTTCCTTTTATCCAAGACACTTGCTTGCTTAGGTTTTCAAACTACATGTCTAGTGTCCCATTCTCTTTCTCATCCCACAATGTCCTTTATGCGGAAATCGAGGAAAATAGGGCAAAAGTTCCTTATGTTTATCCTTATTGGAAACAAATGATGGTAGAATTTGCACACTTAGAAACCTCTAGGAATGTGATTCCTAGGGAAAGCAAGAGTGGGCAAGTTCGTCAATAGGTATTTCTTTTCCACAAGGTGTTTGAAATTTCAAGGTTTCTTGTGTATGTTTGTTTTTCAAATGTTTTCAAGATCAAGCAATGTGTTCTTTCCAAGCACTTTCACACTCCTAGGTTGATGAGACAATACCTTGTTGGGTTCCCACTTGGATAAATCCAGCTGTGCATATCTTGTACGAATGGATAAATGCTTGACCACACTGGCTCCCCTCCACGACACTCACTTATTCGGGTCAGTCAAGCATTAGTACCCATGAATCTCCCATGGCATACTTTCCATTTCCACAAGAAGACCGCATGTTACATGGGGCGGTTTCAAAGGACATGA
Source organism: Sequoiadendron giganteum (assembly GCA_007115665.2). Classification (NCBI taxonomy): domain Eukaryota; kingdom Viridiplantae; phylum Streptophyta; class Pinopsida; order Cupressales; family Cupressaceae; genus Sequoiadendron; species Sequoiadendron giganteum. Next base: position 298,909,905 of record CM021103.1, read on the forward strand.
CCTTTTGCACCAACAAGATAGACAAGGTTTTGGCCTTTTTCTAAACAAGGGGTTCTAATTCGGGCATTCCATTCGTGGGGGATTATTCAACATTGGCGAGAGTCCATTGCTGTCGATCTCGTCGGAATAATCCTCGTGATATTGGCCTTTGCTCCAATATCCACACTTATATACCGGTTGGAAGTCGCTTGGCTTTAGCGTGTTCCTGGTTGGGTCGTTCCCTTGGGTGATTACTTTTTCCCACAAGGCAGGCCCTCTAAGTTAACAAAAGTGAGCCAACATATCCCATCGTTCATACAACCCTTGTTGAAAAACAAAAGGGGAGAACCTCCACAATATATTGTGCTCACACTCGCATGTTTTGTTCAATTTTAAGTGCCCAAATCAAATGTGGAGGCAATATTTTCGACAAGTTAATATCACTAAAATGCTTTTGATTCTCAAGATTGCTATAAAGCGCGAGAGAAGCGCATACACATTTTAGTGATGTTAATTTGTTAAAAAGTTTGCAAAACATAAAAGACACATGTTCAATTTAACTTTCAAAGCAATGATGAATTCTTTTTAAGCACCAAATAGAAGTGTGAATTTTCCTTGTTCAATTGTTACCTTTCAAACTAAATCTAGTTTGTTTGCCTAAAGTTCTTTTTAGCCCCTTGGCAACTTTTGAAAGAAAATTTGATTTGTAAATTTTAGAACCAAATTGAAAATTAGTGTCCTAAGATCAATGAACTTATCAAATTCTTTAATGAGTGTTAAAAAACACTTTAGTGTTTAAAAACACTTTAGTGTTTAAAAACACTTTAGTGTTTAAAAACACTTTGTAAAACATAAGCATGATAACATAAATAAAAGTTTGTTTGTTCTTTTTAGAGCCCCAAAAGAATTTTAGTATGTCCTAATAGCATGAAGGTAATAAAAATACTTAAAAGTGGGTTATAATTCCTCCCAAGAGTGTTTAAAAACACTTAATAACAAAGTTATGAAAATGTGTAGCAGTCATTTGCGGCACAGTAGAGCAGATACGGCTCAGAATATCAAATGTGGCACGTAGCAGAGAAAATGCGGCTCGAAAAAATAGATGCGGCTCAGAATGGGGAATGCGGTGCAGAACATATCAAATGCAGCGCCGCCGATGGGGTTTGATAGGCGGATGCAGCACACGGGAGTAGATACATCATTTTAGCAGATAGATGCGGTGCAATAGAGTGTATGCATTTTTTTAGCAGGCATATGCGATGCAGTAGAGCACATGCGTCATTCTAGCAAACAGATGTGGTGCAGTAGAGCACATGCATCGCATAATTTATCATTTGCATCGTTCTAGACCTGCACAAACAAAAGGCACGAAATTTAAAAAAAAAAACGTGTTCTAGAACTTCAAGCCCTCCTTCTAGCACCAAAATGTGAACCCCTAAACCTGCAAATGCACAAAGAAGTCAAACATTTTTAGTGTTAGTTCAAGAATGCATTCAAACAATGAGGGATTCCCCATAAAAATCCATTTATTCAAACTTAACTAAGAAATGAAGAACACAAGTAAATTTCAAAAGAAAGAAACTCAATCCTAATTAAGCTAATAGCATGATGATTCCATGGGGGAATTGGTGCCAATGGAGTGTTACAATTGGCCCTTTCCCAATTCCTAATTGCAAATGCTTGATTGAATAATAGAAATGGTCAAATCTCCAAAGATATTTGAGCATAACCTTGTTACAAAATCTCAAATATGGTGGATGATTGGATGAAATTGGAAAAATTAGTTCTCAATTGTAGAGAGTAACTTTGCATATGAGTTGTGGATGAGATGGATTTGAGTATAGTAATTTTACTCAAATTGTGAATGTTTGAATGAGAGGAAGAGTCTCTTATTTATAGATTTCAATCTTGGAAGAATGAGTGAAAATAAGCAATGTGGGATCATTCAACATCCAATGGCCAAGTGCCATTTGTCAAGATGTGAATGGTTGAGGAATGAGCACATTTTGGTCAATGTGCATGATAAATGCCATTGGATTCAAATTTTAATTTTGAATGTGACATGTGAGAGGGAAAGAGAAATGGAGTTAATGTCACTTGGCTCAATGCAAATGACATGTAAGAGGCTTTGAATGCCTTGTTGGAAGGACCAAGTCCACTTGACCTTTTTGAATTCAAATGAGAGAATATTCCCTTTTGATGCTTTGTTGAGAGAAAATAGGAAATTAAATAAATCAAAGTAATTGATTTATTGTGCAACTTGCATTCTCTAGAGGATTTTAGTGATAGGGATTAACTTAATCAAGGATTTGATTAATTTAATGAGGAATTAGGAGATGTGACAATTTAGACTTAAATTTATAAATTGATTTAAATCAAATTGAGAGGAAGGGTTTAATTAAATAAATGACTTTGATTTATTTAACTAAGGAGGAATATGTTAGATTAAATTAAATAATGTTTAATTTATTTAATTTAATAAGAGGACTTTAGAGAATTTAATCAAATAAAATGATTTATTTAATTAAACAGAGATGTAAGGTTAATTAAATTAAATTGATTAATTTAATCAGAGGAGGTGATAGACTTAATCAGATAAATAATTATTCATTAGATTAAGGGATAGAATTATGATGAAATGTTGAGAGTGTGATTCTAGAGGAAATATCGTTATTAATCAGGATCAAGTGTGTCGGATCGAGAATGTACATTTTCCATGTCTACAACATGTATCAACAACCACCCCAAGATCAAGACATGTACCAAGGAAATGTTCAAAAATAAACTCAATACATGTCTCAACATCAATACTATTATCTTAACACACATAATCAATATAGACCATCATCTACCCAATACCCTCAACATCAAACATACATTTCAGAACCACCAAATATCAATACCCAACATCAAATGTATGTTCAAACAAAACAAAAAACACACCTAAAAAATGAAACACCCAATCCTCCATAACACAACATTGGTACACAACCTCCATCACAATACCAAACCTACATACCTCAACAACAACCCAGTTCACCTCAACAACAACAGAGTGTACCTCAATAACAACATTGCATATATCAACAAGAACACAATATACATCAACAACATCATACCCTCAATACAAAACACACCCAAATCGGTCCTCAAGGACCCCATTCATCATTATATACCCACACCATGGCCCAAGGGCCATCACATATACAAACCCTACAATATAACACTCACAAAATTATGGGGAAACAAGGTTATAATGTCTCTCCTTATCAAAGTAACACACCAAGTGACGATGTAACCTTACAAATACAGAATCTCAACCAAAGGATATTGAACATCCAAATTGGAAAACCAAATAATAGCTATGCTCTACAAGATACATGTCCATATCTCTTTGATTGGTCCTTATCTATGATACCTTTCTTCAAGAACTTTGAAATACCAAAATTTGGCAAATATAGGGGAAGAGTGGATCCAATAGAGCATGTGGGAGAATTCATAGTAACTTGCATGGATGTACAACATAATGATACTTTTCCTATGAAGTCTCGGTGGGGCTGCTATCGAGTGGTTCTATCATCTACCGCTTGGTATCCAAACATTCAATGAGTTGTCAAATGAATTTGTCAATAATTTCTCATTCAACATAGAACAAGATGTAATGGTCCCCTATCTATACAAAATTAAACAAATCCAAGGGAAATAATTCACTTCATATCTACATAGATGGAGACATAAAGCTAGCAAATTTAAATGGCCTATTCCCAAGAAATAGCTGATAGATATCTTTATCACCAATATAAAATTGAACATTAGTTACTAACTCACCACGTTGTGCCCTAGTAATTTTAAGGAAACTATTGAAAATGGATTACTCATCAAAAGAGCTCTCATAGAAAGGGGAGTCATTAAAATATATAGCAACAAAGACCAAGCTTCAAGTTCTAATGAAAAACCAAAAATATGGGAAAAGAATAAAAACATTACTAATGATGGAGTGGTAGATGCAAAATTTGTACAAAACATACGAACTCCTAGAAATCCACATAACAATGTCCAAATAGCTAAAGAAAATTAGCCACCAAACAACGTTCAAAATGACTAGCTTACATACCCTTAGAATAACCAAAAAATAATCAACAAGAAAATCAAGGGTAGGATATTCAAAGAGGGTTGTCAAGGAAAAATAATCAAACTAGGAGAAAATTCAATCCATTGGGAGAAAATATTGAGGTAGTTATGCATAAGCTCATCCAAAAGAACCTTATCAGGGTTCCTAATCCTGATAAAACAAATTATGATGAACAAAACTTCAGACCCCCTTGGTAAAATGAGAATGATTGATTGAATTCAACAAGACCAAGGGTCACACAATAGATAATTGTATGACACTTAAGAACATTTTACAAGATTTAGAAAAAGGATAGGTTGACATTACACATTGTCCTGGGCCCTCTGATAATAGAGACATAGGTATATAAAAGGATTCAATCCCTGACCATTTTAGGGGAAATGACAAAGGTAAGGAGTGGAATTATAGAAAATCCAACTTCACCTATGACAAAGTATTAGGAACCATCTGTCTAGTTGATCAAAATATCAATGTCATGACCATACTAGGAAAAAACCTTGAATGCAATGTGACTAAACAAAGAGGAAAAATCACAATCCAAGGAGCCTTAGTTCTAGCCAAAGTCACCATCAAACCTTTCGCTGACTCTGGCATTGTTGACCAATTGAAGAAAACTCTAACATTGATCTCTATGCTTGAGCTTTTAAAATTATCACTAGCACATAAAGATATCTTGGAGAAAGCTCTAATTGAATCTTCAATGCCCAATGATCTTAAAACTGGTCAATTTCAAGCCATGGTTGAACCATCACTTCACCCCATCACTTGGTCTCTTTTGAAAAAAAAAAATTCACAAAGATCCTTTCACAATCAAACTTTGTATCTCAGGGTTTGTGTTTATAAACACAAAATCAAGAGAGTCCTAATAGATGGGGGTAGGTTTAAACATATGTACCCTAAAAATGGTAAAGTATTTGAGATATTCTAATGATGTGATTGACAAGAATAAGAGTATCACCATTAGGGCTTATGATGATATGAAGAGAAATTTTGAGGGCACAATAAGACTACCAATTCAAGTGGGCCTAGCAATAACATAAAAAACTTGTTAGGTACTGGAGCTTGAGTTTCCATACAACCTTCTCTTGGGAGGTTTGTGGATCCATGCAATGCAAGCAATTCCTTCTACCTTTCACTAATGCTTAAAACTTTCTTCCAATTGTAAGGAAGTTACAATATACGTCAATCCTGAACCTTTCCATTATTGATCAAACTTGGAGGAGAAGTAAAAAATGCTCCTTCAAATACATAGTTACAACATATCATTCCACTAATTTTCCTATGTTGATCCAAAATCACTTGCTTCAACCTAAACTCCATCTGCTTCAACCTAAAATCCATCTACGTCAACCTCAACTCCATCTACATCAACCGATCCTTCAAAATCCAAACTCAAGATTCAGGTGATTGACAAGAACTATGGAGAATACCATTTCAAACAATCCTTTTGCATTGGGGAGCTTCCCCCATTACCAAAATCGTACGAGTGATCAAAGGAAATAAAGCATGTTCAAGCTATCACATATGAAGTCAAACCCACTATCTTCACCTAGTCGGGAGACATGAAGGATGAAGTGGTATTCAAAGAGGACCTCTCATCATGGATCTATAAAGAAGAACAAGAGGAATAGGAACAACTACATCACCTTCCTATTTATCTTAGGAATAAAGGTTATCAGATAGAAAGAAATATGGGATAGACTAGGAAAGGTGGCCTTGGTTTACATGAACAAGGCATAAGATAACACATCATAATAGAGCAACACAAGAACATGGGACCTGGTTATAGTTCAATAGAAGTTACCCCAAACATTGGAAATACCTCTTATCAGGAGATAGCTCCTTCTACCATCATTGATACATCGAATAACTACCATCTTATGGATGATGACCTAATAATCATAGACCTATTTGAAATTTTTTGCATAAATACCATTACCTTCAAACCTACATCTAAGGAATACCATACAAAAACAGATTCCAATGAATTGGAATGGGAGTCTTACACTTTAGTGACTATGACCTAGATACTCTTTGGTACATTAATAACTTTGTTATCCTTACCTTTTCCCCATCCACATCCAGTATAATATTTTATAATAACAATGATAGATCACCCTTATGTCACCCATAGTTGATTGATTGGGATCAACAAAATCACACACCTATTATGGACCTATTCTAGAACAATGAAGCTATTACAAAGTCCATGAGAATTCAATAGGGTGGCCATCAAGGAGATCATGAAGATATTTTTTTATAGGACTAGAACAATGAGCATACTTTGGAGGGGAGATTTCATCCTCTAGTCACAAAATCAAAAACAATCTAAAAGTAAAAATGAGATCCCCTAGGGAAAACCACAATGTGGCTCTATTGGATCATGAAAAAGGAAAAGAAAAAGGAAGTATCTGAGGGTGAAAGCCTCATTGAGGCACCTAAATATGGAGAATTCAATCTCCCCATTACAAAGTACCAGGAACAATTAACAACCTTGGTTGAAGGTTCTAAAACTATCAATGTTGGAATAGCAAAAACACCAAAAGTAACATATCATGCAACTTCCTTAGATCTCGAGGAAAAAGTTAACTTCATGAAATTAATCAAGGAATGCAAGATCAAATTTTCCTAGACATATGAAAATATACTTGGGATGGATCCAACTTTAGTGGTACACCATCTAACAGTGTTCTCTGCATTAAAACTAGTTAAGAAAAAGTTTCACAAGATGCACCCACAAATAACACTGTTAGTCAAAGTGGAGCTTCAAAAATTATAGGACATGGGATTATCAGACCCATAGACTATCTTGAGTGGAAATCCAACCTTGTATTGGTATTGAAACCCACTAGGGGCATATAGATTTGTATAAACTTCAGAGATATCAATAAAGCATGCCCTAAAGACAACTTCCACCTTCCCAACATCAACATCATAGTGGACCTAACTGCTAGTCATGGAATGCTTTATTTAATGGATGAATTTTTTGGGTACAATTAGAGAAAGATAGCCCCTAAATATCAACACAAAAAAATTATTACCTATGCTTGGGGAAATTTTTGCTGGAACGACATGCCATTCAGCTTGAAGAATACAAGAGCCACATATCAAAGAGTGATGAATGTAATTTTCCATGAAATATTACACATCATCATGGAGGATTATGTAGATGATCTATTGGATAAATAAATCACAAGACATGGACACCTAACTGACTTAGCTAGGATATTTGACAGACTAGAGGAATATAACCTATGTCTAAATCTAAAGAGATGTGTGTTCGGGGTAAAATCTGGGAAACTATTGGACTACATTGTAAGAGGTATCAAGGTGGATCCCACTAAATTCAAGGCTATCTTGGAAATTCCCCCCTTTGGAACATTAAAATAACTATGCAATCTACAAGTAAAGCATCAATCTATCAGAAGGTTCATTGTACAACTAGCAAAAAAATGTTATCCATTTACACCTTGCTCCGCAAAGATGTAACATTCAAATGGGATAGAAGGTGTGATAAAGCTTTTCAATAGATAAAGGAATATTTTCTAACTCCCTCAGTATTGATGCCTCCAATATAGAATAAATAAATGATTCTATAAGTATCCACAACACCAATAGCTTTGGAGATCTATTAGCCCAAATTGATGACTAGAACAAAGAACGAGCAATTTATTACATTAGCCATACCCTATTTGACTATGAGTTGAATTATACACCCATTGAATGAGAATGTCTATCAGTTGTATTCACAACACAATATTAAGAATTACATGTTAAATAGGTAGATCAAGTTGATATCTAAGATAGACCCCTTGAAATATCTCTTGGAAAAGGCAACTCTTATAGGAAGAATCATTAAGTGGGTCATGATACTTATTAAATTTGACATAGAATATTTCAACAGAAAATCCATCAAAGGATAGGTGATAGAAGATCAATTAGCAAAAGCACCAATCGAAGATCATCAACCACTCATAGAAATTTTTTGAAATGAGAGCATCCTGCTATCAACTCAATCAACCTGTTGGACCATGTACTTTGATGAATCCCACACTCAACACAAGTGAGAGGCCTATATCCTATTTCTCACACCACAAGGAGATAGTATACCAAATGAATTAATGATTTCCTTCCCCTATAAAAACAATATAGTTGAGTATGAAGCATTGATCACTAGGTTGAAAATGGTTGTAGAGTCAAAAATTAAGGAACTACATGATTATGGTGATTCTCAATTTGGTGCAGTCAGGGTAGGAGGGTCCTCAAAGAGAACAACCTAAACCCTGCAACAAGAGTTACAAAATAGAAGCAACACAAATATGGAGTAAAATTTAGTTACAAACATTCTTATTATCATAAATCTTGATTACAAACAGTCAGCCACATCTGGGCTTATAGATTTGGTGCACAGGACTGATTACAACATGCTCAAGATATAGTGCTCATACATGCAAGAAAAAATATTACAGATCGAAGTCTATATGAATCATAATATATCTTCCTAATTCTAGTATCAATCTAATGATCCAATTCTATCTTTATATTGCATCTGCGGGTCAAGAAAAATCTGCGTCGGCCAAAGATCGCTACAATCTCCGAGAAGAAAACTGTAACATGTGCAAGAACAGGTTGAATTCAAATCCAAAATTCATCCATGGTATATGTGTAAGATGAAGTGTGGACCTAAGTGTAAGGTTAGGGACACTCCATGGAAAAAATCTAAACATGCCATGAGGATCTGCAAGTCACGAGAAAGGTCCATGATCAATCCAACTAGCCATTAAGTTTTCAATTTCTTTCGAGGCTAGTCCCAAAAAATGGTGCATACTCTAGAAGTGATAACTTTCTAGAAAAATGTAAGAATGAGCTGAAAAACTTGGAATATGATAATTGAACATGTCCACAATGAAATCCTAGGTACACAAGATATGGTGAGAAAACATGAATAAACAACGGATCTACCAACTCGAATTAGAACAAGAACAAAACTGAATGAAAATATTTTTGGTTGATGCAAGATTGCCAAGAACCAAGGATTTTCATGCATCAGACATCCAAGGTTAATGAAAAGTGAGCCTCTCACTTTGTAGGGGCCAAAGCAAAACCAATATGGTCTACCTCAGCCCAAGATATCCAAGAAGAATCCTCCACTGGTCTACCCTTTCATTTCACCTAATATTTTTTGTACTGCCTTCCACAAGTCCTCCTTCCATCTCTGACATACAAAATATCTTCTAGCTCATTTGATTTTTGTTTAGGAAGTTGTTCTTCCAACTTCACCTTGTCTTTTTCACTGAATTTTGCTTCATGGTACTTATGTAAATCTGCAATGTTGAATATAGGTGATATACCCATGTCATCTGGTAACTCCACTTCATAAGCATTCCCTGAATCAAACTTCCTCAAAATCCTACAGGGTCCAAACTTCCTCATCTTCAATTTATAGTAAGTTCCAATTGGAAAGCTTTCCTTCCTCAAATACACCATCACTTCATCTCCAACTTCTAACTCCTTATGTATCATCTTTTCATTTGCTTTCTCCTTATATTTTTGGTTCATTTTTTCCAAATGCTGTTTCACTTGAGTATTCACTGTCTTCATATGTTCTACAAATTATTCTACTTCTATACTCCTTTTATCTTCCTTACTAATGTCTCTCAACTCTAATATACCTCTAGGATGAGCTCATGTAACAATCTCAAAAGGTGTCTATCCTGTACTCCTGTTCACTGAATTATTGTAGGCAAACTCTGCTTGTGCTAGGGCTAGATCCCAATTTTTGGTCTTCTATCCAACCAAACATCTTAGCAAATTTCCCAAACTCCGATTCACTACCTCTTTCTGTCCATCTATATGTGGGTGAAAAGTAGAACTGAACTTCAAATCTATCTTCAAATTCTTCCAAAGTGTCCAAAAAAAATAGCCAACAAACTTTGTATCCTGGTCTGAAACAATACTCCTAGGTAATCCATGCAGGCTGTAAACTTCTCTGAAAAACAAATCTACTACATGTACTGCATTTGTTGTCTTCTTACAAGGTATGAAATGTGTCATCTTAGACAATCTATCCACTACCAAAAATATTTAATCATTACCTCTCTGCTTCTTAGACAAACCAAGTATGAAATCCATGATGATATCCTCCCAAGGTATTTCTAGTACTATTATAGGCTTATACAATCCAACATTCTGACTACTTCCTTTTGCAATTTGAAAAACTCTACAACTCTGTAAAAATTTCCTGACATCTTTATGAATCTGTGGCCAAAATTAATTCTCACTCACCAATGCTAAAGTCTTTTCAATTCCAAAATGTCATGTCGATCCTCCACTATGTTTCTCTTTTATCGATGTATCCCTCATCGAGCCTTAGGGTACACACAACTAATTTCCCTTGAACAACATGTCCTCTTGGATGAAATAATCCAACCATTGACTTCTATCCTCCAATATTGGTTCTCTACATGCTCTCCAAGGTTCTACAAAGTCCGGGTCTTCCTTATACAAGTTACTTAATTCATCAAATCCTAATACCTTCACTCTCATATGTGCTAGTAAATTCCTTCTTCTACTCAAAGCATCAACAACTCTATTTGACTTTCCACTCCTATGTTTCAAGAAAAAAGTGTAACTTTGTAAGAACTCTACCCATCTCATGTGTTTATGATTCAACTTACCTTGACTGTTCAAATACTCTAAAGCTTGATGATCTATATACAACCCAAACTCTTTAGATAGCAAGTAATGTCTCCACTTTTTCAAAGCTTGAACTATGGCATAGAACTCTTGATCATATACTGAATACCTTCTCCTTGCATAATTCAACTTCTCAATGAAATAGGCTACTAGTCTTCCTTCTTGACTTAACACTACTCCAATTGCATTTCCACTTGCATCAAAGTCTACTTGAAATACCTTATCAAAATCTGGTAAAGCCAACACAGGTTACTCAATCACCTTTTGCTTCAACAATTCAAAACTTCTATCTGCTCCAGATGTCCATCTAAAATCCTTTTAATCTCCTCTCATTATATTTTTCATAGGGATACAAATAGAACTAAAACACTTAATGAACTATCGGTAGAAACTAGCCAATCCATGAAATGATCTTACCTCTCCAATGCTTTTAGGTGTAGTCCATTCAACAATAGCTCTCACCTTCTAAGGATCCATCTTTAATCCATCCACTGATACCACAAATCCTAGATATACCAATTCCTCCTTCATGAAACCACACTTCTTTAGGTTTATCAGCAACTGTTCTTCTTTCAACCTCTACAAAATGTGTCTTATGTGCAAAAAAATGTTCTTCTCTAGTCTTACTAAAAATCAAAATATCATCCAAATATACAATCACAAATTTATCCAAGAATTTCTTCAATACCTCATTCATCAACCTCATGAAAGTACTCGATGCATTTGTCAATCCAAAAGGCATCACCAATCACTCATATAATCCTTCATTTGTCTTGAATGTTGTTGTCCACTCATCTCTTTCTTTGATTCTAATATGATAATATCCAATCTTCAAGTCTATCTTTATAAAGTATTTAGCTCCACTCAAACAATCCATAATGTCATCTATCTGGGTCAAAGGAAAGCTATACTTCACCATGATCTTTTTTATGGCTCTAGATTCAGTACACATTCTCCATTCTCCATCTTTCTTAGGTGCAAGCACAATAGGTATTGCACAAGGACTTAAGCTTTCTCTAATCAAACCTTTCCTCAACAATTCTTGCACTTGTCTATTCAATTCTTCATTCTCTGCCAGTGTCATCTGATGTGCTCCTTTTTTAGGAAAAATAGCTCTAGGAATTAGATCCATGCAATAACTAATACTCCTTACAGCTGGTAATCCATTAGGTACATTATCTGAAACAATAGCCTCATATTCTATCAACAACTCTCTTATCACCTCCGGTTGTCCTTCTACATGCTTCAAGTCTTCAACTTTCTTAGGCACCAATGCATAGAACATGTTCTCATGTCTCTATCCATCTAGAAATCTCCTTCCATCAACCAAATAGATTCTAGTGGTCATGCAAATATCAACCTTAGGAACATCTTCCAAGGGTAACAAATTCCGCTTCATCCCATTAGCAACAATGGTGTATATGTTCTTCTTTGCATCATGAATAGCTTATCAATCATACTATCAGGGCCTTCCCAACAAGATATGCCATATATCCATAGACATAATATCACACAAAACTTCATCATGGTAGTATCCTATCTTCAGTTTCACCAGACATTGTTCACTTACCAATATTTTATGCTCATATTGGATCCATGCTATCTGATAGGGTTTAGGGTGTTTCAAACTTTCCAAATTCAATTTAGTTACCATTTCTTCAGAAGCTAGGTTCATTGAACTTCCACTATCAATGATCAATTTGCAACATTTACCAAGTACCTTACATCTGGTCCTAAAAAAATTCTTTCTCTACAATGGTTCTTTCTCCAATTCACTTTGACACAACAGTCTCCTATTCACCAATACCTCTCCTTCTTCCAGTTGATTAGATGATCCAACATGATCCTCCTCAAAAAAGGTTGTTCTCCTATTGTTCTTAGTCTTTTTTCTTGTATCTCCTTGTTTGCATTCAAAGACTCTATGTCCTTCTCCACCACATTTAAAGCAAGTTCCCTTGAATACTCTTTTCTCTTGTCCTCTATCATCTTTTCTATACCCTTCATCTCTATAACCACCATATCCTCCTCTTTTGTAAGATTTTCCATCATCTCTTCGATATGAATTTTCACTCTTATTGACCCCTTTATTTTGATCTGCAAAGGTTCCTCTTCCTCCTCTAGTAAATATTCTTCCTCTTTGAAATATTCCACCTCTTCCTCTTTCTCTCTGTTCGTGTCTTTTATTTAGCTTCTCTTTTGCTTTTAGGGCACACTGATATGCCTCTTCCACACTCAACAACTTAATCAAACTGATATCATCTTGAATAGATGACCTCAAAATATTCACATATCTGGCTACCTTTTCAATCTCATCTTCTAAATGTCCAGATCTAATATTCAACTTATAGAATTCCTCAATATACTCTACCACACTTGATTTTTTCTTCTTCAGGTTCTACAATTTCTTGAACAAACTAATCTAATAGTCTGCAGACATAAACTTTTTCTTCAATTTATTCACCATTTGATCCCATGATCTTATCTTCTCCTTTCCTTTTATTTGTCTATCTATCTACAAATGTTCCCACCAAAGGGATGCATGTCCTCTCAAACTTTTGCAGGAAAATTTCACCTTCTTATCATCTGGGGTAACTTCAAAATAAAATTATTTCTCCATTTTTGTTATCCAATCCAACAATTCATCTGAATCCAACTTACCATTATAGTCCGATGAATTGAAATGTGGCTTAGTGTTCACTCTGGTTAGGGCTCTTATGAACCTCTCTTCTCCCTAATCAAGGCCAGGTTTCTCTTCTCTTGCAACTTCTTGTTCTTCTACTTCTTCATCACTTACATCATCAATCGGTCGACCTCTTCTCTAGGCTATTTCAACCACTTCTAATCTAGTAGAAATTCCTCTCAACATTTCCATTACAGTAGGGTCTATATTTCCATGCACTCCATTTCCTCTACCATTCCTTCTTCCTGCTATATTTACACAAGTCCTCTACAATTGCAGGTCGAATCCTTAATTTTCCACCCTACAACAAATCTTCAATAGGACTGTGATAGTTTTGACGATCTCGCAAGGAATGAATCTCACTCTAATACTAGTTTGGTACAGTCAGGGTAGGAGGGTCCTCAAAGAGAACAGTTTGAACCTTGCATCAAGAGTCACATAATAGAAGAAACATGAAATATAGAGGCAAATGCAGTTACAAACATTCTTATAATCAGAAATCTTGATTACAAATAGTTGGCCACATCCGGGCTTACAGATTTGGTGCATAGGCCTAATTACAACATTCGCAAGATATAGTGCTCATACATTTGAGTGAAAATATTACAGATCAAATTCTATATACATCATAATCTATCTTACTAATTCTATTGTCAATATAATGATCCAATGCTAGCTTTATATTACATTCGTGGGTCAAGAAACATCCGCATCGGCCAAAGATCATTACAATCTCCGAGAAGAAAAGTGTAACGTGTGCAAGAACAGGTCAGCCTCAAATCCGAAATTCATCCATGGTAGATGTGTAAGATGAAGTGTGGACCTAAGTGTAAGGTTGGGGACACTCCATGGAACATATCTAAACACACCGTGAGGACACACAATTCATGAGAAAGGTCCGCGATCAATCCAACTAGCCATTAGGTTTTGAAGTTCTTTCAAGGCTAGTCCCAAAAACTGTCACATACTCCAGAAGTGATAAATTTCCAGAAAAAAGGTCCAAATAAGCTGGAAACTTGGAATATGACAATTGAACATTTCCACAATGAAATCCTAGGTACACAAGCGAGCAAACATTAAGAAACACCAGAACAAGAACAAAAATGAATGAAAATATTTTTGTTTCATGCAAGATTGCCAAGAACCAAGCATGCTCCTACATCACAATTGGTCATAAGGTAGGTCAATGGTGAATAGCAGAAAAAAGATGTCAATCTCATGCCATACAAAAGGATGGTGAATAGCTTCAAATAGTCCCTCCTATTCATCATCTTTGAATAGATCCCAAGGGTTAACAACAAAGCAGTTGACACTATGGATCCTACTGGTTCACTCCTAGACATAACTAAGAATGTTCCTAGATATGAATTTTTGGTAGAAAAATTTCTTATACCAACATTTAAAATCTATGAATCTAGTGTGTGATGTTGTTGGTCCTAACTCACCTTGGTATGAGGGAATGTTTTCCTATATCTAGCAAAGAATCATACCACCCCACCTAATGACCAATCAAATGAAAACATTCATCCACTAAACTTCCCAATTTACTATCTTAGGAGATACCTTATACCATTGAAGTCTCAATGGTATGTTACTCCAATGTCTTAACATAAAATAAGCACAAACTACCTTATGAGGTAAATGAAGGTTGTTGTGTATCTCACTCTAGTGGACCTAACCTAGTCTAGAAGATAATTTGAATAGGGTATTACTGGCCATCACTGGAGAAAGAAATAATTCATTTTTCCAAGAAGTTCCATAAATTCCAACAACATGGAGATCTTGTGCATGCACTTGAAAAATATTTGCATCATATCACTACTCCATGTCCTTTCTCTTAATGGGAACTAGACCTAATTGGAAAGATATCATGATCTAATCTAATGGGCACAAATTCTTCATCACTACTATGGATTACTTTACAAAGTGGATCAAGGCTATTCCTTTAACCTATACCATAGGGAAACAAATAGCTAAGTTCATTCTTAACTATTTAATCTATCGATATGGTATCCCACAAACTATCATAACAGATAATGGAACTCTATTTAAGAACCAAGATATCCACGAGCTCTACTCAAGATTCTCTATCCAACACCGATTTTCAACCCTATATTCTCCCAAATAAAATGGCCAAGTTGAAGCATCCAATAAGATCATCTTGAAAATCCTAAATAAAACTATTAATGATGCTAACCATGACTGGCACCTACATCTAAACCCAACCTTATGGGCTTATAGAACCAAAATTTGCACACCTATAGGTGCACCTCCCTTTTCCTTGGTCTGTGGATTCAAAGTAATGCTACCTATAGAGGTTAAAATCCCATCCCTTAGAGTGTCATTGAAGGATCTTGTTAGCAATGAAGAGTATTGGGTATCCAAACTCAATGAGCTTGAACTCCTAGATGAAAAATGCTTGAGCACATTGAACCATCTACAGGCCTATCAAAATCGGCTCAAGCATAACTACAATAAGAAAATGAAAAATAGGAAATTTTAGGGAAATGACTTGGTCCTAAAGGAAAATAAAAAAATCCATTTGAATCAAGATGGGAGAGGTAAGTTTGAACCAAATTGGCTAGGTCTCTATATCATTACAACAAGCTACGACTTTGGAGCATATCAATTGGCTATGCCAAAAGGAGAATGTCTAGGTGAAGTTCTTAAAAATTTCTACACCTAAGCGTATCAGAATATCCCAAGCAAAAAAGAAAAATAAATCAAAAATGAAGAAAATAGTAGAGAAATAAAATGTCATTTAAGTGTAAGCCACTTTGTGGCACTTCTAGGACTAGTACCATAGTGAAAACCTAGTAAATAGACATTATATTTGAAAAAGACCTACATCCTCATCTATCATCACTATGCATCAACTATCCACTCCACCCATTGACATAAAAAAAGGTGCACCCAACCACGACTTGATAACTAATCAAGTGTTGAACCTTGCTGCACCATCTCTATCTACCATCTATTTTTATCCATCTATCCCTAATAAAATTTAATCATATTCCAAACTGGGGAAACCTCTTAAACCTGGTAGTGTATTGAATCCTTGTTAATCCCATCACTTGCAAAAAACTATAAAAATAAAATAAAAAGCATACTGAAAACTAAAAAAATTAAAAACATACAAAAAACATAAAATCCCCAAAACATTGTAGGTTATCTCTGAACAAGCCACATTGAGTCAAATGTAGTCAAACTACATTGTCTTTGATCTTTCACATAGGAAATTCCATCATAGATGAGCCCCTGAGGCACTAGGTCAGTCCTTTTAGGTGTCCCTCTTGGTCTTTAAACTTGGTCAAAAATTAATAAAAAATGAAACATTCAAATCTCTTATCAAAATACAAAAACAAATCATAAAAAGTCAAAAAACTCCAAAAAATAGTGTCACTCAATACAATCAAACTACGATGTCTCTATGTTCATCATGTAGGAAATACCATCATTGATGATCCCTCGAGGAACTAGGCTCATTCATTTAGGTCCCCCTAATTGTCTCTAAATCTCTCAAAAACAACAAAAAACAATCAAATAACTTTGACAACACAAAAAAAATCAAAAAAATATTCTCTGTTATCACCTACCCACAATAAACTCTCCATCCATAGTAAGAAATCATTGCCTTCAATATTTGACAATGCAATTAGAAAATAAAGAAAATAAAAAAATCCAAAACTCCCAAGAAAAAAATCGTAAAGACTTGATAATCATGAGACTAAAAAATTGCCTAATTATTAACTACCCTACCTTTTGAAAATAATCATCAACATCCTGACATATGTCTTAATCGAGAAAATGTTCCTACAATAGGAAATACTAAGGGATAACATCCTGAAACATCAAAACATCGATGGCAAGTGATACAACATCATTGTTTATCTTTTTATGATCTTATCATTTTTTATTTATCTTATTGTCTCATTCCTAGGATCTCTCAAGGATGTCCATTAAGGATTTAGGGGAGAAGGAATGGGGCATTTATCATCGGTTTCATATGCTTTGTTTGTTGGATATTTTTGCAATACTACCATGGTGAATACTTTCCTTATGTGTGTGGAAGTCCTTTCAAACAACTCAAGTTGTTTTCAATGTTTGGTTACTGATACCTCTCTATGCATTGGTCCAAAATGATCTAAACTTCTAAAGGCATACACTCCAACAAGGTTTCTATATGTCTAGTATGAGAGAGAATACTCCTTGTTTGTGGAATCAAAGTCCACACAATAGATACATAGCCACCTTGGTCATTAATACCCCAGTGCATCGTATCTATTTGTTACATTAATAAGGATTCCAAAACTTAAATATCTCAATCTCCATGAAGCAAAAGCAAACTCATCATGTTTTACATATCATCAATCATATAATTTCTTCTATCTTCTAAATCCTACTAACATTTATTTTTTCAGTCCTTGCACTTAAATGTATCACATTAGCTTGTCGAAAAAATTGGCTCATTATCCATAATTGTAAAGAAACTTCTCGAGGGGGTACCATGATATCTCGTCATCACTGAGGCATACCAAGGCGACTCCCAAGCAAGAATTTTTTATTTTTCTTTGACACAACTGATGAGACATCAATGATGTTCTTAAAATAGATGTTTTGTGATTAAAAAGACCTTGTTACTGTTAATTAACATTTGTGGCAGTAGACTATATGCTCATATATTTTCTTATTTTTCCTTATGTCTAACTAATTAGTGAACATATTAGAAGTAATACTTTGCATTAAATGTGTTGCTTTATTGGTGTTAATAATGAGATAAGTATGTAGTTTGAATCTTTTGTTGTCACGATTAGTATCCTATTTCTGAGGATTCTATTTACATAATTAAAGACTGGTGATTAATGACTTATTTCAAAGATGAAAATTAAACTCTCTATTTAATCACATGAAGTCAATCAAACTCCAACTAGATGATGACTCATTGAAGTTTCAAATTGGCTCTTACTAGTCAGTTTGGGAACTCCTTGTTCCAATAGCAACCTGGTAAATTCCCTATGTCTATTTTTCAGTTCTATTTTAGTTTATTAGTTGTCACTTTGTACCTTGGCGGTTAGTGCCATGTTTTTGAATTCAAAATAAGAGATATTCTTATAAATATATATCCTTAGGTTTAGTTTGAGTTAGTCAATATTTTGCTGAATATTGTAATTTTTGGTACTACGTGCTTTTGTTCTACTTGCCTATTTTGGCCAATTGGAATACAAATAATAAGTTTATCTGAATCTTTGTGTTAGAGTTCCCACTAGAGGAAGAACAGGGCCTGCTCAACCAAAGGAGGTGACCCTATTTTGTGTTATTTGATTCAGTTAAATTTTGTTCTGTTTAAATTGGTTTGAAGTTAAGCATTTCAATTCATGTTGGTCAATGTTTAGCAATTGCATTTACTCAGATTAGTTTACTATAATGAAAATTAGTTAAAACATATTGCAGTAGATTAAAGTTCATTCACTTACTGTAGATTCAATTACTATTTAGAGAAATCAAATTAAGTGCTTATCTTCAAATGCAAGTAGCTGTAATGAGATTGATAATAATGATTGATGTAAGGAACAAACCAAAGCTCAATTGGAATTTGTTCATGGGAATTAGTATTACTGATTTCTAGAATAAAATGTTTAATTTCCTACAAATGTAAATAGATTCACTTTTTTCTAGATTAATGTTCATTATCTGCAATCATAAATAGACTTCCTTTTTTTAAAGCAATTTCAATTCTGCATTTTAGACTTAAAGTTAATTTGAGTTATTTCATAGATCTTCCCATGAACCAATTACAGTTAAGTAAGGTAAAGTCTGAGATGAGTCATTAGGATCAAAATAGGCCTATATAAGCATTATTTAGTCGATAAGATAGAATTAGCCTTTAGAAATTAGTTGCTATGTTCCACTCTTGAGAGCTCCTGAAGGCTCATGAAGGAGACTGACTGAAATCAAAGTCACTATTTATAGTGCAAAACCCCATAATATTTGGAGTCATTCTTATTGCATATAGCTCTAAGACACACCCAGTTTGATAAATGATAAATTAAATGATGCAAGTAGTGACACCAATGGCCTTGCTCATAATTTTTGGTGTCGTTACCGGGGAAATTATTAAAGATCTAGCTATTAAGTTTGAATCCTTAGTATTGATAAGGAATACATTTTAGTTTGTGGATGAGATCAGCTAGCGATCATCTAGGAAGGTTTCTACAATGAAATATTGATTTTGATCAAGAACAACAAATTTTGGAACATCAAATTGAAAATCAAGAAAATAATCAAGAACATTTTCAAGAAGAAGATGAAGAAATGGGTGAACAACCAGGAAATGATCCTTGACCAAATAGGAATTTTTTGTATCCTATCAATCTGAATAGAGAACGTGATCAGCCTCCTATGAAGAATATTTCATCTTCAATTTTACTTACTTTTAGGGGAAATAATTTTGAGGATGTTGACCAATTTCTCTTTGATGATGAGTCTAGAGAGTCCTTTAACTTTATGGGAAAAGGAAATATCAATAAGCTTTCTTTAGAAGCTATTTTTAAAATATGCATAAACTAATCTTGGACTAGAGTAGGTTCTAGAGGCTCCCGAAGAAACAAAGCTCACACCACTGATGTGTCTCAAGTAATGGAGGAAATTGATAATTTGAAAATTAATTTACTCCATCTCAATATGTAAGGAGATATAAAGACTATTGAGCCTTTAGCCATTTACTATTCCAAATGTAGAGGGAAACATATTTTGAGAGAGTGTCCATTGAATCAAGTTGACACTTGTGAGATATGTGAGAAAAATCATGCAACAAGTTCTTGTAACCTCTTACTTGGAATAAAGAACCAGTTGAAGAAACCACTTGTGGTATAGGAAGAGCTTAATTATGTTGGACAAAGATCACAAAACACTAGATATAATGATAATAAAGGGCAGTATGGTCCTAGAACTAATTGGAATCAGAACCCTTGGCCAAATGCAAACCAATGGAATCCTCCTTACCAAACACAATCACCACCTACATTTTGGGGTCAACTTCAATGGATGAATCCCCAATGGAACCAATCTCAGTGGAAATTGAATCAGCCACAATGGCAAGAAAATCAAGTCCAATTTCAGCCATGGAAAATTAGGGACCAAGGTGTCCTTGGGGACAATCACCAGAATTAACATAGGTCTCTAATCCTACCAATGAACAAGTAAACCAGTCTGAGATTCCAGCACAACCTATTCCAAATCCTAAAAATAATCTCTCTGATGCAAATCTACCTACATGGAATACCATTGATGCTAATGATACTCAGTTGAGAAGCCAAAATGTGCCATCCATACCAATCGATAAAGACTAGGAGGGTGAGAAAAATGAAAAAGATAATTTAAAGGAAAATCATAACTCTGATAACAAGAAATAATTTAACTAGGCACCCTACCTAGATCATCTAAAAATAGAACAAATTTCTCCTGACAACTCTCAACCGAATTATATGGATGTGGTTGATTCCCAACTTCTCTATGAATTGAAAAAGATTAACATTGAGATACCATTGTTATAGGCTATTAAATATATACCATAAATAAATCAGTTGGTTAAGTCTCTCTATATGAAAACTCCAGGTAGGAAGAAGAAATTACCTCCTACCATTCATATAGGGACCAAACTCATTGATGTATTATCAAGAAGGTTGATTCCTCAAAAATATAATGATCTTATTAGTCCTATGATAACTTTGAGTATAGGAGAAATTGAGATAACCAACGTGCTAATTGATCTAGGGGAAACTATCAATTTTATCACCTCAAACACTGTTGAAATGTTGGGTATGAAAAGCATTGAACCCATAACAACTATTTTACAGTTGGTAGATTAATCCATTACTAAACCTGAAGGTTTTCTTGAGGATGCCATGGTTACCATTGACACATGGGACTATCTAGTTTAATTTTTAGTCCTTAATTCTAGAAAGCAAGATTTTGGATATCCAATTATCTTAGGTAGACCATGTTTGGCCACAACAGTAGCATTGATAGGCTATAGATCAGGTAGCATGCTCATTTCTAATGGAAAAAATAAGAAAGATTCGTCACTACATCCTCCTGTTCAACCATCAATTCAATCTAATACTCAACCTTGGGTTGATGAGGATATGGAGTATGAAGGGGATGGTATTGTGGAATTAGAAGTGGTTATTTTAATGGAACATGTAGAGGAATGTGAAGGATAGGGTGTTAATTTTGAAAAGATTGAACAAGTCAAAGAAAAGAGGGAATGCCATGGAATATTGCATCAGGAAAATTCCCATCCATATCATTTGAATACACT
Organism: Sequoiadendron giganteum; assembly: GCA_007115665.2. Classification (NCBI taxonomy): domain Eukaryota; kingdom Viridiplantae; phylum Streptophyta; class Pinopsida; order Cupressales; family Cupressaceae; genus Sequoiadendron; species Sequoiadendron giganteum. The sequence goes on from CM021103.1 coordinate 298,931,712, forward strand.
TGTAGGGGACCAACTTGATACTAAAAATGAAACCAAGGAAATCATAGTAATAGGAGATAAACCTCTCTTCATTAGTTCATCCTTGTCCTCCCCACAAGAAGAGAAATTAAAGAAAACTTTAGAAAATCATGCTGAAGCATTTGCATGGGAATACAAGGACATGAGAGGAATCCATCCTTCTATTTGTACACACCATATTTATATAGAATATGTTAGGCTAGTGAGGCAAGTTCATAGAAGGATCAATCCTTTTCTGAGAGACCTTGTCAAGGAAGAAATAGAAAAATTGCTAAAAGTAGGATTCATTTATACAATATCTGATAGTCAATGGGTTTCCCCATTGGTTATTGTTCCAAAGAAAAATGGTAAGTGGAGTGTATGTGTTGATTACAGAGAATTAAATAAATCCACTAAAAAGGATCATTTTTTTTTGTCATTCATTGATTAGGTACTTGATAACCTTACTGGCAGTAGTTATTTCTCTTTCTTGGATGGTTTTAGTGGATACAATCAGATCCAAGTGGCTCCTGAAAAACCAAGATATGACTACTTTCACATCTCCTTGGGGTACATATGCTTATACAGTCTTACCATTCAGGCTGTGCAATGCACCAACCACTTTTCAAAGAGTTGTTTTAGCTATCTTTGTTGATTTAACTATCCCATGTGTGGAAGTGTATATGGATGATTTCACAGTCCATGCACAAACATTTGAGCAAGTGCTTGAAAGTTTAAAAAAAGTTGTACAAAGGTGTAAATACTATAGTTATCTTTAAACCATGAAAAGTGTTCCCTTATTATGCCAAAAGGAATTATTCTTGGACACCATGTTTCCAAACAAGGAATTAAAGTTGACCCCAAGAAAGTTGAAATCATTCAAAAGATAGAAATTCCTAGAAATCAAATAGGTGTTCATAGTTTTCTTGGGCATGCTGGGAATTATAGAATATTTATAAAGGGGTTTAGTAAAATTGTTGAGCCTTTGTTTAGGGTGATCCTACAATAGTGGTTTATAATTTTTGGCCAAACTGGACACTGAAATTATTATTTTTAACTAAATCTTCACATTCAGGCACCTATAGCAGCTAAACCGTGAGGAATTTGAAGATTATGCAAACTAGAGTCTCGTCACATTTTGTCTATAGATTCTAAAACTATTTTTTTAAAAATTTTTGGAATTAGATTGCACTTCTTTTTCCATTTCCCACGAAAATTGGTTTTTTCAGTAAACAACATTTTAAAAAAGTGATGCACACCATATAACGCATAAATTTTTTTCCATGAAGGATAAATTTCTAATTCTTTCAAATTTAGATTTGTAACTCCAATATCTAGTGCTTCCACTTGGTTAGATATTTTTTTATTGAATATTTTTTCTTTAATCAAGTTTTAAAGTTAGACCAATTACAATTTAGACATAGCTCGATTGTATAATGCGTAACTTTTATTGTATATATCAAAATTCAAATTTTTTTTGTTGGATCAAGGACTTCAATATCTGGTGCACTCATATTTTTAAAAAAATTGCTTTGAAAATGTGTTATTTTTTCACATGTGCAGAACAAAGAGCTTATTTTTTGTGAAAAACTAAAAAAACAAATACATAATAAAACCAAAACATATTAAAATTATAGTCATTGGATAGCTCCTTCTAGGGACTACTTGATTCTAGTTGGGTTTGTGAAGTCTCCTCCATTTTCATCCTCAACCCCAGCTTCGAAGCGTAAAAATATGGACTTTCAAAGTGCCTGTGGGGGAGAATGAGGGAAAAGGGGGGATTGAACAAACCCATAGGGGTTCACTCAAACCCCTAGGGGTTCGCTCAAACTAGGGTTCACTCAAACCCCTAGGGGTTCACTTGAACTAGGGTTCACTCAAACCTAGGTTTGAGAAAACCCCCTATCCTTTTGTATTTTCTTTTTTTTCTTTGGGCGGGAAATGTGGGCCCAATATTTAATGGGTTCGCTCAAACCTACACGTTCGTTTGAACCCCTAAAACTAATTTTTTTTACATGTGGTCATTTTTTTCTTGCTTTCCTTCCTCCATCAAATTGTAAACCACTATTGTGGCTTCACCCTTTACATTACTCAAGAAATATGTAGAATTCTTATGGACAAATGATTATCAAGAATCTTTTGAAAAACATAAACATGCCTTAACCACTTCTCCAATCATTAAAGGACCTGTTTGAGGAGTTCCATTTCATATCCATATTGATGCTTCTAACTTTGTTGTTGTTGTAGTTTTGGGACAAAAAGATGATAATGATGCAATGCATGCAATCTATTATGTTAGAAAAAATCTAAATCCGGTAGAAAAAAAACTATACAACCACCGAAAAAGAATTTTTGGCTGTGATATATGCAATTAATAAGTTCATACATTATATTATAGGTTATAAAATATTCATCCACATAGACCATGTTGCTATTAGATATATGATGAACCAGGCTATGGTGGGTGGACGAATCATAATATGTTTATTATTATTGTAGAAATTTGATGTAACTATAATAGATAAGGTTGGCAAGGATAATGTTGCTGCTGATTTCCTTTCAAAAATTATTTTGCAGGGTGATTAGGAGCCAATTGATAATACATTCCCAGATGAACATTTATTTGCAATATCAATACATCCTCCATGGTTTTCTAATCTTGCAAATTATCTTGTAATAGGGAAGTGCCATAATCATTTTAATCCTCAGTAGAAAAAGAGGTTAATTTGTGAAGTTCCAAATTTCAATGGATTAATGGTCTATTATTTAAGATGTGCCCTAATCATGTTCTTCGAAGGTGTGTTGTTGAGATAGATTTTTATGAACTTTTACATGCTTGTTAGCATGAGTCGGAAGGAGGACACTATTTCGTGTTCAAGATTGTTCATAATATTTTAGGAGTTGGTTATTTCTAGTCGACTATGAGAAAGGATGTTTCATTCTTTGTTAAACATTGTGATGAGTTCTAGTGCATGGGCGGACCTACACTAGCAATGGAGATGCCATTATAGCCTCAAATAGTTCTGGAACCATTCAAAAAGTGGGGAATTTATTTTGTGGGACCTGTTGATCCACCTTCCAAAGGGAATTATTATGTTCTAGTTTGTATAGATTACATCACAAAGTGGGCCGAAGTAAAATCTTTACCAACAACAAGAGAAGACAAAGTGGTTGATTTTCTTTACAAGAAAATTCTTCAAAGATTCAGTGCACCAAGGGAGATAGTTTATGATCAAGGGTCTTAGTTTATGTCTACAATGATGGTAGTTTTTATGCAAAGATATGAAATGAGACACAAAAAGTCTACTCCATACATCCATAAGGGAATGGGCAAGTAGAAGTTACCAACCGAGAATTGGAAAATATTTTGACAAAGACTGTTTCATTGAGGAAGATAGATTGGGTAGAGAAGTTAGATGAAGCAGTCTGGGCATCTAATACAACTTGGAAGACTACCAAAGGGTTCTCTCCATATGAACTAGTGTATGGGAAAACTCCAGTCATGCCAATCGAGTTTGAGTTGTAGACATTGAAGAAAACATTGGATGTTGGCATTAACTTGTCAGAGGCAGAAAAGAGTAGAGTTTTACAATTGAGTCAGTTAGATGAGATGAGAATGGAATCTCTTTAGCACACATAGATAATTTATAAATATAGGAAGGAGTGTCATGACAAGCATATTGTAACCAAAAACTTTAAAAATGGAGATTGACCACTATTGTTTGATTTCAGATTTCATTAGTTTAAAGGAAAGATCCATACAAGATGGTTGTGACCATATGAAATTGACCAAGTCTTTGAAAATGGAGTAGTTCAGTTGGTACCAATAGATGGTGAAAGAATATTTATGCTAGTTAATAGTCATAGACTAAAGATATGCCATAAACCTACATCAAGAAAGGAATTTCTATCAGATCTACAACACAAAATATAACATTTCCTGATGGAAGATATTTCTTCCATGGGAGAATGTGCTCCTAAGTAACCTTTTGAAGAAAGGAATGAAAAAAAGGTAGATCTAAAACTAGAAAATGGAGCTTTACCTTCTGAATAAAGGGGATAAATTGAAAACTAGCAATGGTGGTTTACCTCCCAGAAAAATGAAAACTAAAAAAATGAAGGAATGGCTGAAAACCAGAAATGGCAGTCTTCCTAGATCAACTTTAGTTTTCTCCTAATGGCTCCTATCAAATCCTGATGATATTTGAAGTTTTCAACAATAACCTTCACGTTAATTTCAGGCTTATTTTAATTGATTCATTGGAATTAATTCCAAATGAGTTAATTAACATGCTCAAATTAACTTTGACAATAAATTAAGGTACGCATTTATAGTAAATATTACTTTCGAAGTATCATTTTCTGATTTAGTTAAGAAAATGTGAAATTAAGTAGATATTTATGAGCATAGAAACCTCTCCCAACTTGTTATTAAATGTTAATAAATTTCTTTTAATCATTCCAAAAGTGGGTGGAGAGATTGATGTGACATTTGAATGATTCACAAAGATTGCAAGTCCTGTTGAAAAAGTTTGATATCATTTGAAAATATATGACAATATTGCTGGCAACTTTGCAAATCAAATTGGAAGTGCAAGGTTGTTATGTGTGAGGTGCCTAGAAGTAGTTGTGGATATTTATATATCGCCTTTCTCCCTTCAGGTTATTTTTGGTGTCTTTCCCGACTTTCGGCTACTTCCAATGATTTTGAAAGCCTCCCGACAATCTTTTGGCACCCTCGACTAAATTCCGCCATGTGTCACCAAAGTGCTCATCGAAGGGGGATTTCCCTTCCTTTCTCTTTCGGGTCCCGACTACCTACCACATAGCCTTCGACCATGTAAAATTTTGGTGGGCCCCTCAAGTGGTGCCAATAAAAGAGGTTGCCACATGTCTTCTCATCACAAGCTCTCATCAAAGGATGAGGAGAATGAACTACGGGTTGCGAAATGTCTCCACGTGTTCCTTCGACGCAACTATATACAAAGAGAGAGGTAGTGAAGTCACCAAGCTACCATACTACCACGTGCTCTAATTTCTTTCACTAGGGAGCAACACTTGTTTGCACAATGTTGATTAGGACCACTGCCATCATTTTGCAGGGAATGTATCTAGCTGACAAATGACTAGATTCATGCTCGGGAATCTTTCTGTTACAACGGCCATGATGAATCATTTTTGAAAGAATTATGATTCATGATGGATATATTTTTATGATCTTTCAAGTGATGTATGCTCTTGGCTATATATACTACTTCTTTTGTGAGGGAAAAAAGAGTTGTTTTTTACTAGTTAGTTAGTAAGCAGTTAAAGTAGCAATTACAGAGTTGATTATTGCTAGTTCAGGATATCTATAGAAGGATTAGGAAGACATCAAAATTTTGTTTTTTTTGATAATTGTAAAAGACTCACAGACTATGCCCTTGTAATTTGGCCTTTCTGTCTCCTAACTATTGATAACTCTATACTATGTTGTTTCTGAAGTAGTATTTTTGGAACTTCAATGATTTGAATAGAATGTTGATTTAGAACCATGTCTTTGACTCTTTCTTTCCAGTATAGCTCTATGCAAATTATTTTATGTCATGAAATAAACCTTTCATGTCTTTTCCCTTTAATGGTCATTATTTTGAGCATGGCAGATTGTTGAATGAGCCCTTAGATAGTATCTACAAGATAGATCTATCATGCCTTACATCTAAACCTTGGTGTATCACCTTAGTTAGATCCTTTCATTTTATATTTGCTTCCTTTTCCCATTCAAAATACTAGTTATAGAAGAGTCAGCTTATTTAAAATCCTAAGGTCACTTAGTTTAGCGCAATAGGTCCCCCCTTTAGCTAAGTTTTTGACAAAAGTCTGTTACCTTGCAAATTTTTTGCATCAACAATTTTTCTTTTTTCCTGGCATGTCCGATGGGACCCGCAAAATGTGCTTAAACCTTAAGCAAGTATATGAGCCACTGAACCGTCACAAGATCCCAAATAGTAAACAACCCCAATTTGTTAGTACCACCATTAGGGTCGGTACCAACTAGAATCCGTCACATAAACGTCCCAAACTCTCCACCAACCATGATGCCTATCACCAACTAGAAACATGTGGCATGGGATGCCAAAAGGCCTCTTAGAACACCTATAGCACCAGCCATTTGGGCCCCTATCCTAGTCTCTACTCTCAAATCTATCCCTAAGTTCACTGGAGATGGCTCAAGAACCCCATCCAAACATTTGCAAGATGTGGAAGATGTATGTTTGTTACATAGAGTTACATGTATCAAAACATAGTGCTAAGGTTACTTGTGGCATCTTTTAGAGGAATAGCATTAGATTGGTATCGCACTCTATTGACTAAATCTATTGAAACTTGGGATCAACTTGGAGATCCTTTTTATGAAAGGTTCTCAAACAATGGAGATAGGTCTTCCCTATATCATCAGCTAGAGACTATCAAATGAGCTCCATATGAGGCCCTAACCGACTTCAATGCTTGGTTCCACATAACCTGGAAAAGATTTTAGGCTACAATCCATCTGCCACCTAATTCAACATTCATGTTTTACCTAAAATCCATCAATGCTAATATCTCAATAATGATCCAATCACTTGGTGGAACCACTCTATTGGATGCATATAGCATCATAATCAAAGAAAAGAACAATCTAATAGATGCCAAAAATTTGTCGCCTCGGCCTATCATGCTATATTCCCCAAAGTACCAGTTCATGCCCAAGCAACATCAACAACTGCACTGGTTGCTCCTCTGCAATTTATGTACACATATGCAAGTGCACCACATAACGACATAACTGGTTCATCAAAAAATGAGATGAACAGGAAATATTGTGGGCTATGGCTAATAACATAGCTATCATCAAACACAACTAGGCTACTCCTCCAAATCCAACCTATCAGAATTATCAAGGCAAAATTCCCTCTTACTAACAAAACCATTTCCAAGGAAGTTCCCACCAAAATTTTCAGGCACCAACGACAAGCCAAATAGTGCCGGTACCCATTCCATTATAGAACACCAACCTAAGCTCTAACAAAGAGTTGACTACAAGAAAAAACATTTTGATCAATGACAATAACCCCTGGTGTTTTCCTTGTGGCTATTTGCATATGCCCCAAAATTTCCCATGTGAAAAATCTACAACAAAAGATAGCGGAGCAACGCAATCAAGGCACAATATCAGGTGGTGGGGATTATGCATATACTTCTTCACAAATGGAAAACATAGTACTCACCACTCAAATGCAATGAATGTCTTTGGAACAAGAGACTGACATAGCTCTAGACCATGCCCTCTTCTCATGGATGGAAGGAGAGAAAGCAATGTTCACATTCAAAGCATCCACTTCTGAAACCCTGCGAGTGCAGTCTGATTACAAAAAATGCTCTGAAGGGAAATTTATTGATGAAATAGTCATCCCATAATTGGGTAGTCAACAGTTTGAAAATTATCCTGATTAGCAGACTAGTGCCCCTACAACAGTGACACAAAGCATTCCAAAAAAGAGGACCATAACCAATAGAACTAAGGAGAAAAAGTAGTAGAGTCCACCACCATTGGATGTGGTAGAGTAGTTAAATAAATCATCTGTTAATATTTCCTTGTGGGAATCCTAGCTATGCTAGAAAAAAATACACTATTACAAAGGGCTCTTCAAGAAGACCTGATCACAGGACCAAAGAAGCAATCACTTCAGGAGGAAACTACTGAACTATTTCAATCAACCAAAGTTCTTGTGAATACTACAGAGCAAGCCCCCAATAAAGATCTTGAAGAATAATCGACATTTAGAATCGATGAAGAAAAACCAAAGCTAAGGCCATTTCTCTTAACACTTATTGTGAGTAAGAAATTACTGCATAATTCCATGATTAACTCTAGTGCCAACACCATAGTCATGCCCAAGCTAATAGTTGAAGCCTTGGGATTAAGATATGAACCTCTGAATAAGGAAGTCATGCAATTGGATGGTAATATGGTCAATACTATGGGGATCATTAAGGACCTTACATTAACTTTGTTTATCTACCCGAATATCATGATCAAATAGGATACCGTGATCATTGATATCCCTCCAATTTTTGGTCTATGTCTGTCTAGAGAATTCACTTCCAAGCTAGATGGATACCTTTATTTAGATTGGTCACACCTAATTATAAGGACCAAGCATGGATCCAAAATGAAACTGGAGTCAAAGCCTTTACATCCTGAACATATTGCGGACGAAGCTAGGGTAGTCTTTGAATTGACTCACACTTCCATAACCAGGGAGGAGATGTATTGCACAGAGCTTCTAGAAGATGAAGAAATCACTAGAGATTGGATTGATCAGGAGGAGGTTATCTTAAGAGAGTTCATTGACAAAGATCCTTTTAGAAATTATCATGCCACTAGACTAGAAACCTATGTCATTTATGATGAGGATCGAGCGATCTTGAAAGTGGCACAAAAATCCAAAGGCTTTTCGGCGATCGAACTATGGTTACTACATTTCGATAGTGTGAGGTACAAAATTGACATAGAAGCTAAAGTATACTTGACTTCCCAAAGTAGCGAGGGTACAATACTGTCCCTTCGATCCTATTTTTCCTGTCCTAATGACAAGCCTAAATGTGAAGGCCTCATATTAATTTTGAACCTAACAAAGAAAATCAAAATCAAGAAAATAGATTGGCTCAGGATTTATGATCCTAGGATTTCCAAAATAATCAACAATCAGGTTCAGAATATCAATACTAAAAATTATGGCCATACAAGATCCTTCGAAGAAAAGGTCTAGGACCTGATTAAGAGCTTTGAAAATTTCAATATTCAAGTTTTTCCTCAAGAATAAAATGATGATACAAAAGGCTTGGCCAAAATCGGATCTCAATCTGAACTGGTACTAGACCCAACATACAACCAATGCTCTAAGCGAATGATACTCCAACTCACAAAAGTAGAGGATGAAAATAGTTGGCAAGTATTCAATAGTGGTGAACACATCACCTTAGATAGTTCACAACTAGGAGAGGTTACAAACCATTCCCAAGGAGGGATGATCAAAAGCAAGGGTAGACAAGAAGTACAGTAAGAATTCCATGAATTTCCAAAAAAATTGGTCACTTCTCAAGGTTCCCCTTTGGGTAATACCAGAAATAATAAGAGGAAATTCATAACAATTGAAGTCTATTATATAGATGGTCAAATCAAAAAGGAAAATACTCCTAAAATCTGAAGGAGCATCCTACATCAAGATGTAGAAGGACACATACATTTTTCAAAAGAAAATGAATAATTGTTGGCTTGGTCGTATGAAGCATTCAAAGAATATGATCCTGGTACCATCTAGTTGGTACCAGAGAGAGGCCGAATCAGCGTGCCAAGCCAAAAGTCTAGAGAATCTCAGGATTAAAGTTTCAATCAAACCTAGCATTTAGACTTTTGGCCTCATTACAGTCCAAGAGGATCTAAACCAAATGTCAATAAGAAACTAACCACCACCCTCTATGGAATTAATCGATGTAGCAGGAGCAAGTGTGTTTCCTCTACAAGATAGTTGTTTACCCCAAGGGTTGGATGGTAAGTGTATGGTAATGAAATTTAGTCAATAGGGGTCAAGAAATATGATGGTAAGGAGGGTCTTCTCATAATGATTCAAGCGACACAAGGCATTCAAATAAAAAAGAGTAGAAAGAGAAGCATCAAGAGTTCCCATAAGGGGAACTCACTTTAAATTTCTATATAGTTCAATTGGATGATTCTACCATTAAATATGTAATTACCGTAATTATTTTTCTCTCTTCGTTCTTATTTTTTGGCCGGTCTTCCTAATCCATTATACAACAAGAATTCACATTATGATAATAGAAAATAACACAAATATCTGAAGAATTGAAAATTATGTAGCAAGGAAGAGATGTTAAATACAAGCTACACCTTCATTATATTTATAGAATTCAAAAATTACAACAAAAAAATGGCTCAAAGGCCACACTTTCAAAGGAGTATATACTTATATATATGCTATAAAGCCTTTTCCAAGCTATATACAAAAGACGAATAGGGTTTTAGTTTTAAGTAGGAAAGAGTGAATTTTCAGTCATGAGCAGTAGTATCTACATCATATGGAACTACCTCATCCTCATCTACACCAGTGGCACCATTAGAAGAAGCAATGGTAGGTGCGAACACCAGGTTCGTAAAGTCAGTGTACTAGTCAATATCGTAAACTGGCACCACATTGTGCATCCAAAATAGAAAGTAGCATGCACAGGTAACCTTCTAATGATGGAATTCTTGCGACTGAAGGTGGAAGATGCTCAAGAATGGCAGCCACAAGACAATCACATCCTCTTCAATAAACCTATGAAGGTCACCCATAGTCAGGATTCCTCTGTCAAATTTCACATTTTCCACCACATCCTTGAGACCATTCAAGTACTTCTTGAGGAATATTTCAGTCACCAAGTGGATGATAAGTGGCTTAGGGACTTGAATATCAAGAAGTGATGCCACGAAATGGGAGAATTTTTTTTTATTTACTCTATACTTATCTTCATATTCAATACAATCTCGACCTAGGACCCATTTCATAGCCACAATGACCAAAGAATGTTTTTTCTTCGTCATCCTCCTCAGACATCTGCTCAAAATTTTGCTAAGAAAGGCCATTTGTGGTTTATGGGAGGTCAGCTTGATCTGGGTATCCATGGCATCAACTACTATACGACTTTCAAGTAGTGACCCTATACAAAGAGCCTAAATCCAAACTCTACACAAATACTAAGCATATCGTAATTACCCAAAGGCTAAACCACTCACCTAATGTTGATTCTGCTAAATTACTAAGTGTGATTTTGCTACTAACTAGACACTTATTTATATAAAGACAAGGATAAGCACAATAGTTCACATAGAATAAGCATGAGGTTAACCAGATACTGCCTTGAACACTGCACCAAGGCTCATTCAAAATTCTCACCAAGTTATGTCTATAGGGATGATTTGCTGCATACAAAATCAAGGCAAGCTAATTAACTAGCACAAGCTACTGGCAGTATTTGACGGTAGCCCTTTCAGCTGGATGATGAGGTGTCATCTTGCTAACTGTTCTTCAATGTCCAAGAAAGGATGTAGATCTATTTGAAGCGTATCACATACCATGGAATAATCATTCTGTTCGGGGGTATTAATTACCATGACACATAACTCTTGGTCCATTTTCAAATCACCGACTCAATTTCCAAGGAAAAATTGCACTACGAGTGTAAGTACCTAGGGTTTTTATGAATACTTGTCATTTCAAAATGACAAGTAGTTCACTCCATAAAAACCAAAGGGTTGGTAGTACATTCCAAATTTAATACAAGAAAAGAAACCGACATCTACCACTTCAAGAAGGATAGAAAAACAAGTATTGCATGCATTTGTTTAAAGAAAAGAAAATTTGAGACAAGAATTGTGCAAATAATCATTAGAGTACAGGGTTGCAAAGAATCAAGTAGCAAGTTTTTAGAAGTTCAAAGAAAAAATGGCATCTGTTGTCCCCGAAGTAGCCCAAAACCCACATATGGGTGAGCTTGGTGAAGCATCTCAAAGCTTAACCAATGTGATAATCACCGCACCCATGGTTAATATTTTCAAGGAAAAAAATTCCTATGCTATGCCTAGAATCCAAGAAAAACTAGAATGGTCTCGCACGTGGCCAGCTAAGAAGGGTCTAGTCAAAGATGATAACTTGGTAAAAGAGGAGTGGGATAACATCTATGACCCCGAGCTCAAGACTAACCCTAAGGGCTTAAGGGAAGCTTCTTTCGCTAAGAGGAAGAAATCCCATGAAAATCAATTGTTGTTCAAGAAATGGCACTCTTGACTTCCCCAATACATGGTCCCTTATGTGCACCACTACCCATAAATGATTTGTGAAAGTGTTTAGCACTTCAATTTGGTGACCGACACCATCAAAGGAAGGAGGCTAAGACTCATGCTAACCATAGAGGCTCTTAGGCACATGTTGTGCATTCCCAAAATGGGGACCAGAGAATGACCGATGGAGCTTTTTAGCCAGAAGAAGGGTTCTGAATTCTAGAGGACTAGGAGAGATGCCCTCTATTTTTATAATGTTGAAACTGGAAGGTCCAAGGATAGAAAAGTTCCACTGAAAAATCCGAATCATCGTGTCGACTATAAACAAGTGGACATGAAGGATGACTTCTCCATGATGGCTTTTGTGTTTGGCCTAGACAATAACGAGATCATGTTTGAACCTCAACTGGGCCTAGGTTTCCAACTCAGGAGACAAAAGGAACCTTTCTGGTATGACTTCGTAGAAATGATCATCAAAGATATGAAGAAATAGATTGGTGAGTTCGAAACTGTAGGTAAGTTTAGGTATCCTTCTCTTCTCACTTATATATTTCTACATCAAAATCCTAATTTCTTCAGGGGAAAAATGGAGTTGTTAGTGTTCGATGAGAATAGGCACTAGAAGCCGATTTCGGTATGGACTCCCATCCTTTGTTCCACCTACAATTACTATTCTTTTTTAGAGAAATTATTGAACCTGATTTTATGTGATCTTGGTGAGGATAGTGACTACTATCGGCTGTCAAGCGATCAAACTGGCTAGATGCAATCCTTGTTCCCAAAATGCGACTGGTTCCTCGGTGAATAATTCACATGTGTCTGAGTTCATGGTTTTTGTGAAGAGGCGATCCAACTACCCGCATCCATCACCGATTAGGTTTTAGCCATCGAGGTCTTCTGACAAATGGCTATTATGGATTGAAACTTTTCTTTGACCCAAAGAAGAAGAAGCGGGGGTATTTTGAATGCCCTATAAGCTACAAAATAGTGATCATGGTGAAGAAAAAGTTAGTAGAGTTACTTGAGGCTAAGATGAAACACCTTGAGCTGGTTCTTATTTGTGATAAGTGGGACTATAACCCCAAGGATGATTTTGGTGACACATTTATTAAGGTAAAGCATAGCCCTCAACCCTACTAGGAAGCACGGCAAAATCTGCCAAAGATATCAACCGAATCTGGGTGAACTTGGCTAAGATGCTGACAGATAATCGAAGGCCATCTTGGCTCAAATTTTATCTTGTCAAGGGGAAGGTAGATGAAAATAAATTCATAAATACTACCCTCTAAAATAAATTGGAGAGGCAACATGGCTGGAAACCAGAGAAGATTTAGGATTTCTAGATCTACCACGAGGAGATCAATAACACCACTGACCCTTTCCATCATTCATCGGTGTATAAAACTGATGATAAACTTGATACCCTCTAGAACCAAGAACATTTAGATAGTGACGCAAGTGATGCGTCAGAACTTGACCCTAAAGATGCCCCACCATGCTATAATAAGGGAAAGCAGAAACACAAGGCACAAAATTGGCCCGTGATCACAATGAAGCCTAAAGCGACGTAGCAATCAACAAAGGTGGTAGATTTGGAGAACCCACTGCCAAGCAAAAGGGAGTGCACTGATACTGTTATCGGAGGTGGTGTGTAGGAGGTTGCAGTCAATGAAGCATTAGAGATAGAATCGACATCTCATGTATCTCTCTCTCCCTCTCTTCTCAGCTCACAGTATCTTGTTTCTTCCATAGTCCTTTCAATGCCCACCACCCCAAGTATGGGCCTAGATTTCTCTATCCCCTCTGCAATGACTGCGGGAGGTTTCTCCCAGTTTTCTCATATTGGACAGATGGTTTTCACTACCCCACGACCTTCCCCATCGCTAGTTTGAGCCCCATCGGCATCCCCATATTCCTACTCGACCACATTCATGTCTTCCACTCCATTAGCATCTGAGGTCGATGTCCCTGTTGCATCATCTGAGTCAATTGCGACTCAAATTTCATAGCCATCGAAGCTCGTTGCATCTCCATTATCGCCACCATTCCCCTTGAGCCCCTCCATGCCTTCCTTCTCTTCGCTCATGGTCCCCCTTCCGAAAAAGAAAACATCTGAGGTCACTTACCTCACTTTCCCTTTCGTTGTCCCTCTTGGTGCCCCATTTGTAGGTGAGTGCATCAGCTTTCCGGCTCAATTCTTGTCTCAGAGTGATACAACAAAGCAAGTTTAAGCTCTCTAACTCCAGAAGCAAAGAGAAAAGAATGCCAAGAGGCCAACAAAGCACATGATCCATGCAATTGATAATGAGCCTCAATAATTGTTGTATTTCACAACCCTGCATCTCAATGTATTCAAACCACAAGGAGAAATGCAACTTAATGACTATGACATACATGCCATCAAACTGGATTTTTGTATCACTCAACCGTAGGATAAAGTCAAGCTACTGGAGGAGACACAATGGGTAGTAACTATTGAATTTCTTAAGTCTAGTCGCAAATTGAAGAATATGGAGGATGAGCTCAAGACCGTCAACACAAGGCTAGAAGTCATTTTAGCAAAGGATAAATCACAGGAAGCAGAAAGGGTACGCCTTGCATAAAATGTGTAGGAAGAACAAGATAGCTTGCAAAAGGAGCTCGAAAAATTACAAGCCTAGGATTTTGATCAGATAGCCGAACTACAACAAAGAAACTAGGAATTATCCAATAGGTTCGCCTAGTCAAAGGGAAAGGTTCAATAGAATATCAAATAGTTACAACAATTGTGTGCCCATCTTGAGAAAATGGTACAAGAAAGGGAGGAAAACCAAGCAAGCGCATAGGCACAATTTCAGGAAGATCTTGGGAATTTCTAACTTTCCCTGGATCAAGAGTCTACAAACTGAAGCTGGGTTGAGGAAAAATGGCTGGCCACATAAAATGATTTGAATGAGAAGCTCACCTCTACCACATAAAAAATTGAAGGGCTAACACAAGAGATTGGAACAAGGGACATAGAGATTAATCTCTTGAAAATAATCATTCAAAATCCTCCATAGATGGACCTCAACCTAGTGTCCCAAAAACTATATGCTTCCTACTAGGAGAGGGTCAAGGCTTTATGCCTGACACTCTAGCCCTCACTCTAGTTCATGGAGGAGGCAACAAATTTATACAAAGAGGTGTGCGGAACAATGGAACAACTCTTGCAATCCATAGGGGAAAAGGTTCTTGAAGAAGAGAGGCTACTAGATAGGCTATACACAGTGTCAAGCAAAGATCTAGAACAAGCAAGAATCAAGTATCAGAAGGTAGCACTAGGGTTGCAAGGGAGTTTTTTTACGCCAAGAGGCCAGCCTTCATGCTCAACAATGCTTGGTTATGTTGGGGAAAATGATGGACAATGTTTAGGTAAGGTTTTCCAAGCTAACTCATATGGGCTTGCCCTCTCCCTTTCTCCTAGATGAATTAGTGGCTTTCATGGAGTAGATTGTGGCCAGGATTGAGGAAAGGAAGTGGGATTTATCAAATTTTCAAAGTTTTAGCCAGCCTCCTACTACTGAAGACATTAAGGGTGTAACTCAACAAATCGTGCAGCTACTATTTCAGCTTGAGGATGGGTCTAGGATATTTATGATACTATCTTTTAAGGAAGTAATGAACCTACATGAGGTGTGCAAGATCCTATGCTCTATATCAATTCCCTCCAAAGCTGACTGGCTACCTTTATAGGTCACCCTTTCTAAGCTCTAACTCTAATGCCCAATGAATAAAGCTCTGGTTTGCAAAACCAAAAAATTTTGGATTCACTGTTCTGTAGGTTAAATGCCCCTGGTAGTCACAAAAAGTTGTGGATATTTATATAATCCCTTGCTCCCTTCGGGTTATTTTTTATTTCTTGCCTAACTTTCGACCGCTTCCAATGATTTTGAAAGCCTCTTGAGAGTCTTTTGGTGCCCTCAATTAAATGTCTCCATATGTCACCAAAGGGCTCATCAAACATGGATTTACCTTCCCTTCTCTTTTGGGTCTCGACTACCTACCACATAGCCTTTGCTCGTGTAAACTTTTGGTGGGCCCCTCAAGTGGTGCTAATAACATAGATGTTGCCACATGTCTTCTCATCACAAGATCTCATCAAAGGATGAGGAGAACAAGCTATGGGTTGCAAAATGTCTTCGCATGTTCCTTCGCCACAACTGTATACAAAGAGAGAGGCAGTGCAATCACTAGACTACCATACTGCCCTATGCTCTAGCTGCTTTCACCAGGGGATGAAAATTTTTTGCACAATGTTGATCGGGACCACTGCCATCATTTTTTAGGGAATGTATCTGGCTAGAAAATGACTAGGTTCATGCTCGAAAATCTCTCTGTTACAATAGCCATGATAAATCATTGCTAAAATAATTATGATTCATGATGGATATCTTTTTACGATCTTTCAAGTGGTGTATGCCCTTGGATATATATACTACTTCTCTTGTGAGGGAAAAAAGAGTTGTTGTTTTTTACTAGTTAGTTAGTAAGTAGTTAAAGTAGCAATTACAGAGTTGATTATGGCTATTTTAGAATATCTATAGAAGGATCAAGAAGACATCAGGCCTTTTTTTTGTTTGATAATTGTAAACTCATAGACTGTGCCCCTATAATTTGGCCTTTCTGTCTCTTAACTATTGATAACTCTATACTATGTTGTTTTTGAAGTAGTTTGTTTGCAACTTCAATTATTTGAATAGAATGCTGATTTAGAACCATGTCTTTGACTCTTTCTTTCCAATATAGCTCTGTGAAAATTATTTTATGTCATGAAATAAAATATCCAGGTATTTTCCCTTTAATGGTCATTATTTCAAGAATAGAATATTGTTGAACGGGCCCTTAGATCATATCTGCAAGATAGATCTATTGTGCCTTACATCTAAACCTTGGTGCATCACCCTAGTTAGATCCTTTCATTTTATATCTGCTTCCTCTTCCCATTCAAAATACCAATTATAGAAGAGCCAACTTCTTTAAAATTCGGAGGTCACTCAGTTTTGTGCAATAGGTCCCCCCTTCAATTGAGTTTCTGACAAAATTTTGTTACCTTGCCAATTTTGGCATCAATAGTAGTAAAGGGAATCAATGCAGGATGTTATGACACGTCATGCCATAATTTGGAACCACAAATTCTTAACAAGTAATATTTCTTCAGTAAATTGTTTGAGTCTAAGTCTACCATTATCAAGCTGAGAAAATAGAGCAAGGATGGGGAATAAAAGGAATGTAGAACCAAATAATTTCAATCTTGATTGTGAGACTAAAAGGTTGTTGAGAGAAGCTGGGTGGCTAGTTTTTATCATGAAGTATGAAGGATTTCAACACGAATTAGTTGAAGAGTTTATAAATAATTTTCATGTGAATGTCACAAGGGTTAGAGATGAGATAATTGAAGTTACTCCTGAGATAATAAGCGAAATATCAAGTATTCCTATTGAAGGGAAGCTAGTTAACAAAGGCCATGTGAAATTTGAAAATTTGGTGTTGGCATTTCATCAAAAACCTAAACAAAAGCCTAATATTTTTTTTCACAAAGGAGATCAAAGGGGAATTTCCTGTAATACCTTGGACGAGCCTTGGAGAACTGTTGTTACATGGATAATGAAGTTATTCACTTGTGAGGGACAACACAACATAGTATTAGGACTAGGAATGTGAATGTTAATGCATTTGAGGTATGGGAACACAAAACCCTCTGCCAAAATCAATTTACCACCATTTCTCTTTTCAAAAATTTGCTCAATGGTATCTCAGGTAAAATCTAGGGGTGAGTCATCAATAAGATATCATGGTTTAATTCACTTGATAATTAAGCACCATTTCTTAAAGAAAGAGTCTGGTAAGCAAGGGTGGCTTGAGTTACTATTTGCACCTATTGAAAAATAAAAAGGAAAACACAAAAAGGGGCCTGCAACGAAAAGAGAAAAGTTAGAAAAGGGATAATCTTCTAGGAAAGAACAAAAAAAGAGCAAGAGAAAACTACGGGAATCCACTAGGGTAACTCATAGTGCTTCCAAAAAGAGAAAGAAAGATTTGATTGAGGAAAATCTTAGCATTGTTGAAACTATTGTGTCAGCTCTTGAAGAAACCCCTATTTCTGAAACCCATTAAGAAACCTTTGAAACCCCTGTAGAGATTCAAATGATAATACATTCCTCTGAACAAACTCACATCCTTCCTAAAGCCCCTATTTTGTCTCCTGAAAGAACACCTATGAGAGAGTCTTATGACTCTGCCTAAAAATCCAACACACAATCTAAAGAAAGGGAAGACTTAGAAGAATTTGAGGATGAAGAGGATAAACAATCTCCTTCACCTTCCCCGATTGTTGAGAGAAGAGAAGGAAAATAGCCATTGGTCGAACCAGAGAAATCTCCACAAATGCAAGAGGATGAAGAATCAGAGGATGAAGATGAGATAGAAAAAGCTATTGTAGCATCAAGAATGCAATCAAAATTGGATGAAGATAAAAGGAGAGTACAATTTCTTGAGGAAAATTTTAAAAGAAAAGAGGAATAGTTGTAGAACTCTATGAATAAAATAAAGCAATTGGAGAAAGAGATGGCTGAAAAAGAAAGTGCTCTATGGGAATATTTGGGTGAGAAAGAAAAGGTCTTACAATAGGCTAATGCACAAGCATCAACCCGAGTAGAAGAAACAACAAGATTTAGTGCTATGGAAATAGGAAGACTGAAGGTAGAGTTACAACAAAAGGTAGAGCAACTGAGGCAGAAATATATTAACCTACATTCATAGGAAGCTTCCACTTCATTTTCTCCACCCAAATATCTTTCTCTACCTCATGTTCCATCATCTATTCCACAAGATATTCCACAAAGAGGTCAACCTCGATATCTTTCTTTAGCAACACTGAAATTAAAACATGAAAACAAACAATTAAAAAGAAAATTTAAACAATTGGAGGAAGAAAGAAATGAAGCAGAAGGAAGATTTGAATAAGCAATGGAAATATCTTCTGCAATATTAGCAATGAGGAAACCATCACGTATATATGCACTATTTCTTAGAGAGAAGTTTTTGCAATGGAAAATAAATCAATTGGTGTTAAAAAGAAAAATTAATTATGATGGAGACAAAGTGTTTCTAGAGGAATTTTTCAATAGTCATCCTGATGTTCAAAATTTATTGTGTGAATTCTTCCAACATAGATTTCCCATGGGAGACATTAATGATTCCTTGTTGAATATTTATTTTGGAGAATTACAACTAAGATCATTTGTCTCTTTAATGAAAAATAAAGTTGAATGTGAAAAAGAATGGAGAACTATAGAGAAGCTCATAAAAGATATGTCCTACCTATGAGAGGAGAGAATCCTATTGAAATGAAGTCTATTAAACAATTCATCTCCATAGACAGAACCATACCAATCCTATCTATGTTTCCAATTTGTTGCAGAGTATTTCAACTTTTCAGGATAGTGAAGGAACACTTCCTTTGTTGGCACTAAAGGAATGTACAGAAAGATATGATTCCATTCTAGAGGAACTAAGGAGGAGGGAACCAATAAGTCCAAATAACATTACATGGAGCTTAACCTGATTAAGGCATGCGATTAGTTTAATTGAGCAACAACAATAATTTTAGATTAGTATGTGGTTCAGGATGCCAATAATCATAATGTTTGCACCAAATATTAATGCATCTGACAAAATTCTAGTAGAATTCTTTAGGTCTTGGTTTGAGAAAGTGAAAGAGAACAATGGATTCACCCTCAAAACCAAAATTGTAGAGCAATAAAGGGAAGTAGTGTTTGACTGTGCTCTATGCATGGAAGCATTGAACAAAGAAAACACTATCATAATTGATAAATAACCATGAGGACATGGTTTATAATAGGAGGGGGAGAATGATTAGAGACTCAGTGATACTTTTAAAATAGATGTTTTGTGATTAAAAAGACTTTGTTACTATTAATTAACATTTGTGGTAGTAGACTATCTGCTCATGTATTTTCTTGTTTTTCCTTATGTCTAACTAATTAGTGAATATATTAGAAGTAATACTTTACATTAAATGTGTTGCTTTATTGGTGTTAATAATGAGATAATTATGTAGTTTGAATCTTTTTTTGTCATGATTAGTATCCTATTTCTAAGGATTTTGTTCAAGTAATTAAAGACTCACGATTAATGAATTATTTCAAAGATGAAAGTTAAACTCTCTATTTAACTGCATGAAGTCAATCATGCTCTATTTGGATGATGATTCACTGAAGTTTCAAATTGACTCCTTCTAGTTGGGTTGGGAACTCCTTGTTCCAATAGTGACTTGGAAAATTTCCTCTGTCTATTTTCAGCTATATTTTAGTTTATTAGTTGGCACTTTGTACCTTGGCAGCTAGTGCCATATTTTTGAATTCAAAATAAGAGATATTCTTATAAATATCTATCCTTAGGTTTAGTTTGAGTTAGTCAATCTTTTGTTGAATATTGTAATTTCTGGTACTATGTACTTTTGTTCTACTCACTTATTTTGGCCAATTTGAATGCAAATAAGAAGTTGATCTGAATATTTGAGTTAGAGGTCCCACCAGAGGAAGAGAAAGGCCCACTCAATTGAAGGAGGTGACCTTGTTTTATGTTATTTGATTCAGTTAAATTTTGTTTTGTCTACATTGGTTTGAAGTTAAGAATTTCAATTCCCGTTGGTCAATGTTCAACAATTGCATTTACTCATATTAGTTTAGCAAAGGGTTGGTGTAAGTAATTTTTTGGAAAGGGTTCAAGGGTGTGTGCATTTTTTTATCTTGATTAGGGATATGATATGTTGGATAAAGAGGATAATGGGATTTTGGAATAGGAATGTTAGGTGGTGGAATGCAAGGTTCCAAGGTGGATGGAGGGGATGAAGGAAATTTTTTTGGTACATAGGGACCCAAAATGGATGGAAGGAATGAGGGATTGGTATTTGGAACATAAGGTCCCAAGATAGATTTGGAGGATGGGGAACATGGATATTTGGCATTAGATGGATGGATTTTAGATTTAGGATGGGTGGAAGGAGTTCCAAAATCTTGAGCTTGGTATCCAAGGTCATGATATTTTGGATTCTATTTGATATTAAGGGGTTCAAAGATTCCTTTCTCATGAAGGCCTAACCCTTTTCCTTGATAATGCATGGTTTGAAAAATATTTTTGCCAATGGGATACTTGTTGTTTTGGAAGCAAGATACAAGTACATTTTGAGGGGGATATGACATTGGAGGAATGATAGGATCATGGAGTAAACCATCTTGTATGAAAGTGGAGGAACCCATTTGATAAGTCTAAGGTTCATGGGTGTCTTGGATGGTGGTGATGGGAACTTGTGGAAGATTAGGATCATGAAATGTAGATGAAGGGATGCTTTGATCTTGAATTGGGGTAGTATCATGGGATGGGGTGGATGGTGTAGTGTTCTCTTGGTTATGAGATGGAAGGGGGTCCTGACATGGAGTGGGATGGGTATTCTGATCATGAGAGGGGAGATGATCATTAGATGGGGTGGAAGGTGCACTTTGATATTTATTTAGAGAGGGA
Source organism: Sequoiadendron giganteum (assembly GCA_007115665.2). NCBI lineage: Eukaryota > Viridiplantae > Streptophyta > Pinopsida > Cupressales > Cupressaceae > Sequoiadendron > Sequoiadendron giganteum. The sequence goes on from CM021103.1 coordinate 298,953,136, forward strand.
TCATGCAATGGAGTGGAAAATGTTTTTTGATCTTGGGATGGAAGGATTCCACTAGATGAAGTGGGAGAGAGGGGAGCATGAGAGGGGGATGAAGGGATATCTTGATCTTGAGATGGAAAGGGATCATTGAATGGTTGGAAAGGATATGTTATTCTTGATTGAAAATGGGATCATGAGATGGAAGAGGATCATTGCATGGAGGAGAATGGGTTCCTTGATCTTTATATGGAGGGGGATCTATGTTAGCATTCTTTGGATTATGATGTGGACATGGGTCATTTTTTGTGGATGGTGTGATGGGGAGAAAGGTTGGATAACTTGGATAGGTGGAGTGATAGGAGGTTCTTCAGATTTGGAGGATTGGAGTTTATATTGATGTGGAGGTGATGAAGGTGGATGCATGCTATGGTAAGATCTCATAACTTTATTTTGCATAGGGAATTAAGCACTTTTGTAAGTATTCCTTGGACCCAATTATTATGAGAGACATGCAATAAATTTAATTGGTAAGATTGGGTTGATGTTGATTGAAAGGATGTGGGTGATGAACAAGTAGAATAAGAGGTGGAAGATTCCTTGGTTTGGTAAATTAAGGATGAGGAACTTGAAAATGATTTGGAGATGGGGATTTAGGATGGGAATGGGGTTGAAGGGAAATTTGGGCTAGAAATTTGGTTTCCCTTGTCAAAGGAAGGGGAATGATAAGAAACAGGGGATGGATTGGGATTGGATGAAGGTGGGGAGGATGGAATTTTAACACCAATTACCAAGAGCTATATAAGCATAGCATCCTTATAATTATTAAAGTAGTGGGTGAGGATAAAATCAGTAATGGAGTCCCATGGGGATGAAATGTGTGGTAAGGATGTGGGTGGGATTTGAGGGGAAATTTGGATGGGTGATTGGTGAAGGCTTGGAGGATTTTATCTAATGATAATGGATTCAAGATGATCCACAATACTCTCACTATAAACATAGAGGTCATATTTGGGTTGTTCAGCAAGGCTATCCTCATAATCATAAACATGATTGGGGTTGGATTTAATTATGATATTTTGGCTTGTTGGGTTAGGATATGGGTTCATTATATTAGATTTTATTAGAATGGATGAAGGTGGATTATAATATATTAGGTTGGATGAATGTTAGGTATGGTGGTTAGACATGGTGGAGGGTTGATTGGAAGAGGAAAGTTTAGGATTTTTTTTGAATGGGTCAAAATTATGATGATGAATTAGGAATGGATGGGGGATTAGAAGAATACGATACACAGATGAAGATGGAGGATGGGATTATATTGGGGATCAAATTTCAAGACCTTAAAATTATTTCATTTGATCAAAGATGATTCTCTATAATTACTAATAGATTAATATTCTTAAGCAAGAGTTCATTGAATTTGATTTCTATTTAAGATAGGCAAAGTTCTTAAGTAGGAATTGATTGGATTTGATAACTATACTTAAGAGAGGATAATGTTCTTAAGAAAGTTTGGATTAAAGATGAAATCAAATTAAGGTATTGATTTTTCATGGGGAGATTGGGTTTGAAATGTATGATAGTGGATTAAGGATAAGATCCTTATAAAAGATTTGGATGATGATGGAAGGGTATGGGCTATGAAGGAGATTAATCCCTTAACTGAATTTTGATATTCAAGTGATGTTTTTTTATTAAGGATGGGGATTGGATGTTTGATTGAGATGGACAGATGGATAATGAATTATTATATTTTGGATGAGGATAGATAGATCAGCTTAGGATTTGGTTAGGATGAGATTAGGTTAACAAGGGGATTTCATTAAGATGATGATGAAGGGTGATAATTAAGGATGTGGATTAAGGATGGTGATGGATAGAGGATGAAAGTGGATCAAATAAAAGAGAAGGATTTTGATGTGGATTATGGAGAATGGTTAGGATAATGATTTGGACCTTTATTAGATATTGGGGATGGATGAGATGACTGGGTATGATTAGCATAAAATGGATGATTAGAATGATTAGGGAGATTATTAGGATGATTATGAATTATTAGGATGGAGTGATAGGATTAGAATGGTTATGGATGATTAGTATAAGGTGATTAAGATGAAAAGGAATGATTATGATGGATAGGGAAAATTAGGATGAGATGAGAGATGGTTAGGATGGAAAAGAATGATTAAGATTAAAAGGGATGATTAGAATGCAATATGATTAAGATGAAATGATTAGGATGAAGTGGGGTGATTATGATGAGATGATGGATAATTAAGACTATAAGAGATAGTTAGAATGATTAGGATGGAAATGGATGACTAGGATGAGGAGGAATGATTAGGATGGAAATGATTGGTTAGGATGAAGTGATTAAGATGATTAAGATGAGATGAGGGATGGTTATGATGACTAGGATGGTATGAATGGTTTGGCTTGGATGACTTGGATAGGATGATTAGGATGGGGGATGAGGATGAGAAGTTTGACTTGGAGATTATGTGGATAGCTTGACTTGGAGCACACCTAGTTTTTTTGTTTTTTTTTGAAATGTTTCTAATGTTTTTGGGTTTTTGATTTTTTTGGGTTTTTTTATTTTTCTAATTTTTTGGATTTACGATTAATAATGCAAAAAGAAAAGAAAATGATGCAAGAAGATAAAATCCTATGGCTCAATTTTGGATAAGTGTCCCATTTTTGGTTTCAAGTGGGGAAGGTGATCTGAAAATTCAAGCACATATGACACATTAACAATCCTAATTCAAGTGGGATATGGAAAAAAGTCTCAACTAGGCTTTACAAGCTCAACTAGGGGTATCCTCTATATACCACAAGGGTACATGAGGCCTAATTCATATATGAAAGAGAATACTACCAAATAAACAAGAGGAGAGGGTAACCCACTCTCCACCTTCACTTCTCTAAGGTATAAAGTTATTAGAGGCTTAGCCCAAATTGACAATATTCTACTTCCAAGAGGCATGTCTTTCAATTCAACCCTTGCTCTTTATACTCCGTTAGAACATGGGAGTTGAGGTTCTCCCCTAGGGTGATGAAATCCATAGGTAGCCCCCCTAAAAAAGAAAACAAGACCCCTTATTTATGATCCTCAAGATCAAACTAAGGTGCAAGAGGAGAGAATACATAAGTGAATCTTGGGGATTAAAAGGCACTTGTTAATTTTAAATCCAATTCCAAATGTGAAGGTTAATTTTCAGCCCAATTTTTGAATGTCAGGAAAAAATGTCAAACAAAAATGTATAATTGAAAAATTAGATTCCTTATGATTTTTAAATAAATTTTAAAAAAAATTGATGAAAAATGATTTCATATGACAAAGTTATGAGTATTTGAAGTTTGAAAACAAAGGTTGACTTTAACTGAGTACACCTTATTTCAAGATCATAATCTAGAAAATTCATTTGTATCAAAGCAAAGAGTTTTGAACCAAATTTCCAACACACTTTAAATTTAAAAAATTGAACTTGTGAGGAAAAAGTTACACCCATTTTAGTAAAACTACTATTTTAAAAGTGTGCATAGAAAAAGGGGTCCAAGTTTTAGCCCTTAGGCAGCTAACACCTGGTCACCCATGTGACTAGGGGCTGAAATAAGGTGTTTGGGCACCTCTTTAGAGTAGTCCCTATTCTTCCATATGACCAAGGACTAAAAGCCTGCTAAAATAAAAAATTAAATTAAATTAAATTAAAAGATAATAATAACAAAATTAAAATTAGTAGAAAACACATAAAAAATTCATGAAGTTACACTTATGAAAAAAAGTATAGACTGATAGATTTGATTCCTATGGTGCCTTTTTAAATAAATATACAACTAAAGGAATATTTTCTTATGGTGCATGCAGATTTTATTATGCCGCAGAGTAAAAAATGAAAAAATGATTTCTTTTTAAAAGATTTTATTATCAAAGTTTTAAATTTTTTTGAGTTTTTGTTTTTGTTTTAAATGAAAGTTTTTTATTTTTAAAAAAAAAAAATTATTTTTAAAGTTGTTCTAATTTTTTTGTTGTTGTTTAAAGAAGCCCACAAGGCTCAATGAGTTTGTGGGTTCTTATGAGCCCATGTGCAAGAGCCCTAATTTTTTTTATATTTTATATTTTTAATAAAATTTCAAATAATTTTTTTTTTAAAACCCTCTTCAAAAAAATGAGAATGGTTGTAAAATTCAGACTATTTGCAATATATACCAAGATATGTACATAGCAAAATATCACCATCTATATTGAACATAATAGATTGAGAAAATGGAGGAAATATACCCGCCAATGAAAAAAATACCTTAGATTTGTTTATATAACCCTAGAGAAAAAAGTTAAAACATATATTCACTTTGTATATATTTGTCAATAGAGGGATGTTAAAAAAAATCAAAAAAATCCTACAAGCAAAATATATCAAATTATATGTCAAAATTTGTCTCTTGATCATCCTAAATGCAATGGTAGGGTTATTTTTTTGATTCAGGGCTCCTATAAAAATATTTTCCAATCCAGTTAACCAGAGCCTCTTTCCTACACAATCAAAATCACAAAAACTCAAAAAGGCAAGTGTTAGAAGTTAAAAATCATGTTCACCAAAATGAATGTGTGCAAATGATATATAAAAATAGAAAAAAACATAGCTAAATCAAATCGAAATGTAATGCAAACCTCAAATAGTAAGAGTAGCATGTGGATGTCTTATATTAAATGTGGTTGCTCTTGCTCCAATAACATGATGATTGGTTTAATAGAAATTTCAGTAGCATAACATTAGCATAAGAGAAGTCATGAAAATGGGATGGGAAGCCTCTCATTTATAGAAATCAGAGGGGATAAATCAAGTGCCAAGATTGATTGCTTGATAAATGACTAGGATTGATTGTGAAGTAGGGTTCAAATCAAGGTTGGGTGGAGTATTAGCCTTGTGAAAAGTGTCACAAGAGGGAAAGGGGGTAATATTTGAGGTGTGCTCACACATGTGTGAGCACACATTGGGAAGAGTTAGTGAGATTGTGTAAGAGATAGTGGGATTGTGTAAGAGGTTAGTGGAGGTAGGTGAGATCTCACACATGTGTGAGAGGCAGTGAGAGAGAGGCTTAGGACACTTGTCACTTAGTGGAAATTTTGGGGGGAGGTGTAGGAATTTTAAATTAGAGGAAAATTCTATTGAGGATTAGGGATGAGAGTTAGATCAATTAATTAAAGATTAATTAATTTAATTAAAATGAGTTGAGTTGATAAACCAAGGGTTTATTAACTTGGGTGGAGTTAAATATTGGAGAATGGGATAATAATGATTAAGATGGGGATAAATTTAATTAATAAAAAAATAATTAACTTAGGTGGGATTAGGTGATTTTAGAGGAAAGTGGGAAAATGGTTAGCTTTAGTTAAATAAATGTAAATTTATTTAATTAAAGGTGGTGGATGAAGGTAATGGGAAAATTAATTAAATAAAAATAAAAATTTATTTAATAATTATTAGGATAAGGGAAGGGGTTATAATTAAATAACAAGTATTTATTTAATAAATATTATTTTGGGTGCATATAACCCTAGATCCTAGGGCTCAGTCCATGCCTTCATTTAATAGAGTACCACAACTTAAGAAACCTAATTTTCATATAAATAGAACATATTTTCAAATGGTTGTCCTAGGAAACAAGCCTTTTTCCATTTTATGTAGGTAATCCACTAAATCTACCACAACATGATGAAATTCCCATGTATTCCCTTAAAGTACCTCATTCTTCACTAGAGAATATTAGACCAATCCTATTGATCACATCAAATATGTAGCCACTCTTTGTTCAATTATTAATATAACATAATAGTATTTTGCAATAAGGTTATTGACTATCTATTTAAAGGGGAAAGCTTTATAATGGTTTAGAGATTTGAAAGTCAAATCAAATACAACTTGGGATTAGTTAGGAGAACAAATTTGTAGATAGTTTGAAGAAAAATTAGACCATTTGTCTTTGATAGAGAAGATATTCACTATAAAAAATATCCACATGAACACAAGGTGGACTCTAATTTCAAATTCTAGAGAACTTGGGATAAAAAAATCAAATGGTAAGACCATCTCTAGAATTTTCTTTCTTATATTTTTTGATGTCATTAAACAATGATATCTCTATTATGATCCAATGTATGATTGGGGCTACACTCTCAGATTCTTTTGAGATAGAAATTAGAGTTAGAAAAAACCTCATACAAGTTGGTAAAACTGCACCAGGGCCTCCTATGACATTTTTTGTAGAAACATAACCCCCTGTGCATGCTCAAACACCTTCATTTTCACTTATGCAAGTTTCAATCAATGAATTTACTACCCAAGAGAGGGCTTTCCTTGCAAAATATTTTGAGCTCCAAGAAATTTAAGGTCTTCTTCACACTTTTGGGAATGATTTTGTTCATATTAAAAGGAAAAAAAACCAAACTTAAAAGCCTTTATTGTTGGTGTAATTAATTATTTATTTACAATTTATTAAGTTTACTTAGGTTTTTCTTAGGTAATAATTAGTTTACTTAATTAATAAGTAAGCTTTATTTAGTTGAGTTGTTTTTAGGTCAACATTAGGGTTGCATACATTTCTTTTATAAAGCAAATCATCTTATGTAATTTCTTAATTCTGAATATATCAATTTGCACATCTTCATGCAAAGCTCTTGCTTTTTATTGTTTTTCTCTTCTGTGGAAGGCCTTTTGGTTTGCATGTCTGATCTTGGTTTCTAACATGGTATCAGAGCCTTGATATGTAGCCCCTTCTCAAATTTTTGAGAAAATTATTGCAGAGTTCGTTCAGGATTCCTTGAGGGTTTCATGCCTTGAGTTCATTTATGCAGCATTTTGGATCAGATCAGGATTTGCCATTGGATTTAGAGCACTAGAAAAAGTCAGGATTGACTTTTATTTTGCAGATTTTGGTCATCGCTTGCCAGATCTGTGAGGGTTTCAAGTTCGATGTTTTTTTGGAAGCTCTGGAGGTAGCCTATTTTTTGAAACATCTTGGAGCAAAATGGACACCGCCATTGCATTTGCAGCACCCCAAAAACCCTAAGATCGCCCTTTGTTTCATCAATTTTGGGCCAGTTGATCCGGAAGGCAAAAACGTTTTGCCAAGGAAGCCGTCCGGCTTCCCTGGCACGCTTCAAGAGGTGTAGATTTTTGTTTTTTTTAAAAAATTGAAAAAAAAGTTGCCCGAACAAACGTTGGTGCCACTAGTGCGCCACCCAATGGCCACCAAGAGCAGTGGCCCTAGGTGGCACCACCCCCTCTCGTCGTCGACTGGCCTCCTCAGCCCCCACGGGCCCAGGCTTTTGCAGCCGCGGTCATATGGGGGATCGAGCGCTATGCGCCCAACCCTAGTTGGCCTCCCAGCACCTTCGGTGGTCACATGGGTGACTAGGGGCTCTGCCCCAACCCCCAACCCACTAGTCCCTAGTCGCGCATAGGACCAGGGGCTTTTTTTTTAAGCCCCTTAGGCTGCTTGCAAGCCATATTGGTCATTTTGGAGCACCTTTCACTAAAACGGGCATAACTTTTGCGTACGGAGTCGGTTTTTCGCAAACAAGATATCATTGGAAAGATGGTTTCAAGCCCATTCTATTTGTGTGGGTTATCTATCTTGATGATGCCCCATTGTTATTTTTTAGGTCCTTGAACTCATATGTTGTTGTTTTCACTTCAAAGGGCATATATTTTGACTCGGTGATCTTTTTTTCGCCATTCTTACAACATTGGAAATCTAGTTCAGTCCTCTACATAGATCTGAGGTCTATTTTTATTTTATGTTTATGCATGTTTAGGAATTCTCTCCTTTTACAATCATTGGGTATTGTAATAAATGAACTGATATAAAGTTCCATCAGGGGAGTTTCTTGCATAATAATCTGATTAGAGTGTGCATGCACTTTGATCTTGATATTGTTTCTTGATGAAAACTCACATGGGTTGTATCTAGTTTCTTAGTTTCTTTTGGCCATATTTTTTCTTAGCTTGACACATATCAGATTCATATCAATTCACACTTTAGATTGAGAACCTATGGTTAATGATCCGCATCGGATCCATCTTAGTTTGAGGGCCACTAAATTTGTGGTTAATGTTCTAGAGTATTTATGGTACTTGTTCCCATGGAAGAGTTTTAGTCTCAGTTTGGTATCAACATCGAGATACACAACTTCTAGATTCTATCATCATATCATTACTGTTGCTTTATGGATTTCAGGGTTGTTCCAATTTGCGAGTTTTCCAATGTTCCATGGAATCAGGTCTGCTATTGCATTATTATGTTTCCAATATGGTTTCTTGTAAACATAAGTATCTTTCCTTTCTTGTTGGATTGTGGTTCCAGTTTTACTCCACAGTGTTCTTCCCGTGCTTCTTTGCAGCAGGTCATCTCATTGAAGGGGGGGCTTGTCCCACTGGGTTTTCTCCTCTTTCGCTTACTTTTTCATTGCATTTGTACATGGGAACCTGATCAGGCCTTGTTGTCGGGACCCATTCATGCTTTCTTGCATTCATCTTAGTTTTAGGTGCATTCTTTTGTAGTCTCCCTAAGTTTCACTTAAGGGAGGGTGTTTTATTAAGTTTACTTAGGTTTTTCTTAGGTAATAATTAGTTTACTTAATTAATAAGTAAGCTTTATTTAGTTGAGCTATTTTTAGGTCAACATTAGGGTTGCATACATTTATTTTATAAAGAAAATCATCTCATGTAATTTCTTAATTCTGAATATATCAATTTGCACATCTTCATGCAAAGCTCTTGCTTTCTATTGTTTTTCTCTTCTATGGAAGGCCTTTTGGTTTGCATGTCTGATCTTGGTTTCTAACATTTATAACCTTCATATTAGCATAATCAATCCAATATTCCTCTATATCAAGAAAATATCTAAAGATAAAGATAATATTTTAATGTAATACCTCTTCAAACTTATAATTCAAATGTTGAAAGTACTTGAAGAGAATTGGTTCTTTTCCATAACAACTTAGAACAAGAATTTGAGTGTTGTTTTCCTTGCAACCAATCACATAATTAATATACATGCTTGAATGGTGTATTAAATCAAGCCTTGATGGTATAAAATGCTTAAAATTTTCATCCAAGTACTACTCAAGAGGTATCATTTCAACAAGGAGACTTTTAGGAGCATACCAAAAATAAGGAAACATTATTGAATTGTTAGGGAGAAGAGTTTTGTGGAATGAATCCGGCCTATTCTTCAACTGTAGCCACTGTAAGGGGAAAGAAGAGAGTTGTAGATTCAAAAAAACTAACTATAAGCCTAGTCTTAGTTGGGGTTGTGTGCCCTCTAGTTTAATCATGTTTACTATTTGTTGGCTATTTTATTTGAACTTAATAATTCTCTCCTACTGATGTGTGTTTCTTGGATGGGTGGCCTTTTGTGATTTCATTTGGTGTCAACTCATTGTTTTATCATTGTTTTTTTGTTGCTAAACCGCTAGCCATGAGGCATGTACTGTGTTCTCTACCTTGGTTCAAGGGCCCTTTTCCCTAGTTTTTAAATCAAAAATATTATCATAACCATGATCAAAGTTAATCCATGGATGTATATATACTATGAAACAAATATATATCAAAATTAAATATCCACATCAAACTAACAAAACATAACATAAAACATCCCATGATGATATAAAAATTATAATGAACTCTAACAAATAATTTTATCACTAGAAGGTGTCAGTCTCACAATTTGGCATAAGAAGTCATTGGTTATATTCTATTTAGAAAGGATTAGATGATTGTTAGGTTCATCAATCCATCTAAAATGCATTAGAGAAACTATAGGAAGAATTTTAAATGTTTTATAAATATACTATGTTTCATAGAGCTTATAATATTTAACATGTTATTTTTCTTAAGAGTATATTTTCAATGTTTCAATGATGAACATATGATTTGTTTCAAAACATATAATTATTTATAAAAAGTGTAAATTTAATTGGACTTAAGAAATAAAATAATATTTAATAAATTTATTGGGTAAAAATTTATAAAAAGGTGAAATAAAAAATTTAACTCAAATTTAGATCTATAAATGTGAATAGTTAAAATATTGGTACATTAGAAGAGAATTAATGATGTTGAATGTTCATGTATAATTTGAATTAAAATTATTTATTGTGAATTTGATAATTCTAATCAACATATTCTGCCTATGTTTGTAGTTAATGTAGATGAAGAAATAAATGAAAAGGTTAAATTTCAAAGTGTAATTAAAGAAATGTTTAGTGCATCATAAGTAAAAGGGTGAAATTATTTATATTAACAATATTATGTGAATAATTTTTGGGATGCAAAAATGTTGGATAAGAGAATAAACCTTGAAGAGTGGAATCTCATATGACAAAATTCAAAGATCTATAATGAGCTCTCAAGGATTAAAACTTTGGAACACTTAATGTAGTAATAACTGGGGATCAAAATTCATCACACACTTGGTTTGTAGTAAATATCCATCAAGATTCATTTGGAATCAAAAAATAAATTTACATGTTTCAGAGGAAGAAAATCCTAATTATAGAAATTACATGTCATTGACCTAGGCAATAAACAATAAATTGCTTATTTTTTATATTATAATAATTTAGGTTTTTTTCAGCAAATTGTTAAATTTCATAAATTAAATTTTATTTATTTAATGCATGTAACATTGTCTTTGTTTGTTTTTTTGAATATGAACTCATTGGTAAGGTTTTAGGTAGCAAGATTTAGATAATTGTTCAATTCACTCGTCCAATCTAGAATGCATCAAACAAACTAGAACAAGATGTTTGAAAGTCTTACAAATGTATCAAGTTTCATAGAATTCACAATATTTATCTTGCTACATTGATTAAAAGTATATTTTCAGTAGTGAACCCATGTTTTATTTTTTAATCTATAATTATTGAATGATGCAATTCAATTTAATGAAGTTATTTATGCATATCTATAGCAAGATGTTATAGACCAATTGATTTAAAATTTATAGAAATATGTGAGTATAGTAATTGATTCAGTACCAAGCATATGATGTTTTATGATTTTATTAATGATACATTAAAAAGAAAGTGAACATATTGATATTGATATTGAATGTTCATGTATAATTTGATTTAATAGTAATGATATTGATAAACTTATTTTATTTTTGTCTATAACTAATGTACCAAAAAATATATTGTATGATATTTTAGTGAAAAGTGTATATATATAAATGTTTGTTGTTAAGTTTTCTGTTTGAAATGAGGCTCCCTTTATTCTATCTGCCCAGAGAGAGCTATAAGAGTCAGAGATAGATTAACAGATGCTTGGGCAATCAAATAATGTTCACTTGGTACAATACACCAATGAAAAAAATTCCACAGGGACAAAATATTCTTCTGCATTATCCAGAAATCCAATACATCATTTGTTTAGAGTGAAACTCAAATGGACTTGAGAAACTAAAACAACACATACATTCGAAAATTAAAAACAATCTGCTAAATATCTTCGAAGCCCATCTGCATAATTTTAGAAATTTTGCTAGTTTTCTTTGTAGATATCCTAACTGATCAGATTCTAAACCAGAGTTTTGCATCTGTAGCTGCTTCTTTCTATTTTCCAAGCGTATTTTCTGAGCTTCAAGGGCAGCCCTCTTACTCCTCAAATGGACATTTCCATTCATATAGAGAGATCAGTGTGGATGCAGTCAAGTCCTTTATCCTTTTTGCCTCGCTGGTCCTCATTAGAAAACACACACAGATCTCTTCCTCCATTGGAGGGCTTGGGCGCCTCATCACTCTCGGGAAGTCGTGAAGAAGATGCCAATTTATTATTATTTTCAAAACCTATACATCTGTTTTCCTCCACACTAATTGTAGCATCTAAAAGAAATATGAGCTTGTTGCGCATTTCAGGAATCTGAGATTTTAAGCAGGAGGGCAATTCATTGGCACGAGCTTCCCACCTGGCTTTCTTATCTGTGTCCCACACATAACCATTATCCATCATCCTCTTTCTTTCTACTGATTTCTCTACATTTTTTGTCTTGTCTATTTCCTTCCCCTGACTTCCACCGAGAACCCTCTTTCCATGATCTTTCATAATATTATGTAGTATAGATGAAATCTCTGTGATGCCATTTTTTTTATCGCTTTTTCTCCCTAAAACATCCCTTCCCCAGATGTCATATTTGTTGATAGAAGGGTCTCCATGCCCAATAACACTGTAAGAATATTGAATTCGCCAAATTCTTTAATTGCGAGATATTGGAGGATGGTCGAATAATTAAAAGAGATCATGCACTTTTGCTGGACAAATTCGATCTGCTCCAACATTCACTCTTTAACAAATTTACACCAGTTGAAGCGAACCCACTGAGAAACCTCAAAGGCAGTCTGAACAAACTTAAACGGGATATAATCTGCCCTCTTAACCCCCAAGAGCTTGTAAGCTAAAACTGTGCAAGCAAATTGCACAGTTGGGTCAACGATTGCATCAAGCAACAATCCCAAACATTTCTCACCCATTTCAGATCTGGTAAGACTGATTGTTATTTCAGCTCTATCATAATCTCTGCAGGGGGATACATGTTTACCTGTATTTGGCAGACCCATTGCTTGGTGGATTTTCTCTTTTGTAATCTGCATGCGGTTTCCTCCTACTCTCAATTCACCGTCCACCATGAAATCGATGAGCGTTGCACAGAAAGCAGTGTCGCATTTGTAGGTGACCGCCTTCAGGAATGGAAGAATACCCATTTCTTCAAGAACTGATCTTTGCTTACTGGTTAAATTTTGGTCCCACATTGCACGCAAAAGTTCTGAATTAATCTCGTGGACCTTTATGAAGGATTAGGCAGAAATAATACACATAAATAATTTAATCTAACACAAAACAGTCATTAAAAATTCTTTGCTGCTTAAGAGCAGTTTCATATATTTTTGTTGTCCACCAAAAAAATTACAAAACAAGCTAACTTATAAAAGTTTACAGCCCAATCAAAAATTAATACAATTAATGGCAATTATGAATGCCAGCAAAAACATGTTCAAGATCAAGACAGTCCTATCAAAAACATTAACTGCCGCCGCCAAGAAGAGTCAACAGAAGTCAACCACCGCGTTACCGTGGATGAGAGAGAAAGATGGCACGGTATCGCAGTGGATACCACACTACTGCAAAGGGTGACAAGAGAGGCCGCGGTGGCCATGGTAACCGCGCTACCGCAGTGCGAGAAACTAAGGCTGGTGGTATGGCGGTAGTCACCGCACTACCATGGACATGGAAAGATGAGGCCGCGGTATCACAGTAACACCGTGCAACCACAGACAGTGAGCAAAGAGGTCGCGGTATCGCAGTGGACACCATGGTACCGTGAGCAAGAGTGAAAGTCAGCGCGGTATGGCGGTGAGAGTTGGAGAAGACTATCGGGGTTGACTAAAATGTTGACGTGAGATTTGGGTGAATTCCCAACATTCCCCCTTGAACACAACTTACGCTATTTTTAATTCCTAGTCATTCTCTTTGAAAACTTAAACTCTCTTTGCTTAGTGCCTTTGTAAATATGTCTATAGATTGATCTTCTAACCTACAAAAAACTAAAGAAATCTCCCCGTCATTAATCAACTCCCTGATAAAGTGAAATTGTGTATCAATGTGTTTTCTTCTTTTGTGGAATACAGGGTTCCTTAACAATGGGATGGCTGAATTGTTGTCAAAGAAAATTCTTGTAGGTTCAACCGGTTCATTTTGAATCTCTTTCAAAACTCGCCTCATCCATACTGCCTGGCATGATGCACTAGTGGTTGCAACATATTCAGCTTCAACTAAAGATAATGTAATAATAGGTTGTTTCTTTGAAGCCCATGCAACTACACCACTAGCAAAATGAAAAGCATAACCAGATGTGCTCCTCCTGTCATCTATGCTCCTAGCACAGTCATTGTCTGTGTAACCTGTTAATTTAAATTCATCTGTTCTGGAGTATGGATTCCAAAATTTATGGTTCCACTGATATACCTTAAAATTTTCTTTCCAACATTCCAATGAGTCTCCTTAGGTGTTTCCATGAATCTGGAGATCAAACTGACTAAATACATTAAATCAGGCCTTGTGGCTGTGAGGTACATCAGACTCCCTACTAGTTGTTTATACAAAGTTGGATTAATGTCTGAGCCTTTTTCTTCTTTGCTCAATTTCAGACCACTGATCATTGGAGTAAGTGCTAACTTACAATTCACCATATTAAATCTCTTCAGAACATCATTGACATACTTTGCCTATGAAATAAAAATTCCATCTTTATTTGGATTTACTTCAATTCCCAGAAAGTACTTCATCAGACCTAAGTGTGTCATCTCAAACTCTTTTATCATTTATGTTTTGAACAAATCAAGTGATAGATTCCCAATCAAAATTAAATCATCAACATACAAGCATATGATCAATATTTTTCCTTCATCATTCACTTTAGTATACAGTGTTGGTTCACTATCACATCTAATAAATCCATTCTTTGTGAAATAGTTGTCTATTCTACTATACCATGCTCTCGGGGCTTGTTTCAGACCATACAGTGCCTTCTTCAGCTTGTAGACTTTATCTTCTTGACTTGATATCTCATATCCAGGTGCCTGTTCAATGTAAACATCCTCTTCCAAGTAACCATTGAGGAATGTTGATTTAACATCCATTTTGTGAACTAGCCAATAACATTCTGACTATGTCAAGGAGTGCAATTGGTGCAAAATTTTCATTGTAATCTATTCTAGGTTGTTGTGCATAACCCTTTACCACCAATCTTGCTTTGTGCTTCTGCACTTCTCCATTTGCATTCAATTTAGTCTTATAAATCCATTTGACACCTATGAAATCTTTGTATTTTGGAAGGCTTTGCAATTCCCATGTCTGATTATTTTCTATTGAATCTATTTCATCATCCATTGTTGTTATCCACTTGTCTTCCTTGACTGCATCTTCATAATGAATCGGATCTTCAGCTTGTGAATAAAAGGAAAAAAGTGTAAACTGCTGAGAATTGTTCTCACCTTCATTTTGATTATAAATATCACTCGTGCTTCTGAATTTTTGTCTTCTTATGCTAGCTAGGGTTGGGTTAGAAATATCACTTGAATCTGTAGAGTGTGGACTTGAAGCTCCTGGACTAGAAGTTCTTCATATGGTTGGCGTTTGCAGTCCTCTTGTTGTTTCTCTTGTATTACTTGTTGGTGTCAATTGTTAATCACTTGCTTGAGATTGAATTGAGACAACATGTACATTAGTTGGAACTGTAATATCATTCTCATCTTGAGGGATATTGACTGTAACATTGACTGTACTCTCCTTTCTTCCATCCCATGCTTCATCTTCAACAAATTGGACATCCCTAGTGATTATAAATTTCTTGGTTGATGGATTAAATAGTTTGTATGCTTTGGATTCTTCACTATATCCAAAAAAAATGCATTTCTCTCATTTGTTGTCAAGTTTTCTTCTCAACTGATCAAGTACATGTGCATATGAAATACATCCAAAAACTCTCATGTGAGAGACACTGTGATTTTTACCAGACCATGCTTCCTCAGGGATAATATTCATCACACTTTTCATTGGGCATCTATTCATGATATATGTTGCACAAGATATAACTTCAGCCCAAAATTTATTTGTTAAGTGCTTGGCTTTTAACATACTTCTAGGCCTCTCCATTATGGTTTTGTTTTTTCTTTCAGCTACACTGTTTTGTTGAGGTGTGTATCTTGTTGTGAATTGTTTGTGTATTCCATGTTCTTTACAAAAATTTAATAACTCTCTTGATATGTATTCACCTCCTCTATATGTTCTCAGCACTTTGATGAAACAACCACTCTGTTTTTCAGCTAAAGATTTGAATTGACAAAAGAAATTAAACACTTCACTTTTCTATTTTAGAAAATAGAACCATGTCTTCATTGAATAATCATCTATGAAAGTCAGAAAATAAAAACTACCACCTATTGAAGGTGTCTGCATTGGACCACATAAATCTGAATGAACAATTTCTAATGGGGCTTTTGGTCTAGTTGATTTCCCTGCTGGGAAAGATTCTCTATGTTGCTTTCCAAGTATGCAACCTTCACAAACTCTCTCTGGTTTTTAAATTAATGTAATTCCATTTACCACATTCTTCCTATCAAGCAAATTCAAACCTCCAAAATTTAATTGACCGAATCTTAAATGCTAAAGTCAATTCTCATCCTTTACCTCTTTCTGAAAGATAGTTTGTATAATAGTTGATACCTCTTGTTCTTGTGCAAAGTTTGTGCTTAAAGTTGGCTAAATTCTCAAAGGAAACATTCTAATTTTTGTCATATGAATTTTTGCAATCAACTGGCCACTTGGGTATTTGTCTAAAATAGTGCATAACCCATTCTTGAAACTCACTCTATAACCCTTTTGAATTAACTATCCTTCACTCATCAAGTTTTGTTTAAGACCAAGCACAAAATAAACATTAGAAATATATTTTTGCTCCCCCTGCTTGGTTAGAATATTAACATTCCCTTTACCTTTAACTGACATTTTGTTGTCATTACTCAGGGTGACATCTAACTTAATATTCTCATCTAAAATTGTGAACAACTCTAAACTCCCTGTCATATGATTACTACAGCCTGAATCTAAAAACCAAAATTCTTTCTCACTAGCTTGAGCTACATTACAGACTAAAAACATTGTGCTCTTATTAGGTCTATGGTCTTGATTCTCTTTAGTAAAATTTTCATTTTGCCTACTCATATCATATTGCTTCTTTCTACACTCATTCATGTAATGGCCAAACTTTTTACAATAATGGCATTGGACCTAAGATTTATCATACCTTTGTCCTTGAGGAAAGTTTTGAGATGGGTTTTGGTTGCTGCCACTTCCACTTGAACTTGACTGGTTATATCTTCCACCTTTGTTGAAACCTCTTTCTCTTGCTTTGAAATTTGATCTACCTCTGCCTCTTCCTTGGTTAATTTTTGTGACTTGAATGCATGATCCAATGGCATATTTGTTGTTCTTCTTAATCTATGCTCATGAGAAATGAGATATGCATAAAGCTCATCAACTGAACATTGTGTGATATCCTTTGTCTCTTCTATTGTGACTACAATTGATTCAAATCTTGTGGGTAAACACCTCATAATTTTCTCTACCACTTTGACATCTTCTAATGTTTCTCCATTTTTTCTTATCTAGTTTACTAGTCCCATTACTTGAGTAAAATAAGAATCATTAGACTCATTGTCTCTCATAAAAAGGGTCTCAAATTCTCTTCTCAATATTTGTAACTTTGCAGCTTTGACTTTGTCCATTCCTTGGTATGCAATCTATAAAATGTCCCATGCTTGCTTGGACCTGGTAGCAGCTGATATTCTTGGAAAAATACTTTCATGTACTCCTTATAGGATGAAAAAAAGGGCCTTTGAGTCCTTCTTCTTGTTTTCCTTCAACAAATTTTTTTCTACTTGAGTTAGAGCATTATATGTTGCTGCATCTGCAGGCTCAGAAAACCCATTTTCTACAAACTCCCATAAGTCCTATGAACAAAACAATGCTCTTATGGTGATAGACCAGTACTCATAATTTTTCCCATTTAATTGTGGAATTTGGGGATTACTCAAGCTTGTGCTTGTTGCCATGATTTACAAACTATCTACAACTGACCTTAGGCTATGATACCACGTGAAGGATTAGGTAGAGATAATTTACACAAAAATAATTTAATCTAACATAGAACAGTCATTAAAAATTCTTTGCTGCTTCAGAGTAGTTTCATATATTTCTATTGTTCACCAAAAAAATTACAAAACAAGCTAACTTATAAAAGTTTATGGCCTAGTCAAAAATTAATACAATTAATGGCAATTATGAATGCCAACAAAAACATGTCCAAGTCATAATAAAGACAGTCCTATCAAAAATTTCCTTAAGACATAAAAAATGCCATCACATATTCCACTAACCGTCGCTGCCAAGAGGAGTCAACAAAAGTCAACCACCATGCTACCGCGGATGAGAGAGAAAGCTGGCACAGTATCATAGTGGATACTGTGCTACTGCAAAGGGTGACAAGAGAGGTTGCGGTAACCACGCTACCGCGGTGCAAGAGACTAAGGCTTGTGGTATGGCGATAGTCACCATGCTACCGCTAGCATAGAAAGATGAGGTCGTGGTAACACCGCACAACCACAAATAGTGAGCAAAGAGGCCACGATATCGCAGTGGACACCACAGTACCACGAGCAGGAGTCAAATTCAATGTGGTATGGTGGTGAGAGTTGGAGAAGACTGTCAGGGTTGACCAAAACGTTAACACGAGATTTGGGTGAATTCCCAACACTTCACGTCGGAATGCAAGATCTTAGCCTACTAATTCTCCTCCATTTTTCTGGCCAACTCACTCACTTGTGAACACAATTGGTGTAGATGGATTGTTTAAGAGCTGCTAATGTGTGTTGTAAATATAGGAATGTTGATGTGCAATGATATTCGTGCTACTTCCACATATCCAAGATAGCGGTAGAAACAAGGCATAAGGGACAAACATATATTTAAAGGGCTGCTCTCTTCACCAAGCGGCTCTGCTTCCCACTTGGTTGTCTATAGTAAAATAATTAATTCAAATGGGAAAGTATAATTAAATAACCAAACATATAAATTTATTAATATAATTACATTAAATAAATTTCGCATATTGATTATCTATAACTAAATAGAAGTATCATATTAACTTTTATTTAATAATATTTAAAAATCAAAATTTTATTTATTATAAAAAACATAAGATTAAAAATGGTAAAGAGAAATTAATATTGAAAAATAAAAAGACTTTTTCTATGTTAAGTTTTTTTTTGTCTATTTTATATTATAAAAATATAGGATTAGATATAGCAAAGAGCAATCAAAATATTTTAGAAATTAATATTGAAAAATAAAAATCATTTTTGATATGATTTTAGATTTGAAGTTTACAATTGAAAAATAATTTGTTACTTGTACTTCTTATTAGATGGTTATACACATTCTCCAAACCACTAACAATATTAGATGCATGTGGGCAGTAGTTAAATATATGTGAAAGCCAAAATTTATTATATATTATAAAAAATTAAAAATAGTTTACAATATTCAAAATATTTTTTTCTTAAATTCAATATTTAAAAAATAAATAAATGTTTTTCTTTTTTGAAGTTTATACTTTTTATCTATTTTTTATATCGACATTAAAGTTTATTTGGATCAATTCATTTATCTTTTGAATTATGACTATCACTTAATGTTTTTCAGGTGTGGTTTTATGTATTTTTAATATAAGGTAAAACTTGATTTGTAAAGGGTTCTAACCCTTGTACAAAATAAAACAAGAAAGAAAAAACAAAATGGATTTTTAAAAATATTATTAAAGAAATAAAATAAAACAACATTTATCATTTTATGTATTAGAGGCTAAAATAAAAAGAAATTTCAACTTAAATATATATGATTTTTATTTTTTTCAAAAAGACACAAGGATTGATACTCCCTTGATTGAGAAGCCATGAGTTCTAAATAAAAATTGATGAAAAGTGATTGGAAGAACACATATTTAAAAGAAAGAACTATTGAAAACCAACACTCTAGGTATGCCAAATATACTTATTCATAGTTCCTTCTATGAATTTGTCTATCTTTTATCATGAAAGTATTACTTTCCACCCTTACAGCTCTCATCTAAGTAGAATTTAAATTGTTTGGCCATCTATTCTATAATAGATAATAGACTATATATCTATACCATTCATCTAAAGTAATGTTCTCTTGGAAATATTGTTGGAATATGAGTTTTCCATCATCTCCTAATAAAGTTTGTGAAAAACCCTAGCCTCTAACAATCTACATGGGCTATGTCTCTATGTTAAAGTCTCAGAGGATAGCCATCCATTTTATCCTTCTTTCACCTAGCTTCTTATCCAAATTCATATACTTGGTCTCTGCATTTTTGAATGTAAGATCATGAAAACTATATGTTTTTTTAGCACCATCTTCTCCCTTCTAAGTCAAAATTCCAACACAAGTTTGTTTCAAAGAAAATGTATAACTATTAAATGGTTTAATATAGTCAGTACTAGACAATATAGGAGTATTGGTTATGGCCTCTTTGATCTCCTAAAAATTCTTCTTAGCTTCCAAGGTCCAATCAATTTTGTCATTCTTTTTCAACATATATCATTCAAGGGTTGTAGGATCTCAACAACATTTATAAGATTTCTTATGAAATTGATCTTTCCAAACAATGATTTGATTTTTTTAATTTAGTTTTTATAATTTGAAAATAAATTATATCCTATATAGGTCAATTGAGATACCCTTTTCTAAGATTATTAGGCCTAGAATCTCCCCTTTAGTAAACCTTTTTTTTTTTTAAAGATTTAAGGTATTCCTAATTGTTTGCATATCTAAAATATTTTACGTACATATCCTATAGTCTCATCTCCTTTCTTTGGAATTTTTTTGAGATCATCCATGTAGATGATGATACATCTTACAATTAATCCCTTAAATTTAATAGCCATAGTTCATGGGAAATTTTATCCTATATTGATCAAAACAAAATATATCGTCACATATGAAAATGTATCCCATTTTATGGTGAAATATGTCTTTAGGACCTAGCTTTTTTTGTACCATGAATTTATTTCAGCTTGATTATCCATCCAAAAGGATATCATGTGTGACCCATTGATTATTTTGATTACGTCATCTAATAATGGCATATTGAGGTTTCTAAAATTGGCAAACAAGCTGGTTTCTCCATTCTTCTTTATGATTGGCACTAGATTGGCTACCTAGGTTGAATGTTGTATCATATATATGATCCTAGAACTCAATAATTTTTTTACCTTTTTTTTGTATCAAGGGATCCAATAAAACATTCACTAGATGTTGCCTTTGTTTGAAAGGTCTCTCCCATAGATTCAAGTGAATAGTATGCATAATTATAGAAGTATCATAAGTTTTCAACTCTTCATAACTCCAAGAAAATACTTCTTTGTATTCTTGTAAGGATTTTACTAGATTCTATTATTTTCCTTTGGGGTGCCAACTTTACAAATGTGCACCTCCTTCTTATCCTATGCATCCCCCAACTTATAAGGGTTATATACCTTCGTCATCTTGAATTCAAGGAATTATTTCTTGATTTTGTTGCATCATCTTGATAAAATATCATTTATAATGAATTTTACAAGTATGAATGTGTTTTCATTGATTTCAACAAGCTTGTGTTGTAATTGATGTCAATTGTGTAGTGGTTGAGATAGATTTTTTCTTTGATTAGTTGCAACTTATTCTTTGATTAGTTGCATTATATTGTCATCAGATAGAATATTGGTGTTAACCTTTTGTGTTGCTTTGATAACCATCTATATATGGTTGTGGTAGTGATAAAGATGTCAAGGATATTGAGAAAATTGATAAAATTGATTAAAAGAGGAAACATTGTGTTGCAGTGGTGTCCAATGTTGCAAAAGTATTATGATTGTGCTCCAAATTTCTTGTAGGATGAAGATATTCTTGTGTGACTTGGATGTGTTGGTTAGACATGTTCAAATATGCTATATCAAGAATTTAGGCTTTTGGACCAATGTGAAGAAAAAGATATGTTCACCAGTGTGTGAACTGGATTTGTAGTGTTGCTTATAGAGGTGTATAGGAGAAATATTTTTTCTTTGAATTTCTCTATAATTGTTCTTTAGGACTTTCAGCTATGAAGGAAAGTTGATAGTGTTCATTTATTTCCTATTTCAAGAGTATTTGTGGTTTGGTTCTTTGAAATATGGCTTTTGGAGTTACAGTGTTTGGGAGTGCAATTTAAGTGTAGGCTTGTACATTCTGAAGGTGTGAATTAGTTCAAAGAATTTTTTGTATCTCAAGAAATTTATGGATCACTATAGAATGTGTAGATGCATGTTGTGTGGTTTTCAATTCATATTTGGATTTGAGGAAGCATGTACTTCAAGTTTAATGGTGTTTACATAGGTAATGATAAATCTAGTGTTTACATTATATTTGAAGATGTTTAAATTTTGATGAATGCATAGTGTTGTGTGTGAGAGTTATTTTGGGTCTAAATTAAGTTTTGCATTGGTCCACTTTCATTCCTATCCACCATATAAATGCTTAGTGTCAACCTATTTTGAAGTTGTACAGTGTAAACGTGTGTGTAGCCGACTTAAAGATGTTTTCAAGTTGAGGATAGTATAAATACAATGTGAGTTAATAAGAGATGAGGCACATGTGTGTGTGTGGAATATGTTAGAATTGTGAAACTAGGAAAAACCATGAGCCACAGGATCAAATAAAAAACAAAGACACCTTCCATGCAAGAGATCTACAAACAAGAACTGCAATATTCATTTGTAAGGAAAAGTTATAGAAGAGCCTTTCAAAAAGATATGAAAGCTCCAGATATTTCCTATAAAGTAATTACAATGAGGGTTAAATGCTTATAAGAGAAAATCCCTAAATGAGAAAGGGATCAGATCATGACAAGTGTCAACATCACATGAGATGTGACATAATGATCTAATATTAACTCAACTAATAAAGCATTCCTAAGTTTAGCTAAAATGTGTGAGAATAAATTAGACTAATGGGTAAAAGCACAAAGTTGTGTCACACTTTATAAAGGAAACGACCAATGCTGATCCAACTTTTAAACTTGAATCACTAAAAAGTAGCATATATGTTTTGAATTTTTAAATGATGTAAACTAGTAAAATATGTGTTTTTTAGTATATTTTATGTTTGTATTTTTTATAAGAAATTAAAATATTATTTTAAACTAGTTTTTCATAAACTAACACTATAATTTAGTTGTTGATAAAATGCTGAAAAATGAAGTTGCACGGGACGTCAAACTTTATATAGTAAATTTTATTTTTCTTCTTTCAAATTTTTTGTGTGAATTTATAACTTGAAACTTTAGTGCATGGATATATTTTTTTCCAATTTTGATAAATATATATTTGTATATAAGTATTAAAATGTGCATGAATAAAAAACAACTGTTTCCATCGGATGTCAACATTCATATTAAATATTTATCTATAATGGGAAAAAAATTATACCATCTTGAAATAGATTCTTTTATCTAGTGCATCATATTTTTTTCAATTTTTTTTAATAAGTTTTAGTATTTTTCCTTGGCATGGTAATCAACCTAATATTTTTTGTTGATATCCTACTTTTAGTATAAATATAAATATAAATAATAATAATAATAATTAAACTATTAAAATAAATATATTTTTGAAAACTACACTTATGGACCTACAAAAGGGTATTTTTACATTTAAAAAAAAATGTTAATTACATGAGGAGTCATTAAAACTTCAAGTTTTTCAATTTTTTTTTTTTCGTAAATTGGACTTTAAGTGGTGCTCCATATATTTTTAGCCAACAATTTTAGTTGAATAAATTGTGGAAGTATCTAACTTAGCTAGAATGAATCGTACTAGGTCATATGTTTGACCAAAATTGATTTTTAGTTAGAAATACTTAAATTCAGTTGTGCTGATATGTTGGCTGAAAGTGTGAAACAACTTTGTACTTTTACCCTAATAATTGATTAAATATTAACTAATTAAATTAGTTAATGCAAGATACTCTAACACCCCCCCTTAAGATGAACTTAGGGAGTAGCTAGACACCCTAAAAAAATTGCACGATGGGTCTCATGGGAAAAACAACAGATATCTATAATATGGAGAAATAGAGAATACATCATGGGAAAAAATCTACTCCAAAAAGATATGAAAGCCAAGTGAAGGACTGAAGAATCCTCCAAAGAAGACAAGGTTTTACCAAAAGATAGAAACAAAGAAAACACCACTTAAGCATGAAGAAGTTGCAAACATTGTTGAAGAATGACTGTTGTAATGTTGAAAGAATAACTTTCACTGAAACATCTGATGATCAGGATCAAGAAGACAAGAATCTATATGAGTGCCCCCAATGACACTACTTGAATCTGATGGAAAACAAAGGAAAAAATCAAGAACTCAAAGATATAGATGGATTGTCCCAAAATTATGAAGAACTAATCAAGTGAAAATGGAAGGTCACCTCCAGAAATAGGAATGCAAGAGTGTTCATATGGTAATTTCTCCATCTCACCAAAATGCATGGGTAACCAACCACTGCATCCACCTAGTACATAGAAATAAATACTTTATACATAGCTCAATCCAATGCGAAACCAAGGAATAATTAGCACCAATAGTAGAAACCTGCACATAATGTTGAAAAGGGAGAGGCGTGAGAGGTACACTAAAACTGAATACAAACCAAGAACATATAAAGTTGATATCATGAAAGTACAAGAAGATGGAAAGGATGTGAAAACAAAAGTCACATACACATGAGAAAGGTATGAAGGTAAACAAAGGAAAACATCAACCCCCATGGAACTTTATATCATAGTGGGAGTACAATAAGGCACAAATGATGTTCAAGATCCCATAATACACGTGCAATACGAAGGCACTTTATCTCAGTACATTTACAAAATCATAAGTACATACAATGTGAGCCCATAAGGTCCAAAAAAGAATAACTTGTTGAAAATACAATTCTCTGATAGAAAAAGAGGAAATTGATAGCACCATGATGAAGTATACGAAAAAACATGCACTTTCAAAAAAATGACACCCAAAAATGTATTTGGATGCAGAAGATATGGTCTGTCAAACTCTCCTAAATAAGAACTAAATAGCTATATCATTGAGAAAACAAAATTCAAAAAACTGAAAAATACCTAAACCACTGTGAAGAGCGCTAAATTTCACCCAATTTCAAAAAATATTGCACACAGAAAGACCACTGTATGGCCAACATATGGCCTCTAGAAGTTGAGGGGCAAAATTGAAAAGCATAATGGAGAGGGGCAGAGCAAGGCAAAAGAAAAATCCTCCAAATTTATCAAAAACACCTCTAGAAATAGAGGTCTACCAAATTTAGCAGTGTAGGAATTTTTTTTCCAATTTGGCAGCATTTACATTATTTTCCAAAAAAAATATTGCAAAAAAAAATAATTACATAACTTGGCTTTTTATTTTAAATTTAAAAAAAACAGAAAAAGAAATTATTATATTTTAAAAACTATATATATATTAAAAACATTTATATTTTTTTGATTTTCTTTTTTGAATAAAAAATATTAAAGAATATTTTTAAAAATATATATATTAAAAACAACAAAGGGGGCAGTCTGCCTCCCTACGAAGAGCCCGAGGGGTAGAGCGCACCCTGCCAAACTAGCAGGTGGGTGATACCCACCATAGTACCTATGATAGAGGGGGCGGGGCCTAAGGGGTCGTCGTGTGCCATAACGACAAGTCAGTGGTACCCTTGGGTATCATACCTCCTATAATTTTTTATTATTATTTTTAATATATATTTTTAGAAAATTAAAAAAACTTGCTTGCACTCAAAAGGGCTTTCAATTTTTTTTCAATATAATTTTTTAATGATTTCTTTTTAATTCGCAGAGAAAAATATTAATAATGTTTTTTTTCAATTTTTTTACCTCAATCTGTGTGTTGGGGAGGCCGTATGACTTCCCTAGTAATTGTTTTTTTTGCCTCAGATGCTTTCAACTAAATATTCAACAATTTGGTAGTTGATGTTAGGGTTATTGGCTGCTTTGGATGCAACGATGATGTTTGTTTGGGCTCAAAATGCCCCAAAAAATTAGGCACCCTTAGATTTGGCAAAAGAGCCCTTTCTTCAAACCTTCATAGATCTGACAAATAGAATCTAAATCAAGCAAAACAAATGCCAAATTTAAATTTATCAATGGCTATGGATCCAATGGCAAGGTCCAAGGGTTTATGCAGATTTCCAGATCATTTCAAGTTTAAATACAAACTAGGGGTTTGACCAAGGCAAACTCCACATTAGAAACACAAATACATTTTGTCTTGTAGGTTTGGAGCAGGATTCCCATGAAGAAGCAGAATACAAACTTAAGGCCTCCAAGACCAGTTTTGGTTTCTCAAAAAAGTAGAAAGGGATTAGATTTCCCATAATGGTGACCTAGTCCCACTAAAGCTTTCTAACACTGAAATTTGTAGATTCGAGGACCCAATTGACATAAATGACTTCTGAAGCAGATTTCTCGAAAAGGGACTAGGTCACCCCACTTGGTGTAAGTGTCCCAAGTGTCTCAAAACCCTAATTTTCCAGTTTTCTAGTGACTTCCACAATCCCAATTTCAACCCTCTTCGGTTGTAAGGTGCATTTCTCTGATCTGTTAGGTCAATTTACTCATATTTCTTTCATTTCTATTGAATTTGTTGGAGGAAATTAATCATCACTAATTTACTCTAGTACTTAAATGCAAACTTAGGAAAAGGTCTTCAAGTTTTGATCTCGAGTGTTATTGCATTAATCATGCATTATGTTATATCACTTTAGTCTCAGTCAGAACTCCATCAAAATTTTAGTTGAAATCCACCAATCAGGGATCCGATGTTGAGTTCAATTTGTGTCTACATAAGGATATTCAATCCTTCACTGTATTCATTCAATAATCAATAATCATTATTGTTTCATCCCTTTTATTGTGCAATTTTTGATTTGTTTGTGTGACAAGTTTCTCTTTAGAAATTCAGTTGGGCTTGTGGAATCTCAATATCAGATTCTTTCATGGTATCAGAGCTTAGATATGAAGATCCGTGTTTTCTTTTTTGAGGAATTGTTCGATCGGAAAATAACATGAAGATCACGTCTGTGTTCATGGGATGAGTATGAGGTGAAGAGAAGTCATGGATTTTTTGTTCTTGCTCATTCATTGGTTGTGCCACACCAACAATGATTTCTATTTTGATTTGTTTGGTCAAAGCATGAGGTCGACATACCTATAGCTGGCATTAGAATCTTTGTGGAATTCTTTGTGTGGGAGTTTAATCTCTCTGCTATACCACATCCTTATTTCATCAACCTGCATTCCCTTTTCCACCCTGGTTTCCTTTGTTTAGGCTGCGATTATCATAGAAGGTCATGACTCATATTCAAGGCATGGTTTTTCATTCTACCCATGAATTTTATCTTAGAGGGTGCGGATTTAATTAAGAGGCTCGATATTTTTGTAAGATTGGTTTCCCCTTCATTTAGAGGTTGTGGACATCCTTATTGGAAGACAAGGCGATTAACTCTGAGCAAGTTGTAGCTCACATATTTAGCATATTTGAAGGCCTATCATGCTAGAAGATGTCATCAATCAGATTAAGCACTCCACGCAAAGCATCCAATACTCTAGTCTATGAGTTTGAACAATGCTAGAGCATTCCATACAAGCATCAACCATCAGACATAGCTGGTAATTTTTCTCCTCACGTTGTATCATGGAATCATATTTTTCTTTACATGCTGGGGTATTGTTCATTTGACACTTGATCTATTGTTTGAGCTCCAAATTTTCATGCATGGATTTTTGTAGACCCGCTAAATTTATTGTTTGTAGTGGTTTGTTGCTTCTCTGCCAATGCCACGATTATGCTTCCATAGGTTGTAGTTTAGCTTTGTATTTTCTTGCATTTACACCAGACAGGGGCCCACGATATCTCTACATAGGCCCTCAATTTTCTTTTCTGTTGATATACTATCAGGCTGATATACCATTTTTTGGCTGTAGAGAAAAAGACAATAGGCTACAATCTATGTTGGAGGCTACTTCAAGCATCTGTCACTTTGTGATGGAGGTCGATGCCTTCAAGCGATCAAACGATTTCTTCAATCAGCCCTGAGGATATGTAGGCATATGTTTGTTGAAGTCGGAAAGATCTTAGACCAAAGTTGTGGAAGCTTCCATCATGGGACGCCAGTTTCTATTATTTGCAGGTAGACTTCTGTGAAGTTTTTTTCACCAAAATGGAGGCAAATGTAAAAATTTGTATCTAGATGCATGCATGTTTCTTTGTACCTAGTATAGGTTTTGTTCATTTTGTTTTCTAAATAAAAAAACTTAGAAATTAAAAGTTTCTAATTAACTGTCAAGCTTCACACTGCTCCTCGAATTGGTAGCCATAAGTGTTTTTTGTTCTAAATTCCTGTGTACATGAGCTTCCAGATTTGCATCCTCATGTGCTTCCATAGTTTATTTCTAGCAGGGTTCCTGACTACATGAGCTTTTAGATTCGCATCCTCGTGTGCTTCTAGATTTTATTTCTAGTGGGACAATATTGAGCATTGGATAAACAATGGCATCATCCCTAATAGAGGGCATCTTTGTAATTCTTCAATTGTTGCATCTTTCTTCTTTAGTTTGGATAAATAGTTGATAGCCACATCATCGTTGTTGGCCCACCATCTTCATCACCTTTACAACTTGTTCTCTATCCATCTTCACAAGATCTTGGATCAACATCATTGATTTCCAACATGTGGACACGTGAGTGGTTTTCAGAGGCTTCCATCATTGCATTATTTTCCTTCATTAGTTTTTTCTTCTCCTAAATTTTCATTTAGGGGAGTTTTTGGAGTAAATTAATCATCAGTAATTTACTCTAGTACTTAATGCAAACTTAGGAAAATGTCTTCAAGTTTTGATCTCGAGTGTTATTGCAAACATCATGCATTATGTTATCTCACTTTAGTTTCAGTTAGAACTCCATCAAATGTTTAGTTGAACTCCACCAATCAAGGATCTAATGTTGAGTTCAATTTGTGTCTACATAAGGATCTTCAATCCTTCATTGTATTCATTCAATAATCAATAATCATTATTGTTTCATTGTGATAGGTTTGTTTGTAGAATTTCATCAAGGCTTGTGGAATCTCAATATCAGATTCTTTCTAAATTAAATCACGTGTTTTCCAAAAACATAAGTTCTATTAGTTTAGGTTAATACAATTAGGTTTTCATAGCATATTTCAGCACATTTCCACATCTCACTCACACTCTCAATCCATAAACATTGAATGAATCACAACATTCAGTGCCCTTGGAGATGAAACCAAACCCTCTTCCTTCTATGTGAAACCCTAGAAAGCTATAGAGGACCCATTATTTTATCCCCACACAAAGAACCTAAATTTTATGGTTCAATATGAAAAATAAGATCAAGCAACCTTATTACACAAATTCTATGAACTCTTTGCTTGGACTTATTCATACATGCCAGGTATTTATGCTAAGATATTGGCACACAACATAGTCCTTGAACATGATGATAAACCAATAAGATAGAAGATACATGATAACATGAATCCTAAAATAGATTTATTGTTTAAAGATGAGATTTAAAAACTCCATGAATTTGGTTTTATTCACCCTATCGATTACTCTCCATGGATCTCAAACATTGTCACAATTATAAAACTTGATAATCATATTAGGATGTGTATGAAATTTCATGATTTGAATAAGGCATCTTTAAAAGATAAATTTCCCCTTCCTAATATTGGCATGGTATTAGAATCAACTAAGGACCATGCATTATTGTAATTCATGGATGGTTTCTCAAGATATAATCAAATATTTATCAATCCTCAAGATAAATACAAGATAACATTCACTATAGCTTGGGAAAATTTTGTTGGGTTGTTATTCCTTTTGGATTAAAGAACATAGGAACAACATATCAAAGAGCTATGACATTGACATATCACAATTACATACATAATATTTTGGAAAATTATGTTCATGAAATTCTAGCCAAATATTTGACCCATCAAGACAATGTTCATATCCTTTGAAAAATATTTGAATGAATGTGTATGTATAACATGAGATAAAATCCAAAAAATTGTGTCTTCGGTGTGGATTGTGGAAAACTTGTATGTTTAATAATATCCCAAAGAGACATTGAGGTGGACATGAATAAAATTGATTTTATCATTAACATGCCACCTCCTAAAAAAATTTCACTATTATGTACCTTACAAGGGTGAATTCAGCCTATTCAACATTTTATGGAATCCTTGGCGGATCAAACATTACCCTTTACACAAATCCTTAAGAAATAAGTTGAATTTAAGTGGAATGGGGATTGTACATAGGGCTTTGATATTTTAAATGATTATCTCACTACCCCACCTATTTTACAGACCACTATGCAATAAAGACCATTCATCCTTTATACAATAGCATCATCCCATGCTCTAGCAAAATTTTTTGCTCAAAAATATGATAATGGTTGTAGACATGGAAAATGTACAAATTCAATTCGGCACACTTGATCCTGACTACTAATGACATTTCTTCCTGAATCACACTCTCAGCTTATCATCACCTTTTGTGTCTTAATTAAATAAATCATTATTTATATGATTAGGTCTTTCTCCTCTATTGATTAAATTAATCAATTTAATTTAATTAACCTTATATCTCTATTTATTTAAATAACTCATTGTATTTAAATCAAGTCTCCAAATTCCTCTTATTAAATTAAATAAATTAAACCTTATTTGATTTAATCTAACATTATCTCCTTCGGTTAAATAAATCAAAACATTTATTTAATTAATCCTTTCCTCTACATTTTGATTTAAATCAACTCATAAATTTAATCTCAATCACTAAAATCCTCTAGAGAATGCAACTTGTGCAATAAATCAATTACTTTGATTTATTAAATTGCCTATTTTCTCTCAACATGGAATAAATGAGGAATATTCCTTCAAATTTGAATTCAAAATCCAAGTGGATGGGCACTTCCAATAAGACATTCACTCCTCTTACATGTCCTTTTGCATTGAGCCAAGTGACATTAACCCCATTTCTTTCTCCCTCTAACATGTCACATTCAAATTTCAAATTTGAATCTCATAGCATTTATCATGCACATTGAACAAAATGTGTTCATTCCTCCAATCACATGTGGACAAGTGACCTATTCTCATTGGTTGGTCTTTTGTCCCACATTGCTCAATTTCACTGTTTCTTTCAATTTGGAAATCTATAAATGAGAGACTCTTCCTCTCATTCTATCATCCATAATTTGAGTGAACTTATTATACTCAATTTCATCTTCAAACATAGTCATTCTCATATTTTTTTATCAAGTTCTTATTTAGGTTATGTAGGAATTCAACCATCAAGTGGATCAAATCATCAAAGCTTACAAAAGAGTTGGGAAAGGGCTAATTTTTACATATCAATTGACACCAACTCCACCGTGGGATCAAGAGTTTACATTTGCTTCACTAATTTAAGATTTCATCTATATTACATGTTTGTTCTTTTTTTTCCTATTTTTAGTATTTGTGAATGAATTTCATTGGGAATCCCTCTTTTATCTTGCATATGAACCTAGCTATGTGTCTTTTTGTTGTTTTTATGCAGATATAGGATTGGGGTTCACATTTTTTAACCTTATATCTTTGTTTATTAAATAATTCATTTTATTTAAATCAAGTCTCTAAAGTCCTCTTATTAAATTGAATAAATTAAACCTTATTTAATTTAATCTAACATTATCCCCTTTGGTTAAATAAACCAAAACATTTATTTAATTAATTCTTTCCTCTCAATTTTGATTTAAATGAACTCATAAATTTGAGTCAAACTATCAAATCACCTAATCTCTCATTAAATTGATAAAATTTTGATTAATTTAATCTCAATCACTAAAATCCTCTAGAGAATGCAACTTGCACAATAAGTTAATTACTTTGATTTATTAAATTGCCTATTTTATTTTAACATAGAATAAAGGAGAGATATTCTCTTAGCTTTGAATTCAAACTCCAAGTGGATGGGCAATTCCAACAAGACATTCACTCCTCTTACATGTCCTTATGCATTGAGACAAGTGACATTAACTCCATTTTTCTTTCTGTGTCCAACATGTGACATTCAAATTTCAAGTTTGAATCTCATAGAATTTATCATGCACATTGACCAAAATGTGCTCATTCCTTCAATCGCATGTGGACAAGTTGCCACTTCTCATTGGTTTGTCTTTTTCCTCACATTTCTCAATTTAAATCTTTCTTCCAATTTGAAAATCTATAAATGAGAGAATCTTCCTCTCATTCTATCATCCACAATTTGAGTAAACTTATTATACTTAATTTCATCTTCAAGCATAGGCATTCTCATATCTTTTTATCAAGTTCTTAGAAAGGTTATGTAAGAATTCAACCATCAAGTGGATCGAATCATCAAATCTTAAAAAGGATTTGGGAAAGGGCTAATTTCGACATATCTGTAATCCTAAATAAAATGCTACTCCTAATGTGAGATGCTAGATAAAAACTAATAGTACAATGAGAAAAAGTAACAAGATAAAAGGGCACCTCAATAAGATTAGCCTAAGAAAATGGTGAAACAAAGGAGTAAGATCAAAACAAATGATGATTGAACTGTGTTATACCTTTCCTTTGTTGCTCCTTCCTTAGTTGACCCTTTGATTCTTCAAGAATTGTGTGCTCCTTGGATGGCAATTCAGTTGAATGGATGAAAGATGAATTGATGCAATATGGATTGATGATGTAAGTGCTATGATGGATGAGAGCTTGAATGGAAATTTTGTAAGAGTTTTGTTGCAAAATACTTGATCTTTAAAATGAGGGAATTGAAGGGGTATTAATAGGCTAATTTGAATTCTCTAGAGAATTCAACAGTTGGGATTGATCCAACAAAGATCAAGATGAAGGGTTATGGTGATTTGAGGACTCATAAGCCCTCACATCTTGACATGTGGAAGGTGAGATGTCTTAGGGTGGAGTGATGTGGAAAGGAGGTGGAAGGGAAGTACATGAGGTGGATCTTGGGGGATGAGAAGATTCCTTGGAGGAATAAAAGTGAATTAAAAATTCAAAATAATTGGAAGAATCTAGTGGATAAGAGAGGGTCTCCAAAAAGTTGGAGATTTGTCACATGTGGGTGATGTGACAAGTCCAAGGTTCTAGAAGCCTTGGGCACATATAAAATGACATGTCACATTTGCATGGGGAATGAGGAATACCTTGGAAAGACAAAAGTGAATTAAAAATTCACATGGGGAAGAGAGGAACCTTGGTTAAATAAATGTGAATTAAAAATTCAAATGGGGAAGGGAGTCCAAGCTAAAAAGGGTAAGTGGGAAGGTTGACCAGAAAAGCTAAGCCAAATGTGGTTAATGATTCTGATTAAGGTTGTGCAAATATAGGATTAAGATAATTAATGAGAGATTAGGGACAAGTGGAAGATTATGGAGGATGTGACACTTAATCTTGATTAAGTGGTGCACATCCTAATCACAAATTAATTAATTTAATCCGGATTAGGAGAGGGTTATGGAGAATGTGACAAGGAGAGAGAAAAAGGGGAATTAAAAATTGATTTTAATCTAAATGGGTTAAATGACTAAATTAAACAAATTATCGTATTTATTTAATTTAGAGAAAAACAGGGTGTAAGGTAAAGTATTTAATTTATTTAATTACATACTTTAGGAACCTTAGGTAGAAAATGAAATAATGATTAAATAAATTATTTAATAACTATTAATGAAATAGATGAATATAATAGACGATTTTAATCATATGGAAGTGATCAAATTTGGATGTCTACATTTTTCCCCTCTTCGAATTACTGTTGGAATAACTGTGCTTCAAAGAAAAGAAAGTGCAGATGACTCTATAAAGGAATTAATCAAAAAATGATGCCCCAGCATGGGGAGGAGGATCTGAGATGATTTTTTTTTTTAAGAATGGATGAAGATGCCCCAATGTTGGAGGGGAATGACTATGACAGGGTAATGGATTAATGTGAAGGGTATGCCCCCTTGAGAGGATGATGGGGGAAAAGAGAGGGGTCTTAGGTGACCTCTCGATAAGAAGAAATAGATGGGATGGTTGGAAAGAGAGAAAAAAATTAGACAAGTTTTCCTTTTGAACGAAGTGAATCAGACAAACAGGGTGCAAATGGCGGCCCCGGGAAGGAGAGAGATTAATTGGAGGAAAAAAAATGTTGAAAAAATATGGGCTCACGCCAGGGTTGGGCGGGTCTACCCCATGGCAGGGGTGAGTCTGCCTCGTTACAAGGGTAGGTCTACCTCGATCGGGAGTAGGTCCGCCCCGCTGCAGGGGTGAGTCTACCTCAGTAGGCGGACAGTTGCCGTCATGGCTAGTGGTGATGCCACCCGATGGCCAGCGGCCAGCAGCAGCGATGCCGCCCTAGCTGGCGGCAGCGATGCCGCCCCTGTTGATGGGGCCGCCCTGGCCAAGGGCAGGTCCGCCCCGCTGTAGGGGCGGGTATGCTCCACTGCAAGGATGGGTCCGCCCCGCCGCAGGGGCGAGTCCACCCCGCTGCAGGGGTGAGTCCACCTCGCCATAGGGGGTGGATCCACCTCAGTTTGGGGGGGAGGAGGAAGGGGGGAAAGAGAGAGAAGAAGATGGGAAAAAAAAGAAGAAAGAGAAAGTACCAAAACCAGGAAAGGTTTGACAAGATGAAAGTTATGATGAGGGATGAGATGATGAAAGGGGATATGATGATGGATAAGAAATGATGATAAGTGATGGGAGGTAAAAGTGAGCATAAATGGACTCAAGGACAAATATGATGGTGCCCCAGTCAAGCTACAAGTCAGGTTGGGCAAATGGTGGATGAAGTGTTGTTTGATAAGGACATGATATATCCCAAAACAACACAAGGATGGGGAATGACACATCCTGATGAGGATGAGGATGAGTGTTGTTGACAAGGGAATGATACATCCAGATGAGGATGAGGATGAGGATGAGTGTTGTTGACGAGGGAATGATACATCCCAAAACAACACAAGGATAGGGAAGGATACATCCCAATGAGAGTGTTGTTGATGAGGGAAGGATACATCCCAAAACAACACAAGGATAGGGAAGGATACATCCCATAGATGATAATGATGGTGATGATGATTGGATCAAGGCTTGTAGCAAGGCTAAGACCAAGAGTGTGATTAGATTATTTGAATGGAAGAGGATGGGGGAGATATGCAAGATGATGGAATGGAAAATGAAATGCAATCCTAATGCAATTTTCCATTCTTAGAGCACTTATTTTTGTTATAGCATAAGACACCGTGCGTCAGGGTATGTAAACCAAGACGGATTAGTGTCAATGCATAAAACAAACACAACAGACAAGAAGGCTATTCCAACACCTCAAAATCGTAATGACTTTAGTTGGGCCAGGTATTGGAATAACCACAAGCACAAAAGGATGCCCCAGCATAACAAAAGACCATAGGGGTCTTGGTGGGTACTACGTGGTACAACCAAGAAGACAAAAACATAAAAAATAGATCAAAATACGCCCCTATGTTTACGAGTCAAATCACACCATGATATGATGGATCAAGGCGACCATGACAAGTGATGATAGGGAGCTCAAATGATAAACAAAATTCAAAAGCATCAAAAGATCAGAATCAATTTCAAACATCCTTTGCCATAGGATCAAGATGATGGATGGGGTTGATGCGGTCTGTTAGGAAGGATACATCCTGTTGAGACCAAACATGGAGGATATAAGGGTTGATCAACATGACGCAGGATACCGGAAACTGATTGGATCTCGTGATAGGAATGAATTTGTTTTATAAGCACCAGCTCGCATGGGGACATACCTAATGATACAACAAGATGACATGACACAAGACTCAACCTAAAGACCTAGGGGCTCGAGGGTTGATCAAAGATCAACCTTGCCTACGTGAAAGCGCAAAGCCCTTGTAGTTCAAGAAAAGACCATGGTAAAAGTGGAAAGAGGAAAATGAAGACCTCGATGGATGACAAAGATCAGATGGAAAAAATGCCCAAGGGGTAGACCAAATGATTGACCTTGCCTACATGAAAGCGCAAGGGAAACGGAGTGTGACATAAGGCCAAAGACAATTGATGGAAGAGGACAAGACAAACAAAAGACAAAACCCCGGGGGCAAATCAAATGATCGACCTTGCCTACGTGAAAGCACAGGGGCAACGTAGTTCGACACAAAGACCAATGACAGACAATGGATGAGGGGTGATGAGATGACCAAGATAAATGGAAAAAAGAATGGAGCCGATATGATGAGATAAGATAGACTTGCAGGATTGGATAGGATGATAGCTGATATGTGTAAGATATGTAGGATGTGAACCTCAGGGATGGGATAGGTAATTTAGATCATTAGAATATAAATTCAAAAGTTGAGACGATGGATAGATGAGTGATGAAGATGTGAGAAATATGTGGTAAATAGATAGGAGGGATAAATTATGATGTGAATGGCATTGGGTTGCATGTGGGTAGCCTAGAGATAGATACCAATGACAAGGGATAATAGAGGGAAATGGATGGATGGATAAGAAGATGCTAGGATAGGTGGATAGATGAGATGAAGATTGAGAGGATATTGTAAAGATGTGAGAAATAGATAGGAATGATGATAGTGAGATAGCATGGCATTGTATTTCATGGGGGTAGCCGATAGCTAGATACCAATGACAAGTGATGATGAGATAGAAGGAAATGGATGGATGGATAAGAAGATGCTAGGATAGGTGGATAGATGAGATGAAGATTGAGAGGATATTGTAAAGATGTGAGAAATAGATAGGAATGATGATAGTGAGATAGCATGGCATTGGATTTCATGGGGGTAGCCGATAGCTAGATACCAATGACAAGGGATGATGAGATAGAAGGAAATGGGTGGATGGATAAAGATGGGGAGATAGAAAGATGCGAGGATAGGTGGATAGAGGGATACAAAATTGGAGGGATGGAATGGATTATTGGATGGATAAATGGATGGGAGGATAAGGATTAAAATATGTAAAAGGACTAGTGGATGAGAGTATATGAAGATAAGGATTGGGAGATGGCAGAGATCACTGGATGGATAAATGGATGGGGAGGTAAGGATGGGCAAGATGGGGAGATGGAGAGGATTACCTGGAGTAATGGATGGATGATGTCTCAAGGACCAAGACACAAAGAAGGAGATGCCCCCATGCTAGATGTGTCATGTGTGATGAAGCAAGAGGGAAGGAAGATAGAAGGATGGGTAAATAAAGGAGCGAATGGATATGGATTGTAGTAGGATGGGAGTATAGGAAGATAAGGATTTGGTAGATGGATAAATGGAGGGGGAGGTAAGGATGGGTGGGATGGAGAGATGGAAAGGATTACTTGGAGGGATGGATGGATGATGTCACCAAGGACTTCATTGCAAATAACAAGATTCCCCCACTCTAAATGTGTCATGCATGACAAGGCAAGAGGGATAGCAAGATGTGTGGAAGGAATATGATAGTGTATGGATGAGGGGAATATATGCGAAGAGATGTCCAACTCATGTATATAGGTTTTACCCTATCTTTATCAAGATCACAAGGAATATGGAGGGATTGGATAGGATGCAAAAGATGGTGGGTAAGATGTGGAAGATAGGTAGATGTAGGAGATGGAGGAAAGGAATGCGTAAGTGGATGTTGCCCCCAATCGTGGAAGGAGACTAGATGGGGGATTTACACATGATGCCTGTTTGCCAGGTTTTCATCATGGTACTAATCCAAGGTGCTTGTTTGCCAGGTTTTCACCATTGGACGAATGATTTTGTCCTTCTTCTTTTTTGTATTTTTCTGATTTTTTCTCTTTTCTCTTTTTTTAATTTTTTTGCTGATTTTTTGGACTAGGATGTAGATGAAGATGGATAAAGATAGGGATATGGATATGTGGATTTTAGAGGACAGTTGATAAGGATAGGGATGAAGGACTCACGCATCAAGTTCCATATGAGGTAATAAGAGCCCATGTTTGAAGTCACTTTTTGGATCTTGGTACAACATTCTTAGACTGGATGGTTTATGCAAGAGGATGTATTAAAGGAATTTGATGGGGGAGATATGAGGGATAGTGGATGGGATGTTGGAAAGTGTATGGATGGAATGATGGAGTGGATGTGAAATGATAGGAGGGTTGATGGGTGGATAATGTGGCGATAATGGAGGCATTGGGATAGGAAATTTTGGGACATAAGGACCCAAAACAAATTTAGAAGATGGAGGATGCAAATGATTTTGTGGGGGAATAACAACTTTGGATGTCATTATGGATGTGTCATTTGAAGGAATGACCTCTTTTTTCTTGGGAATCCACATGGTTTTGATTTTTCTTTGGTGGGCCTTTGTGGCCTTTTGGATTGATTTGGATTTTGGACTTGATTTTTCTTTTCTGCAACATGTCTTTTGAAGGGGACATGTGAAACTTTAGATTCATGTGGATGTTTGGATTTATGTATTGTTGCTTTGGCATCCAAAGTGCTTTTAGTAGAAATGGGATGGGTAGGAGGATATGGATGATGTGGAGTGATGGAGGTAGGGTTATGATGATTATGTGTAGATGGAGAATGTGTAGGTATGTGCCTTTGTTGATCCTGATTAGGAGTTATGAAGGTAGGATTTTTATTTTGTGTACGAGGGAGAGGAGGTGGATGAATGAAAGGATGAATAGGATAAGATGGAGGAGATGATTTTGGGAT
This sequence comes from Sequoiadendron giganteum, assembly GCA_007115665.2. Classification (NCBI taxonomy): domain Eukaryota; kingdom Viridiplantae; phylum Streptophyta; class Pinopsida; order Cupressales; family Cupressaceae; genus Sequoiadendron; species Sequoiadendron giganteum. The sequence continues at coordinate 298,991,627 of CM021103.1, forward strand.
ATAAGGACCCAAAATAGAATGTGTATATGGAGGATGTGTGGGTTTTGATGGAGGGATATAAGAGCCCATAGTAGTTGGAGGATGAACAATGATGGATGGAGGGACACAAGGACCCAAAATGGATTGAGAGAATGAGGGAGGAAGATGGATTGTTGTTTTGAGGTAATATGATGAATGAGGGAGGATGGTGGCATATGACTTGGTAGAATTATGGGAAGTACCTCTTGTGCCTTTAGAAGAGGATCATTTAGGATGTACGAAGGTTGTACCAACATATTTAGAGTGTGAGTTTTGGGAGACATATCCAAGACCATGTGTTCCTGGATGTTCTTGGATTTGAATGGGTTCTAAAATACCTTGCTCATGAAGGCCTAAACCTTTTCCTTGATATTTCATGTTCTCAAGCTTATGATCTATGGTAGGATGCTTATTCTTTTGGAAAAATGATGTGAGGGTGTTAGCAGGTGGAGGAGGAAAGGTGGTGCATAGATGTTGTTTTGCTTCTGCAAGAAGACCACCATGGATGCATGTAATATTACCAAGGTGATACAAAAATGGCATTGGGATGGTAAGACGAGATGGCGATGAAGGATCATGCGATGGAGATGAGGGGATAAAAACATCAAGAGGAATGAGTGATAAGGGATCATGAGAGGAATTGGGGAGTACAATGGGATCTAGATTTATGGCAGTGGATGATAAGGGCTCATGAGATGGAGTGATTGGATCTTGAAGGCAAAGGGGATCATGGGATGGAGTGGAGGAGATAGTGTGATCTTGAGATGGGGTGGATGGGAGGATAGGATCATGAGATGAAATGGATGGAAGACTATGTTCTTGAGATGGAGTAGATGGGATGGAGTGATCTTGATTTGGAGGAGGGGATATGCTTGTATGATTTGGATCAAGCTCTTGGCATGAATCATCTTGTGTGGAATGTATGATGATGGAAGAGTGTTGGAGGGACTCCTCAATTGGGGGAGATAGGAGGATGGAGGATTTATGAAGGTCATGGGATTGATGTTTCTGGATATTAGTATTGGGAGGAGGGGATGGGACATATTCAATGGATTGGGTGGATCTAGTTGTAGGAGATGGGGATTCAATGGATTCGATGGGTTTCACCGGCTCAACCATTTGGATAGTGTCAGGAATGGTGATGGGAGGGATAGGTGTAGGATGGATGAGGGCCTCATCACTAGTGACATTACATGATAGAGTGGGAGGGCATGATGTCTCTTCCTGCATGAGTCCTTGGGCGAAATTTGGAAGGGATGTAGGATTAGGTAGAGTGATGGGAATGGATGGAGGATTAGGATTAGGGATTGGTGGATTAGGATTAGATGAGGGGATTGGAATGGATGGAGGATTATAGATTGGTGGATAAGGATTAGATGGAGGAATAGGAGGAGATGGAGGATTAGGATTAGAGGAGTGGATGGGATTGGATGTAGGACTAGGAGGAGATGGAGGATTATGATTAGAGGAGTGGATGGGATTGGATGTAGGACTAGGAGGAGATGGAGGATTAGGTTTAAATGAAGGGATGAGAATGGATGGGGAACTAGGATTGGTTGGAGGATTATAATTAGGTGAGTGGATGGGACTAGATGGAGGATTAGGATTAGGAATTGTAGGATTATATGAGTGGATGTGTAGATGAGGATTAGATGTAGAACTAGGAGGAGATGGAGGATTAGGTTTAAATGAAGGGATGGGAATGGATGGGGAACTAGGAGTGGTTGGAGGAGATGGAGGATTATGGTTAGGTGAGTGGATGGGACTAGATGGAGGATTAGGATTAAAAATTGGAGGATTATATGAGTGGATGTGTGGATGAGGATTAGATGTAGAACTAGGAGGAGATGGAGGATTATGATTAAGTGAGTGGATGGGATTGGATGTAGGACTAGGAGGAGATGGAGAATTAGGATTAGATGTGGTTATGGGATTGGATGTAGGATTAGGATTAAGAATTGGAGCATTATATGAGTGGATGTATGGATGAGGATTAGATGTAGAACTAGAAGGAGATGGAGGATTATGATTAGGAGAGTGGATGGGACTAGATGGGGAACTAGGAGTGGTTGGAGGAGATGGAGAATTATGATTAGATGAAGGATTAGGATATAATGTGGGAAAAGGGGGAGTGATGTAGGAGGATGTAGATGTTGGATTAGATTGGGATGATTGGGATGGTGAGTGATAGTAGGAAGATGTAGATATGGAATTAATGTAAGGGTATTGGGATGGGGGATTGTGATAGGAAGGTGTGGATGCTGGATTAGAATAGGAAGATTGAGGTGGTGGACCATCATAGGAGGACATGTATGGTGGGTTGGCGTAGGAGGATATGGATGGTAGATTAGGATGAGAGGATTGAGATGGTGGATTAGGATAGGAGGAATGTTGGTATGGGGGATTGTGATAGGAATCTATGAGTATTGGATTAGGATGAAAATATTGAGATGTGGGATTGAGGTAGAAGTATTGGGATTGTTGATGATGATGAGGATAAGAGAACATGGATGTTGGATATGATAGAGGTTGAAAGGGAGGACATGATGAATATGTCGATGGTGAGGATGTTGGATATCCCTTGTCAAGGGTAGCATAAGAACCTTTACTAGATGTGGATGAAGGCATGGTGGGATAGTTTGAAGAAGTAGTGGGATTTTGGGAGGCGATTGGAGAGAGCTTACTAGCAATGATAGCGTCAAGAGGATCTATATAACAATCTTCATTATCAACAAGATTTCCGTTATCGTCATCAAAGGAGTTAGGATTCCCCTTGACTAATATTATTGGTCGTGTGAGAGGGGGATAAAGATTCATGATGGATATAGATTAGAAAGAAAGAATAGATGATGGATAGAGAACTAGGATGGATTGAAAGCTCAGATTGGGATTGGATGAAAGCTTAGATTAGGATTAGATGAAAGCTCAGATTAGGAAGATGGGATTAACGCTTAGATTAGAACTGAATTGGGGCTTAGATTGGGATTGGATTGAAGGATATGATAGGATTGATTTGAAACCAAGATCATGGGTTTTAACTAGAGGACGTAAGGTGTTGACAATCAGATTTTTGCCAAATTTGGCAGTTTTCAAAAATTGTCAAATTTTGTCATTTTAGGAAACTTCATAGGAATACGTTTGAGAGTCCAAGTTTTTTCCAAGAAATACCCAATAATAAGATTGGATGACTTGCCAATTAAGATCCCAAATCTGAGACAGTGATTTGAAGTTATTAACGAAAATGTTTTTTCAGAAACTCAAAAAAATGATAAATTATGATTTTGAGGGTCAAGATGAAACTTTGGGGGTTCAAAAATGTGCTAAAAAGGGGTCCAACCTATCCTTGATATGTTGGGAATCCACATACTAGTTCATAATGCAACCACCTGTAAAATTTCAGCCAAAACCCACATTCGAGTCAAAAGTTATGGCCTCCGAAAATTTTTGCATAAATGTCAAAACCTTCAAAATTGATAATTCGAATGTATCAATTTGATGATTTAGATGAGGATTGGTGGATGAATCAACTTGATGATGTAGATGAGGATTGAATTGATTGAATTTGTTTGGATCAATTGATGATGTATCAATTTGATGATTTGGATTGGATTGGATTTGATTGGACGACGGGATTTTGATTAGATTTAGATGATGCTAGATTTGGATGGATGAATGTTTAGGATGATCAAATTGTCAAACGAAGACTTGGGGTGGTTAAATGGAGGTTTGGAATGGTCAAATGGATGAAACCGTCCGTTCAGCGGGGCTTATCCACACTTCTATAAAAAAAATGCTGAAACAGGGGGGCAAGTTTGCTCCTCTGCAAAAAATGTTGAAACAGGGGGGCAAGTTCGCCCCTCTGCAAAAAATGTTGAAACAGGGGGGCAAGTTGGCCCCTCTACAGTGAAAAATGCTAAAACAAGGGGGCAAGTTTGCCCCTCTGTAGTGGAAAATGTTGAAATAGTGGGGCAAGTTCGCCCCTCTGCAGTGGAAAATGCAACTTGATTTGGATGAGGGATTTTGGCAAGGACTTAAAATGATTCAATGACAGTTTGACTTATTAAAATTTATTGGTTCTTTAAAGAAAAACACTTTGAACAAGCATAATCCTATGATTAGTGTTAAGGGGTATGGCCAACAAAGATCTTACTCTAGGATGAACAAAGTTTCTAAGGACTCATTGATATACGCTCGATATGTGAGGTACAAACCATGAACACCAGTCTATCACAAGCGTGAGTCGGGAACCTCAGCGAGATACATAAAGGCTCGGACCAACTCTTCACATCTATCTAGGTATCACCCTAGCTTCAACGTTTCACCAATTACGACGCAACTAGATTGGGGCATAGCTTTGGCTCTCCCCCCTTTATATACCCCACTGGTATGTGTGGTTGGGATCGTCCCTTGGGGTGATGAAATCCCCAAGCAGGTCCCTCTAAGAAGAAAATACTAACCATTTCCAACTACCCCCTTTGGATCCGCACAAAAGTGCAAAGGGAGAGGATGAAAATGAATTAATGTCCCTTTAGGGTAATATAAATAAAACAAACACGGCAAACATCCAATATTACTTTCCCCTATTTATACTAAGTAAATAGATAAAACAGTAAGGAAAGATTTCCAAAGAATAAAACAAAGGCCCTCTAAGAAAATGTTAGTTGTTTATCTTTTGCCCTTTGTGATTTGCAGCAAAACACACAAGATATTAACAAGAAATCTGACTTCACTCACCAACAAATAGGATTAGAGAATTAGAGCACAAAACAACAAAAGAAAGAGATAAAAATGAAGCTAGAATGCCACTTTGTTACCTTCTCGAACATGTTGTTAAGGGAAAATCCGCCCCTCTGCAGTGAAAAATGTTCAACCGGGTGGGAAAATCCACCCCTCTGTGAAAAATAGTTAGAAAATGCTGAACTGGGAGGGCATGTCTGCACTTCTACAGAAAATAGTTATAAATGTTGAACAGCAGGGGTGTGTCCGCACTTCTACAGAAAATAGTCAGAAACGTTGAACAACAAGGGTGTGTCCACACTTCTACAGAACAACAATCAAAAATAGTGAACAACAAGGGCGTGTCTATACTTCTGCAGAAAAATAGTCAAAAATAGTGAACAGCAAGGGCATGTCCACACTTCTACAGAAAAATAGTCAAAAATAGTGAACAACAAAGGCGTGTCTGTACTTCTGCAGAAAAATAGTCAAAAATAGTGAACATCAAGGGCGTGTCCACACTTTTGCCAAAAACAGTCAAAAACAATGAACAACAAGGGCGTGTCTGCACTTCTGCAGAAAAATAGTCAAAAATAGTGAACATCAAGGGTGTGTCCACACTTCTGCAGAAAAACAATAAGAAACAATGAATAGCAAGGACGTGTCCGCACTTCTGCAGAAAAATAGTCAAAAATAGTGAACAGCAAGGGCGTGTCCGCACTTCTACAGAAAAACAGTCAACAACAGTGAACAACAAGGGTGTGTCTGCACTTCTGTAGAAATACAGTAAAAAACAGTGAACAACAAGGGCATGTCCGCACTTTTGCAGAAAAATAGTTAAAAATAGTGAACAACAAGGGTGTGTCTACCCCTCTGCAGCACCCAGGAAGGCAAGTCCACCCCTCTGCAGCATCCGGTAGGGCAAGTCCACCCCTCTACAACGTCTAGGAGAGAAAGTCTGCCCCTCTGCGACCTGAATCTGCATACAAGGTAAACAACAAAAAATATAAAAGAAATTGACCCCTTTGTGGGTCCCACAGGGCATGCCAAAAATGTGATCCTAAATAAAATGCTACTCCTAATGTGAGATGTTAGGTAAAAACTAATAGTGCAATGAGAAGAAGTAACAAGATAAAAGGGCACCTCAATAAGATTAGCCTAAGAAAATGGTGAAACAAAGGAGTAAGATAAAAACAAATGATGATTGAACTGTGTTATACCTTTCCTTTGTTGCTCCTTCCTTAGTTGGCCCTTTGATTCTTCAAGAATTGTGTGCTCTTTGGATGGCAATGAAGTTGAATGGATGCAAAATGAATTGAAGCAATATGGATTGATGATGTAAGTGCTATGATGGATGAGAGCTTGAATGGCAATTTTGTAAGAATTTTGTTGCAAAATACTTGATCCTTAAAATGGGGGAATTGAAGGGGTATTTATAGGCTGATTTGAATTCTCTGGAGAATTCAACAGTTGGGATTGATCCAACAAAGATCAAGATGAAGGGCTATGGTGAGTTGAGGACTCACAAGCCCTCACATCTTGACATGTGGAAGGTGACATGTTTTAGGGTGGAGTGATGTGGAAATGAGGTGGAAGGGAAGTACCTGAGGTGGATCTTGGGGGATGAGAAGATTCCTTAGAAGAATAAAAGTGAATTAAAAATTCACAATGATTGGAAGAATCTAGTGGATAAGAGAGGGTCTCCAAAAAGTTGGAGATTTGTCACATGTGGGTGATGTGACAAAGCTAGGGTTTTAGAAGCCTTGGGCACATGTAAAATGACATGTCACATTTTCATGGGGGATGAGGAATACCTTGGAAAGACAAAAGTGAATTAAAAATTCACATGGGGAAGAGAGGAACCTTGGTTAAATAAATATGAATTAAAAATTCACATGGAGAAGGGAGTCCAGGCTAAAAAGGGTAAGTGGGAAGGTTGACCAGAAAAGCTAAGCCAAATGTGGCTAATGATTTTGATTAAGGTTGTGTAAACATAGGATTAGGATAATTAATGAGAGATTAGGGACAAGTGGGATATTATGGAGGATGTGACACTTAATTTTGATTAAGTGGTGCACATCCTAATCACAGATTAATTAATTTAATCCGGATTAGGAGAGGGTTATGGAGAATGTGACAAGGAGAGAGAAAAAGGGGAATTAAAAATTGATTTTAATCCAAATAGGTTAAATGACTAAATTAAACAAATTGTCATATTTATTTAATTTATAGAATAATAGGGTGTAAGGTAAAGTATTTAATTTATTTAATTACATACTTTAGGAACCTTAGGTAGAAAATGAAATAATGATTAAATAAATTATTTAATCATTATTAATGAAATAGATGACTATAATAGACTATTTTGATCATATGGAAGTGATCAAATTTGGATGCCTACAATATCAATTGGTACCAACTCCCCCATGGGATCAAGAGTTTTCATTTTCTTAATTTAAAATTTTATCTATATTTCATGTTTGTTCTTGTTTTTCCTATTTTGAGTATTTGCGAATGGATTTCATGGGGAATCCCTCTTGTATCTTGCATATGAACCTAACTATGTGTTTTTTTGTTGTGTTTATGTAGGTATAAGATTAGGGTTCACATTTTTTTAGCTTATATCTCTGTTTATTTAAATAATTCATTTTATTTAAATCAAGTCTCTAAAATCCTCTTATTAAATTAAATAGATTTTAAACCTTATTTGATTTAATCTAATATTATCCTTGTTGGTTAAATATATCAAAAAATTTATTTAGTTAATCCTTTCCTCTCAATTTTGATTTAAATCAACTCATAAATTTGAGTCAAAATTTTCAAATCACTTAATATCTCATTAATTTGATCAAATCTTGATTAATTTAATCTCAATCACTAAAATCATCTAGAGAATGCAAATTGCACAATAAATCAATTACTTTGATTTATTAAATTGCCTATTTTCTCTCAACATGGAATAAATGAGGAATATTCCTTCAAATTTGAATTCAAAATCCAAGTGGATGGGTACTTCCAACAAGACATTCACTCATCTTACATTTCCTTGTGTATTGAGCCAAGTGACATTAACTCCATTTATTTCTCCCTCCAACATGTCACATTCAAATTTCACATTTGAATCTCATAGAATTTATCATGCACATTGACCAAAATATGTTCATTCCTCCAATCACATGTGGACAAGTGTCCTCTTCTCATTGGTTGGTATTTTGTCCCACATTGCTCAATTTCACTCTTTCTTCCAATTTGGAAATCTATAAATAAGAGACTCTTCCTCTCATTCTATCATCCATAATTTGTGTAAACTTATTATACTCAATTTCATCTTCAAGCATAGTCATTCTCATATCTTTTTATCAAGTTTGTAGCTAGGTTCTGCAGGAATTCAACCATCAAGTAGATCAAATAATCAAATATTACAAAGGATTTGGGAAAGGGCTAATTTCTACTTATCAATTGGCACCAACTCCCCCATGGGATCAAGAGTTTGCATTTTCTTAATTTAGAATTTTATCTGTATTTCATGTTTGTTCTTATTTTTCCTATTTTGAGTATTTGTGAATTGATTTCATGGGGAATCCCTCTTTTATCTTGCATATGAGCCTAACTATGTCTTTGTTTGTTGTGTTTATGTAGGTATAGGATTGGAGTTCACATTTTTTAACCTTATATCTCTATTTATTTAAATAATTCATTTTATTTAAATCAAGTCTCTAAAGTCCTCTTATTAAATTGAATAAATTAAACCTTATTTGATTTAATATAACATTATCACCTTTGGTTAAACAAATCAAACCATTTATTTAATTAATCCTTTCCTCTCAATTTTGATTTAAATCAACTCATAAATTTGAGTCAAAATTGTCAAATCGCCTAATCTCTCATTAAATTGATCAAATCTTTATTAATTTAATTTCAATCACTAAAATCCTTTAGATAATGCAACTTTCACAATAAATCAATTATTTTGATTTATTAAATTTCCTATTTTCTCTCAACATGGAATAAATGAGGAATATTCCTTCAAATTTGAATTCAAAATCCAAGTGGATGGGTACTTCCAACAAGGCATTCACTCCTCTTACATGTCCTTGTGCATTGAGCCAAGTGACATTAACTACATTTATTTTTCCCTCCAACATGTGACATTCAAATTTCAAATTTGAATCTCATAGCATTTATCATGCACATTGACCAAAAAGTGCTCATTCCTCCTATCACATGTGGACAAGTGACCTATTCTCATTGGTTGGTCTTTTGTCCCACATTGCTCAAATTTCACTCTTTCTTCCAATTTGTAAATCTATATATGAGAGACTTTTCCTCTAATTTTATCATCCAAAATTTGAGTAAACTTATTATACTCAATTTCATCTTCAAGCATAGCCATTCTCATATACTTTTATCAATTTTCTAGCTAGGTTATGAAGGAATTCAACCATCAAGTGGATCAAATCATCAAATCTTAAAAAAGAGTTGGGAAAGGGATAATTTTGATATATCAATTGGCACCAACTCCCCCATGGGATCAAGAGTTTTCATTTTCTTAATTTAGGATTTCATCTATATTTCATGTTTGTTCTTGTTTTTCCTATTTTTTGAGTATTTGGAATGGATTTCATGGAGAATCCCTCTTTTATCTTGCATATGAACCTAACTATGCATTTTTTTGTTTTTTTTTTATGTGGTATAGGATTGGGGTTCACAATAATAAAGAAAATAATGTTTGGTACATTAGTCGAACTTTGATTGATTACAGAACTAGATAATCAATGATAGAAAATAAAAGTTCGACTCTTGTATTTGCTACTTGTAAATTGAGACATTACTTGTTAAACATGGAAATCCATGTGATGATATTCTTTGATCCTCTAAAATATATCTTCAATAAAATATACTTATTCATACATTTGGCTAGATGGATTATGTTGTTAACTAAGTATGGTCTTAAGTCTGTCTCATAAAAAGCAAGTAAAGGACAATCCTTAACTTATCATTTAGCGCAAGCTCCCACTCCATTAGAATTACCTAATATGGACTCATTCCCTAATGAAAATATGTTGAGTATTGAAAAGGAAACACAATATTTGTACTTTTATGGCTCTAAGTGTCATAGTGGCTCAAGAGCTAGGGTTATAATAATCCCACCATCAAGAAAGCCTATTCCCTTATCGTACCATTAAAATTTCTATGTATAAATAACATTACAAAGTATGAAGCTTTAATTGATGGTGTATGTGAGACATTAGCCTTCGGTGTTCAGAATATTTCCATATTCAATTATTATCAATTAATTATTAAACAATAAATGGTTCATATCAAGACAATAATGATAAATTGATCTGATATAAAGATCTCACGATATAAATTTTTATATTTAAAATCAATGAAAAGTTCAAGTTTTACACCTAAAATGCAATACAACTTAATGCCAAATTTAGAAATCCTAAATGCAATGAATTAATGTAAGTCCAAGATCTAGGATTTGAATGCAATCCAATTCAAAAATTAAAATGTTCAAATACTTAGGTTCACCAAAATGTAACATAGAAAAATAGGTTAGGGGTTCAAACATATAGGGTTTTCTACAAAATTTGGAATATTTCACCAAACTTACTATAATTAGAAAGGGAAAAATGGGTGAATGAAACTACCTAATCTTCTATTTCATTAAGGCGATGAGATGCCTTGAGTTAAAATCCACTTTCAACCCTTAGGTGAGTGAATTCTTTGAGGAGTCTAACAATTTCCTTTTTGTGTGTGGATGAGGGTGAAGCTCAAACAACACTTTTGAGAGACACACTAAAAATAGTGAATCAACTCAAAACTGAAATATAAGAATATATTTGACTATATTAAACATAGAGCTAATAGAAAAAACTTATTTCACACAAATCAAATGAGTGGAGGACACTTAAAACTTATCTCAAAAATAGTCGCAAAGTATCATGTTCTCGCACAAAGTGTCCTTAAAGAAATGACTGAATATGGGATTTTTGAGAAACATTAAAAATATTAAATGCATTCATTTAAGACATTTAATAAGTGGTTTTTATAGATGAGACATAATACTATCAGAAATAATAAAGCTTCGAGAAAATATGGGAATAGAAAATGTTGTGTACTTGTCAGAAAATACTAATTTTTCAAAAGCTATCTTGGGACTTCTCACCAACAATTTTTTGATGAAATAATTATGTTTGGTTCTTCCTTTTTTGTGGAAGAAACAAAATGGAAGGTTGTAATTAACAATTATTTTGAATCTTTTGGCTAATTCATAAATTATAACAAGAGTAAATTGTATTTTTAACACTACTTAGTAGGTGAAGGATAGGATTCTAAGAATCCTGGGGTGTCAAGAAGTAAGTATCCATGTTATTTAATTAGGGCCCCCTCTTAGTACAAAAAAAACCTCCTAATTCCTTTTAAAATGACTTTATTGACATAATCCAAAGGAATCTAACTGATTTGAAAGGAAAATTTTTCAGTCAAGAGGGTAAACTTCAGCTTTTCGAGTCTTCTCTTCAAAATGTTTCAGTTTCTTACTTATCTGTCTTTGATATGTCAACTTTCATCATGAGAATGATTGAATAAATCTAGGGGAGCTTCCTTTGAATGGGGACAAAATAAATATCAAGGATTTCTCTAGTGATTTGGGATAGAAAAACTCCCCAAATAATTTGAGGGGCCTTGGGACTAGAAGATTTGACATTTAACAAGGCTTTGCTAAGTAGAATGGGTTGGTATATGATTCAAAGAAGGAAATATTGGACTATCATTATTTGTGTAAGTATATGGGGAATGACCCCATTGGAAAATTTTCCTCTCAATTCTTTCCTTATGGATCAACCTTTTGGAATAATATTCTTAAAACTAGGAATACACTACAACAAGGAGATAGAAGGAAAGCCGAGAATGGGAGGTTTATCGGTTTATGGGAAGAAGAATGGTGAAGAGGTATTTATTTTAATTTGGTGGTACAATTAGTTCCTATAATACAAGACCTTACAATATTATATGGGACTACTCTCTATGGTTATGTTAAGTGGTTTGAAGGGATCCCTAGATGGAGAAACATTGAGAAATATGTCTTAGACCTAAGATTAAGAAGGAGTAATATGTTGGCTCATTTTGAGCTATTTTCCACTCTTAAATCCTTGATTGGATAGTATTGTTTAGTTATTCAAGGTGGTGAAGATGATTATATCTAGAGTGGTAACCCATAAGGGGATTTCTCTATCAAAATAGATTATAACAAATTGGATGAAGCTCCTACCAATGACTAGAGATTCAATTGGAATTTGATCTAGAATACCAAGTTAATTCTAAAAATTAATTGGTTTTTGTGGGCCACAATTCATGCTAGAATCCTCACTATTGATGTACTTAATTATAAATTATTTCGGTTTTTCAATTTCCTTTTGCAAGATAATTCTAGTCTTTGGTCCTTCATAATCTTTTGACTGACTGGGTGTTTCCAAGTGATTTGAAAGGATTTGTAATCTAATGGAGTTTTGACCCTTTCTTTCATCCTATCATTAAGAAATTATGGATGCAAGTTCCCCCATTTATTTCTTGGCGCATATGGAAAGCAAGGAACAATAAAATATTCATGGAAAAGAAAAGTTGCACTGGAGAGGTCTTCTATTGCATAAAATAGAAAATCATGGAAAACATGAACTCAAAAGTTTTTGGTTTCTCAGAAGTAATGCCAAATTATAAATACCTTAGAGTCAAATAGCTATGGGGACTAAAGCATGATTTGATGAAGATTAATTGGGATAATATCCTAAGTAGGAAATGACTATATGGAAAAATCTACCAGTTGATTAGGTAAAATTAAACTTCAATGGTTGTTTTAAAGGTAACTTGAAGATTTCTATTGTTGGGGATCTAATAAGAGATCATAAAGGGAGATGCATTGAAGCCTATGCTAAGTTCTTGGGAATGGATACTAGTGTGGAAGTGGAGGCTACTAATTCTTGGAGATGTATAAAGTGATTAAAAGAACTTGGTTTCACTAAGGCCATAACTTAGGGGGACTCCAAATTGATAATTGAATTTCTTAAAGGTCAATTCAAGCCCTTTGGAGGATCAAGACCTTGATCCAAGGCTCAAAATGTGTGATTAATTCCCTAGATATATATTTAGGTTGCTTTATATATTTAGAGAGGGAAATAGAGCTAATGACTCATCCTCAAACATGTGACTCTCTAATTCCCAATGGATTTTTTAGAAATTTAAAATATTCTAGTATAGACAAAAGATTGGGTTTCTAAGCATCATTTGAGAGGGTATGATCTAATAGATAAAATTGGGATTAAAATAATATAGGCCATGGAGATGAACACTTGTTTTGAGGTTTGGTTAATTTTTAGCTTTTCCTACCCCTCTTTGAATTTAAATAATTTAGCTCAGGTGGTGACGTGTAAAAGAAGAGATGGAATCATGATGAACAAAGTGTTTTTGATAATTTCAGCTAGATTATGTTATTTAGCCATGTACTTTTATATGGTCTATAGGATAATTAAGTTTCATAAGATTTAGAAGGATTGTGAAAAGGGAAAGGTTCCCCTAATCAAAATGCTCCTAATGATCCCGTGATTTTGGAGAAGGCGAGAACAATGAAAAGGTTAGTTTTAATGATACTAAGCCTTATTAAACTATTTCACTTAAGGGTAATAATTTACATCAAATTTGGTTTAGCGAGGGGGGTATCTTTGACAAGACCTTTTATTTAATTTCTCCTTTCACAAAGGCCTTGAGAATTACTTTAATCGCACTTTTGATATTGTGGATCACTTCTAGAAAGGTTTATCCCATGTTTTCAAAGCCTCGTATTATCACGTGTCACTTCAAAAGGCCCTTGAGCTGAAAATGGATACTAATATCCCTTATTATTATTAAGATGAGTTCCTTTAGTCACATGGATTCTAGGTGCTAGCCTAAGATTGATCTAGCTTTGAACCATGAAAAGACCTTAATTAAATCTTATGATGGATCTTTCCAGAATGGTAGATGTTTCAGAAAAGGTTTTTAATCGGATGTATGGGCCTCTAAATTTTCCCTAAGTGGCTATGAGGGTCATCTTATTTTGCAAGAGTGATAACCCATTTCTCATTGTATTAGTTATTGTTGAAGGTAAAAAGTTATTTTTCTATAGTCATAGTAAAATTATGGGGGGTTTGAGGAAGCATTCTGAGCCACTTTCTTACATGTCGTTACACCAAAATTTTGAGCTTTTGATGATCTTTGAAAATTCCAATATGACCCCATTTTTCATGGTTATGAGGGGTTATAATGATGATATTACTAGGAAATTATACAACTCATGGAATGAATATAGATTTAAAATTAATAGTATAATGTTTTTGATGAATCCTAAGTTGATAGTAGATGTGACTAGCTTGGAGTGTAGTGGTCTAAAGATGGAAAATATTAGTAATGGAAACCATTAAAGATTAATTGATATTTTCTTCAAAGGAGAGGAGAAAATCCAGTGCTAGATACAATGAAGAAAGGCTCCTTATTCCATGTCAGGTGGTCAACATGCATATCATGAAATAATTCATGCTAGAAGGCGGGTATACTACTATCGATGGGTATCAATTTGTTTTTCTCAACCATATTAGAAGGAATGAAAACATGAGTATTCCTTTTCTTTTTCTTTCTTCTCTAAAGTAGTGTAAGGCCAAAGGGGCTTCACCACCCAGGTATGTGTAGGATCATGATGGGCCAAAAAGTGGTGATATGATGGGTATGTGGCTGATGACTTTTTTTTTACCCAAAATTGATGAAATGAAAAGGGATTTTAAAGGATATTCTCAGATTTCCACCAATATAAATTATGCTTTACTTTGAATTTATAAATTATTATTATTCATTTTCTATTTGAATTATGAATATAGTCTTGATTGATAGGTTGATTGAAAAATATTTATAACTTTCAAATGGTATCACATTTTTTGAATCCGAAACATGTGTCACATTCTATGATTCGCATACTATAGGATTAAAAAAAAAATGAATTTCATGAAGCTTTGACCAAGTTAAAGTTGTCAGGCATAAATTTTTTTTTAAAAATAATTAATTATTTACTTGGAAAAAATTTATAAGAAAATATGAATCACATTGGGACATGAGTCTTCTACTTATATATAGAATATTATAAAAAAATATTATCATTTTATTGTGATTAGGGTGGTAAGAAAAACACCTACTTCTTATTTTTTTCCCTCAAATTTAAGTACTACTGCATTGAAATTTCAAATTTTCACCAAATAGAATTTTTTTTTTAAAAAGCCTAGTAGATTAGAAACTAAATTCAATTTTCTACATATTCTATTCTTATATATTTTTGAAATAATATGGATAACTTATTCAAATTTTTACGTCAAGTTTCCTAACCCTGATTTTTCTAATTTTTTTGCCACTTAAGGGCTTATTTTTTCCATGATCCTGCACATACCCACCCCTTCACCAAGGCCTAATTCAAATATTGTATAATTATTTATTTTCTATTATGACTATACCTGGGCCATCAATGTAAATTGACCCCCAATATAATGAAGCCTAAAACAACTAGCCTGACTGTCACCCTAATCCTAATCCCCATAAAATAGATGGTGAGGGTACTTCCTCAGCTAATCCACCCCAAAATAAAATCCCTAGAGAACCCTATGTGAATAAATAGTCCTCCATTAAAGGCATATAAACAAAAGGGGACTTGACTTTCACAATTGTGAAAGGAAAGAAAAAAACTAGTAGCCCTTCTAGAAATTTTTTGAGTGTTAAACGAAAAATCCCAGAAAACCCTGAATGAAGAATGATGAAAAAATTCATGCGATTGAATTTTAGGGTTATGATGAATAGGAAAATGTGGATGTTTCAAGTAGTAGGAAAGGTGAAAGAATGTCTTCTGGGCTGGTGAATCAATTTTCCAAAGGTAAAAATCTTTTCTTTGAAGAACCTAGAGATGAGCCTTTGAATGAAAAGGGGCCCTTAAACCTTAGAAATAAGGAAATTACAGTGGTTCTTGGTCAGGATATCAAGGAGGACTCTACTAGCAATGAATAAGAAAATTAGGAGGAGCAAACTAATCAAGAGGTTAGGTAGGACTCAAAGGATATCGAGGATGATGTAGACCAACAAATGGTAAAATAAATAGAAGAGGTGGATATGCAAACCATAGGAAATGTGAAAATGAAAGCAACAAAGGACCCTGGAAAAGAAATGAAGCAGGAAAACAAGTCTTTTGAGTGTTATAAAACCTAGTTTTGTGACCTATAGGAAAAAATTAATAGGATGGAAAAAGTGTTCAATAGGTTGACCTCAATCACACTGGGAATCATGAGAAGAGAAATATATGGAATAGTAAACGACATGGCTAAAGTTGGGAAAGGACAAAGGAGGAATAACCCCCCTCAGGAAGAAGATATGTAGTTGATGGAAAAATCATCTGAATAATTGGATGCATGGAGCAAAGAGCCGGAGCAAATTAATATGGAATGGGACTTGATTTGCAGTCCTAGAAACTAGTTTGGATTTGCTATCTCTTTGATTTATGGCATGCAAGCCTAATCTTAGTTGGGTTTTTGTGCCCTCTGGTTTAATCATATTTACTATTTGTTAGCTATTTTATTTGGAATTTATAATACTTTCCTAGTGATGTGTGTTTCTTGGTTGGATGGCCTTTTTTTGTTTCATTTGGTGTTAGCTCATTTTTTCGGTATTATTAGTTTCTTGTTGTTAAATTGCTAGCCATGAGGCATGTATTATGTTCTCTATTCAGGTTTAGTGGCCCTTTCCCTTTCTTTTTTAATTAAAAAAATTATCATAACCATGATCAAAGAGAATCCATGGACATGTATATGGCATGAAACCAATATACATATCAAATTTAAAAATCCACATCAAACTAACAAAACATAACATAACCTGTCCCATGATGATATAAAAATATTATAATGAATTCTAACATATAATTTTTTCACTAGATGGTGCCCATCTCAAAATTTGGCATAATAAGTCGCTGTTAATATTCTATTTAGAAAGGATTAGACAATTTTTAGGTTCATCAATCCATCTAAAATTCATTAGAGAAACTATAAGAAGAATTTTAAATGTTTTATAATATACCATGTTTGATAGAACCTATAATATTAAACATGATATTTTTCTTAAGAGTATATTTTCAATGATGAACATATCAAGGAAAAATTTAGTGGTGAATCTTCACCAATTGGCGAATATTTGAGATCGGAACCTCCAAAAATGGTGAATAATACAAGTTAGAAAGGATGTTGAATTGCCAGGTTTCTACAAAAAAATAAAAATTGTCTCGATTAGTTTTCCAATGCATTATTTTTTAAACGATGCGTCATTGGAACTAACTCGCGAGTAGTTTATACTATAATTACAAATATTAATTATATTCGCCATTAATTTTATATTCCTACAATTATTTTTTGGGAAATATAGCCACTAATAATAATTTACCTTTTCATTTTAGGGATATTTTAGTCTTGAATAGGGGTAAGTGCACCAATTTGTGACACAATTTTGGTGCCAAATTGTAAAAAACCTCGTAATAGGCCATATTGTGCTTGCCATATTTGGAGAGCGCAAAATTTGGTGCTCGCCAAATAGGCTTGGTAATACCGAGCCTATTTGGCTTGTGCCAAATGGCTTGAATTTTGTAATGAGTGAAAAAGTGTGAGTTCTCTTCCTTTTTGCAATGAATGTTGGAATGCATTTGTCTAAACTTTTATTTTTCACTTTCTCTTTCAAGGAAACTATATACATGAAATAAAAATTTAAGTATAAGTTGACATTTACATATGGAAATTTACTTTCTTATACTTTAAGTTATATTACATGTATATAGGCAGGATTTTTGAGAGTGGTTTCAGATCTCTAGGAATTATAATGCAAATCCTAGTTTTTGGAAGATCTTAAAAAATTTAGACTTAGTCAAATTTCAGTAATCAGGAGGTCAAATTTTAGTAGTCAACAAGTTGTTTCAGATTTCTCTCTCCTTCTCTCTACTCTCTATCTCTCCACTCCCTCTCTCTCTATCTCTCCCTTCCTCTCTATCTCTCCCCCCTCTCTCTCTCTCACCCCTATATCTCCTCCCTAGATCTGCCTCCCTCCCTTCCCTCTCTACTTCTCTCTATATCTTCTTTATCTACATCTCCTTCCTCTCTACTTATCTTTATCTCCCCTCTCTCTCTTTACCTACCTCTCCCTCCATCACTTTGTATCTCACTTATGTCCCCTCCCTACCTCTTTCCCTCTCTGCTCTCTATCTCTCCTCTCCCTCCCTCTACCTACATCTCTCTCTCACTCTTTATCCATCTCTTCCCCCACTTTCTCTCTAACTCTCCTCTCTATCTCATAATTATCTATCCCTCCCTCTCACTCTCCCCTCTCTATCTCACCACTCTCTCTCTCTCTATCTCTCTCTCACAAACCTATATCTCCCTTGCTAACACTCCCTCCCTCCCTCATTTCCTCTCTACTTCTCTCTATCTCTCCTCTCCCTCCCTCTCTCGACCTCACCCTCCCTCCCCTTATTTTTGTCTCTCCTTCCAATCTCTCTCACTATTTTCCCTCCCTCCCTCCCCCTCTTTCTCTCTCAATTGATCATTTTTTATATCTCACCATTCTCTCTCTCTCACTCACACACACCCCTCTATCTCCCTACCTCTCCCTCCCTCCCTCCCCTCTCTACTCTTTATCCCGCCTCTCTCTTTCCCTCTCTATACATGCCTCTCTCTCCATAACTCTCTCTCTCTCTCCATACCTCTCTATCTCACTTATGCTTCCTTCCCTACCTATTTCCCTCTCTACTATCTATATCTCCTCTCCCTTCCTCTCCCTACCTCTCTCTTTGTCTCTCCATCCATCTCTTTCTCTCTCACTCTCTCCTCTCTATCTCACCATTATATTTATCCCTACCTATCACCCCCTCCTCTCTAAATCACCATTACCTCTCTCCCACTTTCCCTCCTTCCCTCTCATTCCCTCCTCTCTAAATCACCATTCTCTCTATCCTACTTTCCTCCATTCTCTCTCTATGTCTCACTTATCCCTTTCTACCTCTCCCTCCCTCAAACCTCACTCTCTCTCCTTATCTCTATTTCTCATTCTCTCCCTACCTCTCTACTCTCTATCTCACCACTCTCTCCATTTCACTCTTCCTCCTTCCCTCTCTCCCTTCTATTCATCCCTCTCTTCTTCCCTCTCTACCTACCTCTCCCTCACCCCTCTTTCTCTCTTACTCTCTCCTTCCCTCTCTACTCTCTATCTCCCCCCTTCCATCTCCAATATATTTCTCTCTCCCCTTCCTCTCTCTCCTCATTTTCTCTCCCTCTCACACACTCACCCCTAACTCCTCCTTTCCTCTCCCACCATCCCTCCACTCTATACTTCTCTCTATCTATCATATCTCTCTAAATGAAATTCCCTCTCTCTTTATCTTTATCTACCCTCTCCCTATCTTTACCCACCTCTCCCTCAATCACTCTATATCTCAACCATGTCTCCTCTCTCTCTCTCTCTCTCTCTCTCTCTCTCTCTCTCTCTCTCTCTCTCTCTCTCTCTCTCTCTCTCTCTCCATATCCCTCTTCCCCACCTCTCTCTCTCTCACACACACACACACATCTCTATCTCCTCCCTACTTGTCCCTCCCTCCCCTCTCTACTCTCTATCTATCCTCTCTCTACATCTCCTTCCCTCTCTACATATATTTGTATCCCCTATCGCTTTGTTTCCCTACCTCTCCCTTCATCACTCTATATCTCACCTATGTTTCCCTACCTACCTAGTATTGATGGATTAAGGGTCAAGGGTCAATAATTGAGGGTTGAGGATTTAATGTATAGTGTAGAGGATAGAGGGTTGAGGTTTGAGGGTTGAGGGTTGAGGGTTGAGGGTTGAGGGTTGAGGGTAGAGGGTAGAGGGTAGAGGGTAGAGGTTTTAAGGGTTTAAGGATTAAGGGTTGAGGGTTGAGGGTTGAGGGATTAGGGTAGAGATTTTAATTGGGTTTAAGGGTTTAAGGGTTGATGGTAGAGGGTATCGGGGTGAGTATTGCGTGTTTACGGGTTTAAGGGTTGAAGAATTAGGGTAGAGAGGGAGGGAAGGATGGAGGGAGAGATGGAGGGAGAATTGAGATAGAGAGAAGGAGAGAAGAGGAGAGAGGGATAGAGATATATTAGGGTTGATGATCCAATGTATAGGATAGAGGGTTGAGAATTGAGGGTATAGGATTGATGGCTTAGGGTATAGGGTAGAGGGTAGAGGGTAGAGGGTAGAGGGTAGAGGGTAGAAGGTTTAAGGGTTTAGGGTTTAGGGTTTAGGGTTTAGGGTTGAGGATTTAGGGTTGATGGTACAGGGTTTAGGGTATAGGTTTGAGGGTATATGGTTGAAGGATTAGGGTTGAGGGTCTAATGTATAAGGTAGAGGGTATAAGGGTTGAGGTTTTATGGTATAAGGGTTTAGGATTAAGGGATTAAGGGTTGAGGTTTGAGGGTTGAGAATTTATGGTTAAGGGATTAAAGCATATAGTAGATGGTAGAGGGTTTAAGGGTTGAGGGTCAATATTTAAGGTTGAGGGTATAGGTTTGATGTATTAGTGTTTGGGGTCCAATATATAGGGTACAAGGTATAGGGGTTGAGGTTTTAGGGTTAAGGGTTTAGAATTGAAGGTAGAGGGTTGAGGGTTGAGGGATTAGGGTAGATATTTTAATTGATTTTAAGGGTTTAAGCATTGATGGATTAGGTTTGAGGGTATTTGGTTGAGAGTAGAGGGTAGAGGGTTTAAGGTTTTAGGATTTAAGGGTTGAGGGTTGAGGGTTTAGGGTATAGGGCTGGGTTTTTAAGGTTTTAAGGGTAGAGGGTAGAGGGTAGAGGGATTAGGGAAGAGAAGGTGGGATGTATGGAGGGAGTGATGGAGGGAGAAGTGATATAGAGATAAGGAGAGAAGATGAGGGGGGGAAAAAGATAGATGAGGGTTGAGGATCCAATGTATAGGGTAGATTGTTGAGAATTGAGGGTATAGGGTTGATGGTTTAGGGTATTGGGTTGATGGTATAGGTTTTAAGGGATATGGGAGAGAGATAAATGGATTGAGTGAGTGCGAGAGAGACCTAAGGGAGGGAGAGGGGGTAGGATGGAGAGACTTGAGAGAGAGAGAGAGGGGAGAGAGACAAAGGAGGGATGGTTAAGGGTAGAGGTAGAGGTTAGGAGGGAGATTCTTGAGAGAGAGAGAGGGAGGGAGTGGGAGATAGATAGAGGGTAGGGGGTAGATGGTTTAAGGGTTTAGGGTTTAAGGGTTAAGGGTTTATGGTTTAGGTTTTATGGTTAAGGGTAGAGAGGAGAGAGATAAATGGAGTGAGTGAGTGAGTGAGTGAGAGAGAGAGAGATACCTAAGAGAGAGAGAGAGGGGGTGGGAGGGAGAGTCTTGAGAGAGAGAGAGGGAGGGAGTGGGAGAGATAGAGTGTATATGGTTAAGGGTTGAGGGTAGAGGGTTTAAGGGTTAAGGATAGAGGGCTAAGGGTAGAGGGGAGAGACATATAAGGAGTAAGTGAGTGAGAGAGACTTGAGAGAGGGAGAGGGGTTAGGAGGGAGAGAATTGAGAGAGAGGGAGAGGGAGTGGGAGAGAGAGATAGAGGGTAGAGGGTAGAGGGTTTTAAGTGTTTAGGGTTTAAAGGTTAAGGGTTTAGGGTTAAGGGTAGAGAGGAGAGAGAGATAGAGAGAGAGAGAGAGATAAGGTGGAGATATTGAGAGAGAGGATGCAAAGAGATAGAGATAAATAGGTATAGAGGGAAAAATAGGTAGAGAGAAGTGGATATGAAAGCATAGATAGAGGGAGAGGTAGGGATGGAGAGAGAGGTGAGAAAAAAACAAAGAGAGGTCTAGGTAGATAGGAGGGTATGAGATAAAGAGAAGTAGAGGGTAGAGTTAAGGGTAGAGGATAAAGTGTTTAAGGTTTTAAGGGTTAATTGTTTAGGGTTTAGAGTTAAGGGTAAATGAGAGAGATTGATAGAGAGAGTTAGTGAGAGAGAGAGGGAGGGAGGGAGTGGAAAAGAGATAGAGGGTAGAGGGTTAAGAGTTAAGGGTAGATGGTAGAGGGTTAAGGGTAGAGGGGAGAGAGATAGAAGGATTTAGTGAGTGAGAGAGAGACCTCAAAGAGGGAGATGGGGTAGGAGGGAGAGACTTGAGAGAGAAATAGAGGGGGAGGGAGTTGGAGATAGATAGACGGTAAAGGGTAGATGGTAGGGGGTTTAAAGGTTTAGGGTTTAAGGGTTAAGGGTTGAGGGTTAAGGATGGAGGGGATATATATAGAGGGAGTGAGTGAGAGAGAGACCTAAGACAGGGAGAGGGGGTAGGGGGAGATACTTGAGAGAGAGAGGGGGGGAGGGAGTTGGATAGAGATAGATGATAGAGGGTAGATTTTTTAAGCGTTTAGGTTTTAAGAGTTAAGGGTTAAGGGTTTAGGGTTAAGGGTATAGTGGAGAGAGATAGAGGGAGTGAGAGAGAGGGAGGGAGTGGGAGATAGATATAGGGTAGAGGGTTAAGGGTATAAGGGAGAGAGATAAAATGAGTGAGTGAGAGAGATAGAGACCTAGCAGAGGGAGAGGGGTTAGGAGGAAGAGAATTTATAGAGAGAGAGAGGGAGGGAGGGAGTGGGAGATAGATAGAGGGTAAAGGGTTAAGGGTATGTTATAGAGGGTTTAAGGGTTTAGGTTTTAAGGGATAAGGGTTTAGAGTTTAGGGTTTAAGGGATAAGTTTTTAGGGTAGGAGGGAGAGTCTTGAGAGAGAGAGGGGGGATGAGGGAGAGTATATATATCTCCCCTCCCTCTCTCTCTCAGTCACTCCATCTATCTCTCTCCCCTCTACCCTTAACCCTAAACCCTAAACCCTTAAAACTTAAAAATTGAACCCTTAAACCCTCTACCCTCTACCCTTAACCATCCATCCCTCTTTATCTCTCCCACTCCCTCCCTCTCTCTCCCAAGTCTCTCTCTCCTAATGCCTATCCCTCTCTTACATCTCTCTTATTCACTCAATCCCTCCCTCTATCTTTATCCCCTCTACCCTTAACCCTTAATCCTCTATCCTTAACCCTTAACCTTTTAACCTTAACCCTAAACCCTAAACCCTTAACCCTCTACCCTATACCATTAACCCTCCCTCAATCTATCTCTCTCAAACTCCCTCCCTTCCTCTCTCTCTCTCTCAACCCTCTCCCTCCTACCCACTCTCCTCCTCTCCCTCTTTCTCCCCTCTACCCTTAAGCCTAAACCCTAGACCCTTAAACCTTAAACCCTTAAACCCTATACCCTTAACCATGCCTCCCTCTATCTCTCTCTCACTCCCTACCTCTCTCTCTCAAGTGTATTCCTCCTAATCCCTCCCTCTCTCAGGTAGAGAGTAGAGGGGAGAGACAAAGGAAGTGACTAAGAGAGAGATACTTGAGAGAGGGAGAGGGTTGATAGATAGAGAGAGATGGAGGGAGTGGGAGAGAGATAGAGGGAGGGAGAGTTAAGGGTATAGGGTAGAAGGTAGAAGGTTTAAGGTTTTAGGGTTTAGGGGAGAGAGAGAGGGAGTGAGTGAGAGAGAGAATTGAGAGAGGGAGATGGGGTAGGAGGGAGAGTCTGGAGAGAGAGAGGGAGGTAGTGGGAGAGAGATAGAGGGTAGATCGTAGATGTTTTAATGGTTTAAGGGTACAAGGATAAGGGTAGATGGGAGATACATAGGAGTGAGTGAGTGAGAGAGAGACTTGAGAGAGGGAGAGGGTGTAGAAGGGATATGGTTGAGAGAGAGAGAGAGGGTAGAGTTTTTTAGGGTAGAGGGAGGAGAGATAGAGGGAGTGACTGAGAAAGAGAGACTTGAGAGAGGGGGAGGGGGTAGGAGGGAGAGACTTGAGAGAGAGAGAGGGTAGAGGGTTTAAGGGTTAAAGTTTAATGGTTTAAGGTTAATTGTATAGGGGGAGATAGAGGGATTTAGTGAGATATAAAGAGGTAGGTAGTTAGAGAGAGATAAAGGGTAGAGGGTAGAGGGTAGAGGGTTAAAGGTAAATAGGAGAGAAATAGGAGTGAGTGAGTGAGTGAGAGACCTAGGAGAGGGAGAGGGGGTAGGAGGGAGTGGGAGAGAGATAGAGGGTTTAAGGGTTTAGAGTTTAAGGGTTAAGGGTTAAGGGTTTAGGGTTAAGGGTAGAGGGGAGAGAGATATAGGGAGTGAGTGAGAGAGAGAGACCTAAGAGAGGGATAGGGGATAGGAGGGAGAGTCTTGAGAGAAAGAGGGAGTGAGTGGGAGAGAGTTAAAGGGTAGAGGATTTAAGGGTTAAGGGTATATCAGAGAGATATAGGAGTGAGTGAGTGAGAGAGACTTGAGAGAGGGAGAGGGGATAGGAGGGAGAGATGTGAAATAGAGAGAGAAAGAGAGAGGGAGTGGGAGAGAGATATATGGTAGAGGGTTTATGGTAGAGGGTAGAGGGTTTTAAGGGTTAAGGTTAGAGGGGAGAGGAAGAGAGAGAAAGAGAGAGAGGGAGAGAGAGAGAGAGAGGGGGGGTAGAGATAGGGATATGAGAGAGAAAGATTAGGGAGGGATATATATGTAGGTAGAGAGAGTTAAGATAGAGATAGAGTATAGAGGGAAGGAGAGAGGGGAAGGGAGGGAGAAATTAGAGAGAGAAGAAAGAAGGTGGATATATTGAGAGAGGGAGAGAGAGAATGTGGTATAGAGGGATATGTAGGTAGAGAGAAGTAGAGAGGGAAAGAGAGTTGGAGGGAGAGGTAGGGATGGAGAGACAGGGGTAGGTAGAGAAATTAAAGGGAGGTATAGAGAAGTGGAGAGGGAAGGAGAGATGGATGGAGAGGTAGGGATCGAGGGAGAGTTAAGGATTTAGAGAGAGGTAAGAGAGTTAAATAGACAAAGAAAGAGGTAGGTAAGGAGAGGGGGGGAGATAAAGGGAAGTAGATAATTGAGGAGAGAGGGAAGAAGAGGTAGGGATGGAGGGATATTTAAGGAGAGAGAGATGAGATAGAGAGAAATAAATTAAAGATGGAAGAGGGAGAGAGAGAGCTGATAGAGAGAAGTAGAGGCGTAATGAGGAAGGTAGAGATATTGAGAGAGGGAAAGAGAGAGGGAGAGAAAAAGAGGTATATAGGGGTAGGTTAGATCGAGAGATGTAGAGTGAATTTTGGTGGAAGAGAGAGGGGAGGGATGGATAGGTAAATATGGATAGTTGAGATAGATAGAAGGAGAGAGATATAGGTAGAGAGAGGGAAAATAGAGATAGAAAGAGGAAGAGGGAGAGAGTAGAGATAGAAAGAGGGAGAGGGAGGGAGAGATATAGAGAGTAGAGAGGGAGGAGAGAGATAGAGAGAGGTGATAGAGAGAGAATTGGAGAGGGAAAGAAGGTGGAGATATTGAGAGAGAGGAGGAAAGGAGGGAGAGAGAAATAGTTATAGAGGGACAAGTAGTTAGAGAGAAGTAGATATGAAAGGAGAGATATAGGGAGAGGTAGGGATGGAGAGAGAGGTCTAGGTAGATAGAGGGAGGAGGAGATAAAGAGAAGTATAGAGGGAAGGAGAGAGGGAGGAAGAGGTAGGTATGGAGAGAGAGATGAGAGAGATACAAGAGAGGAGGGAGGGATAGGTAGGGAGAGAGGGGTGAGATAGAGAGAAAGAGAGTAGAGAGGGAAGGGGAAAGAGAGAAGTGAGAAGGTGATAGAGATGTTTGATGGAGTTGAAAAGTACACATATAAGGAGGAAGGTGGAGATATTGAGAAGGAAGGAGGGGGGAGAGAGAAAGATGTATATAGGGATAGGTTAGATAGTGAGAAGTAGAGAGAAAAGATGGGTGAAAGGAAGAGAGAGGGAGAGTGAGAGGGGGAGAAAGAGAGGTGAGATAGAGAGAAGTAGAAAGGGAAGGAGAGAGAGGGGAGAGAGATAAAATTATAGAGGGAGGGAGGGAAGGAGAGAGAATTGAGATAGAGAGAACTAGAAAGGGAGGGAGAGAGAGAATGGAAAGATAGAGAGTAGAGAGGAAAGGAGAGAGAGATGGAAGCAGAGAGTGAGAGAGAAAGAGGGGAGGGAGATGGAGAGAGGGATAGGTAGGTATAAAGAGAGGTGATATAGAGAGTATAGAGAGATATAAAGAGATATATGGAGAGGGATTGGAGATAGAGAAATGTAGAGAGGGAAGGAGGGAGGGAGATAGATATTGGAGAGGGAAGGAGAGAGAGATGGACATGTAGAGACATAGTTCTTGAGCTCAAGGAAGATATTGTTAGATAAAGGGATGGAGATTGTGAGAGAGAGATGTCTAAAGAATAAGAGATGAAAATGAGAGATAGAGAGAGAAAGATGAAATTTGACCTCTTGAGTACTAAATTTTGACCTCTTGATTATTGAAATTTGACATGTTGATTACTGAAATTTGACTAAGTCTGAAATATTTAAGATCTTCCAAAAACTAGAATTTGCATTATAACTCCTAGAGATCTGAAACCACTCTCAAACATCCCGCCTATATATAAATGAAATATAACTTAAAGTATAAGAAAGTAAATGTCCATATGTAAATGTCAAAGGAAGAAAAAATCAAAGAGAACTTTACAAAACTGCATTCGAAAAGTCATGAATGACATTTGGTGCTCGCAAAATAAAGCAGCCCATTTGGCGTAGGCCAAATTTGGTGAGTGCCAAATAAGTTGCATTGGGAAATACCAACCCTATGGGTTGGATTTTGTATTGGTGATTTGACCCAAAGGTTTGGACAACCATTTCATGAAAATGACATGATTTTTTGAAAGGGTGCAAAATTTCTTCATATTTTTGTCCGTGCTCCTCGTCTCATTTGCACGTCTTTCAATGCAAGTTTATAAAAAAATATTATAGCGTTAAAATCTCTCTTAGCTATCTAAATATATATAAAAAAATTGATTTTGATTTAGTTAAGGTTTTGACCCATGGATTCTATTGTAAATGTCTTAGTTTTTGGTCAAAAACTAACATGTGCTAGGTTTAGGATAGATTTTTACTTATTCATCAGAATGTGAAAAAATCATATTTTTTAAAACTAGACTCCATTCTACACATGATGAAAAAAAATGAATTTTCGATTAGTTTGCAAAAAATTTGGGGGGGAGCACTCTCAATTTTTATATTTTGAGGATATGTCCACTTTTAAAATTCATAAAATATTATATATTCATTAAAAAAATTATCTAAAAGAATGAGGATAAACTACATGGTGTTAGCTAATTTCTCACCATTGGGATTTTTGAAATTCTAACAAAAAGTTAATCAAAAAGGGGGGAGCCCTCAGGCACTATGCTATTTTTTTTTATAAAAATAGGACCGGTTTTGGGCCCACCCTTTTTGAGATCCTTAATTTTCATTAATTTCAAAAAAAAATTGTAGCTAAGAAACTAGACTTAGAGAACTGGGTATGTGTAGGATCATCATGGAAAAAATAGGCTCCTAAGTGGCAATAAAAATTCAGAAAATCAGAGTTAGGAAACTTGACATAAAATTTAGAATAAGTTATCTATATTATTTCAAAAATATGTAAGAATAGAGTTTATAGAAAATTGAATTTAGTTTCTAAAATACTAGGTTTATTTAAAAAGAATATAAAACTATTTGGTGAAAATTTGAAAATTCAATGCAGTAGTACTTAAATTTTAGGAAAAAAATAAGAAGTATATGTATGTCTGACCACCCTAACCACAATAAAATTATAATATTTTTTTATAATATTTTGGATATAAGTAGAGGACTCATGTCACAATGTGATGCATTTTTTTTGTATTTTTTTTCCAAGTAAATAATTAATTATGATTTTTTCATTACAACTTTTAAAAAATATAAAAACTCGCATGTCTGACCACCTTAACTTGGTCAAAACTTCATGAAATTCAATTCAATTTTTTTTAATCCTATAGTATGCAAAACATAGAATGTGACACATATTTCAGATTGAAAAAATGTGATACCATTTGAAAGCTATAGATTTTTTTCAATCAGGACTTTAGTCATAATTCAAATAGAAAATGAATAATAATTATTTATTAAATTCAAAGTAAATCATAATTTATTTTGGTGGAAAGCTAAGAATATCCTTTATAAACCCTTTTTGTTTCATCAATTTTGGGTAAAAACAAATTCTTCAACCACATGGGCCATCATATCACTTACATATTGCCACCTTTTGGCCCATCATGATCCTGCACATACCCAACTTCAACTTTTTTTCTTGCCGCATCTTGAAATTTTGAGTATAACTATCTTCATTTTCTCGTGCAAATCAAATTTTGCTGATTTTAGAAAAAAAAAGGTGGCATCTTAAGAGCCAAAATTGTGTCACAGATTGGTGCACTTACCCATATATTTTTTATTTATTTCCATCAATTAGCTTTTTAATCGAATGGTTGCAAGTCAATTTCGTTACTTTATATGCACATGTCTTTTAAAAAGGTTGTTGAAGCCCAAAATTTGATCTCCACCATTCACTGTTGCCAATAGTTCACGACATACGTCATCATTGTTGCATCGGAAGGAAATACCTAAGTGTCCCACTAATGATGTTCACTCATGCCAATAAGGCTTCCATACTCCACCTGGGGTCCACCAAAGCACAAGTACACCACTTGTGTAATTCCAGAGAATCATGAAGGAAATCTACAATATTCGTTCCAAGCTCCCAGAAAGACATCTGGTCAAAGCTCCATTTGATCTCCACTATTCACTATTGCCAATAGTTGATGACATATGTCATCATCATTGTATCAACGAGACATCCCTAATTCTCCCACCGATGATGTTCACTCATGTCAATATTCGGTCACAGAATGAACTTGCAGCCATCCCATTTAAAACTAATCAATGGTAAAATTTTCAAGTTTCATTTAGTCTTACTTTTCAAGTGAGATATTTTAAAAAAACTTCATCCATGTGTTGTCCCACAAGGGGGCTCTACCCCTTGACCCTGCTAGTGGGCCCCTACTTCAATATTTAAAAAATAATAAAAATGGGGGAACTGCATCGACCAACTATGCAAATTTTTAAAAGAGAGATTTGCCATTATAATTAATCATTTTAGTGATTATTCACTATGATTTTCCAATGTGGTTTTTTTTTTTTACTAATTATTCATTAAGATTTTCTAGGATTTTATAGTTTTTTTAATAACCTGCATAAGATTCGCCAGGGAAAATTACTAATTTTTTCAAATAAAAGGAAAGATTTGCCAGGATTTTACAACTTCGTTGAGGGGGGGTGGGGGTTCTTAAAGTTATCCTTGGAACATATGATTTATTTTAAAATATATAATTATTTATAAAAATTGTAAATTTAATTGGACTTAAGGAAGATAATAACATTTAATTGATTTATTAGGTAAAAATTTATAGAAATGTGAAATAAAAAATTTAACTCAAAATTGGATTTATAATTGTGAGTAGTTAAAATATTGGTACATTAGAAGATAATTATTGATGTTAAGTGTTCATATATAGTTTGAATTAAAATCATTATTTATTGTGAATTTGATAATTCTAATCAACATATGCTACTTATGTTTGTACTTAATGTATATGAACAAATAAATGAAAAGGTTAAATTTCAAAGTGTAATTAAGTAAATGTTTAATGCTCTAAAGGATTAAGTGTTTCGAACACTTAATGTAATAATAAGTCAGGATCAAAACTCATCACACACTTGGGTTTGTATAGAATATCCATCAATATTCATTTGGAATCAAAAAATAAATTTACATGTTTCAAAGGAAGAAACTCCTAGTTAAAGCAACTACATGTCATCCACCTAGGCAATTCACAATAAATTTCTTATTTTTATACTATTTGAATAATTTAGGGTTTTTTCAACAAGTTTTTAAATTTTAATTATTTAATGCATGTAATATTGTCTTTGTTTGTTTTTGGCATATGAACTCATTGGTAAAGTTTTAGGTAGCAAGTTTTAGATGATTTTTCAATTCACTCTTCCACCTAGAATGCATCAAAGAAGCTAGAACAAGATGTTTGAAATTATTACAAATGTATCAAGTTTCATATAATTCACAATATGTATCTTACTACATTGATTAAAAGTATATTTTCTATAGTGGACACATGTTTTATTTTTCTATCTATAATTATTGAATGAATTTGTAAATGTTATTGAGTTTAATGAAGTTATTTATACATATATATAAAAAGATGTTATAAAGGAAAGCTTTGAGGAAAGTATGTCGGGCTCAAATGGGCATTTTCCCTTTGCGGCAGTAGCGAGGGTTTTGTCGGATTTTCTGTACCAGACCAAGGCTTCACAGGGGAAGCTTGGTCTCTTTGAAATGGAAGGAACATCCAACAATAGTGGCGGCATTGGTGGCATTGGCAACGAGAAAGGAGATCTGCGCAGGAAGTTTGTGAGTTGCGGTGGAGGCCCAAACCACAAGGAACAATGATTAGAAATAGGGGCATCAGAAATTGGTGGAGGTGGGAAGGATCGACATGGGAAAGGAGCCCTTATAGCCTAGATCAGAGAGGCAATTAAACCAAAACAAGAGCTCTAGGGAGGTGAAAGGAGGGGCTCATGATTCCCATCTAGTTTTGAAATCAATCATGATGGATTTAGCTGGGGAGCTAGAGCAAGAAGTCATCAGTAATGAAAAGGTTTTCTCTAGGTTGGGGTTGATTGGAAGGTTCAAGGGGTTCTGGCCAGGATTGAATGACCTTCACCAGTGGATCTCAAAATTTTGGCAACCTCTTCTAGATGGGTATGTTCAGATCTATCCAATGTCCAAAGGGTTTTTTATTATTGTTTTTGAAAAAGAAATGGACATGAAGAAGATCCTTTGTGATTTTCATTGGGACTGGAATGATAAACACATTTTTATGTTAAAGCCATGGCATTCGGGTTTCAACCTAGCCACTGGAGCTTTTGAGAGTATTCCCATTTGGGTGAGACTTCCCAATCTCCCATTGCAGTTTTGGTTCGATTCTTGCTTGGAAGCTATTGGAAACTCTCTAGGGAACTTTTTAATGGTGGATGAGGATTCTTCAAATCTTCTACATTCGACTTATGCAGGAATCTTGGTTGAAATGACTATGTCCAAGGTGCCTCTGGAGGAGATTCAGATGAAGTATTTGAAGGTTTGTTGGGTGTAGCCTTTGGACTATGAAGGGATGTTGTTTAGGTGTAGAGTATGTCATCAGACGGGCCATATGGCATCTGAATGCACAAAAATTAGAACAAAAAAATCTGCTTCTTGGTGGAAAGATGCCTCTGCCCATCACTACACAGTGGAGAATTGGGGGGACAAACAAGTGAGCCCATAGCCTCAACACACTATGGAGGAGAATCAAGAAAGTGTAGGAGAAGAGCCCTTGATAAGAGGGGTCCCAAGGCAGGATGGGTAGACACCAGGACAGGAGGTTAGAAAGAAGGAGACACAGCAGGGGAAAGCAACCCCAATATAGGAGGAAATAGTGGTAGAGAAGAGTGAATTAGAAAAAACCAAAAATGGGGTAGCAACACCAGAATGTAGAGAAAAGAAAGGTGAGATGAGATCATAGGAGTTAAAGGTCAGAGTACGGATGGTTGTTAAATAGCATCAGCAAGTAGGTTGTAGTGAGGTAGGAGCCTGGAGGAGTCCACGAGAACCTCTTTTGGACTGGCAATGGGAGGCAGCAAGGGTGGAGGACGGGTGGCAAACAATAGTGGGAAAGAAATCAAAGAAGGTGAAAAATAAATCATTTGCAATGGTTCTACGTTCTCAGTCCAAAGGAAGATTTAAAACAGTTTCAAGCTCTTGAGTTGTTTTAAGATCTTTAAGGATGTTGGGTTGAAGTATGTTAACATGTAATTATGTTTTTTTCTTATGGCTGGTTGGGTTTATGATAGTGTTGGGGGGATTGGTGTCTCGATGCCATCATGGTTTTTGCTTGGGTTTGAAAGGTATTTCATGCAATTGTATTGGAATTTTCTTTTTAATATTTTTAAATTTATGTCAATAAAAATAATATATCCTTTTACCGATCAAAAAAAGAAAAAAGAAAAAAGATGTTATAGACTAATTGATTTAAAATCTATAGAAATATGTGAGTATAGTAACTGATCCAGTACCAAGCATATGATGCTTTATGATTTTATTAATGATACATAAAAAAAGTGAACATATTGATAAATTGAATGTTCATGTATAATTTGATTTAATACTATTGATTGTGAGGAATGATATTGATAAACTTATTTTATTTTTCATTATAACTAATGTATTGGAAAATTTATTGTATGAAATTTAACTAAAAATTTATTGTTTAATTTCATCATTTGAACCCATCATTTAGCTTACATTACTAGTGTAAGTGGTGAATTAGGTGTAAACCACAAAACACTTCTTAATACGACATTATATCAAAGACAAATCAAATTGAAATAATTCAAATCAATAATCTACTAAAAGTGTCATATTGTTCTCTATCTCCAAAGATTTATTAGATCACAATGGCTCTTAGATCGTGAGTGCACTATGATTGTTAAAATGACAATTCAAAGAATGAGATTGATGCTAAATACATGAAACTAATCCTATATGATGATTTCTAAATGATTTAAACATGAAAATGGACAAATGAAGAGATACAGGAGGTAGCCATGATATGAAAACTTGATTTCTTGATGCTTGGATGTTGAATGTTGAATGCTTGATGCTTGATGCTTGGATTCCTACAGAGTAAGAGTGCATAAGTTAGATTATCTGGGATCCTTTTCTTGGTTCAATAAGGTTGTATTTATAGAATTCCTGGCTGTAGAAATGCATAGGGATGGAATTTAGAGGATTGGATTCAATCTGGAAGATTGAATGGTGAAATATGGAGGAGATTGAGAGAAATTTGGTGATTATCTCTACCCATGAAAACACCAGGCAAGAGAATAGAAAGGATTGATGGACGAGGATTGAGAGAAGATTTTGGAATTTGTCTTTAATTTGTCTCCAAAACTTCCCGTGAAGTTTCAAAGCATTAATTTTGACATAATTTAGACATAAATTAGACATAGGATATCTAATTCATTTTTGAGGAAATATAGATGGAATATCCCTTATGCCTTTATTCAAATATTTTGATTTATTTAAATTAGAAAAAGAGGAATAAATAATTTAATAAAATGAACTATAGAAGTTGTTTATTAAATTAAACAGAAGAATAATGGAAATTAATCAATAAAGTGTTTAATCTTTATTTAATTAATTTAAGATTGATGTGATAGAATAAAATAGGGATTTCATAATTAAATAAAACAAAGTATTTAATTTTGTTTATTTAATTAAGATGAATTTAAATGTGTACTATATAAATAAATGTTTCTATTTATTCAAGCAGTAGAGGAAATTAGGATAATTAATCAAATAATTTGCATTTAATTAATCAGATGCTCCAGACCAATTTTAGGTGTATACATTTTGCCCCTCTTCGAAGTGATGTGTTTATGCGTTGCTTCGAAGAAAATTTTGTTGCTATTGCCAGAATCGATGATAAAGAAAAATAATTCTGTATGCTCTTGACATGCCCCAGACATTGATTTTCAAATTATTGCCAATAATTGTTGGAATAATGGATGTTGAATCATCCAATGAACCTGCGCACACTTCAAAGGACCTACCAAGAAGAAATTCAACCACACAGAAAGTGTTGCAACTAAGGGCATGCAAATAGAGATTATCTGATTGATATGCATAATGATTTACAAAGAGTACATATACCTAATTATATAGGCAAGAGCAAAACCTAATATGCATAAGATGTTGCCAAGTGTTCAAATCACACTACATGTGACAACATGAAACCCTAACTAACTACCTAGGGAATGATAACAAGATGGAGATAAGTTCTAGAAAAGACAACTCATCTTCTAGAAGGAAATCTTATCTCAACAACTTTATTAAATGATTAAAAGTAACCTAGGACTAATATGATTAATTAATACCTAAGTTAACCTATGCTAGTATAATAATTAATTAATTAATTACACTAACACCCCCCATAAGTGCAACTTAGGGAGGAAATGAAAATGCAATGATTATGCATGATGATGATGGGTCCCGACTGATGGCCATATTAGGTACCCATGTACATAGGATGAAAATGCAACTAATCTCCCACAAATAGAGAAAAGAGGAAAACCCAGTGGGAAGAAAACCCCTCTCCAAAAAAGGAGATGAAATGCAAAAAGGTGATGATTGGAGGACTCAACATCATCCCCCCAAGGAGAAAAATCATCACATGGATACAATACAATCAAAGGCCCCCCCATAGGAGGGAAATAGAGAGACTAGATAGCCCCCCCAAAAGATGTGAGCACCTACAAAAAAGGTAATTGTATGTAGACAAAACATGATCCAATGTCGAAAAACAACTTGTCTCCCTTTCGGAAGAAACAAAACCAAGTGCAAGTGGAGAGATGCTTCCCATTCTGGATAGGAATTGAAGGAAGGAAGAATGAATATGGATGATGATGTCTCTGAAAGCTGCTCATATGTCTCCTTGCCTGATGAAGATGAAGATAGCACAACCCACTTAGGTACATACCCAATCAATGTAGAAGGTGACAAATTAGGATGATGTGGAAACTGATGCTGAACATGATCCAAAGACTGCATTGTGATGTTCCTTCCATCGAAGGAATAGATGGAGACTTGATTGCCCCCCCCATAATGAAGTGTCCTCAATTCCACTGAAAGACGATTGAATCCAATCCAATGATAGATGTTGAAGGAACTTCGATGAAGATGGAGGAAGTCTCATATATGAAATCTCTGAAGAGAAAGAAAGTGCCTCCAAGATAGTCTCAGGATTCCCAATTAAGGTTGAGACAATGAAATGTGGAGACTCAAAGGAACTCTCCAAAGTAGGATCTGAATAGAGGAGTGATATCCCCTCAAGAATGTCCTCCAAGCCTGTAGAAGTGGCCAAGTCAACAATTCCTGAAGCAAAGCCATCCTATGATGTCAAGTCTAGAAAATGAAATGTGTCCTGATGAATGATGATGATGGAAGCCTCAATCAATGACTCTGGACAAGGAATCACTGAATGTGAAGGGATACCAACTGTCTCTGATGGAGAAGAAGAATCATCTTAAGTAACCTTGTCAACCTCTTCGGAAGATTCAAGGCAATCCAAACAAACAACCTCCTGCATAACAATATCATCATGGGGTATCTGATCTGAAACTTGACATTTTGAAACTTGATCATTGAGGAAGGGTGGAGTATCTGAATCTCCATATATCTCCCAAAGCTTAGTCCAAAGGATGTGAGGACAATCACAATGATCAATAAAACTCAAAATATCACAATCAACTTGCATTGAAATGATCTCTAAGATTGTATATCTGCTACAACTCCAAGCAAACTCATGAATACCTTCACTTGGATGGGAAACTATACCAAATAGATGTGGCAATAAATCAAGTGATTGGAGATGGTTGATGATCCCATCTCACCATTGTTTATAGTTTCCCTTGTGCAACATAGTTAGAGAAGGAGAATATGCAAGCCCCATAATGTATAGACAAATTTCTCCAAAATACAAAGATAATGACCTTCAATATCAAATAGAAACTTTCAAATCTGATATGCAGCTGAAGTGATGCCACCCAAATAAAAAATTCTTTTCCCAAGCTTCAAGATATCCAAGTTATTGAACAAAACCAATGCAAGAGTACCTGGAGCTAAAACTGATCAAAGTGATTGGATTGATGAAAAGATCTCTGAATTACCTTCCTGATGCCACTGGAATCATTGAATTTCAATCAACGGTTGCAAAGATATGAGCCTTTATGTCCAAACTAGGGTTTTGACTTTAGTTGATTGTAGAAGATTCTGGAATTAAAATTTCATAGAATGGATGTCACCACTAGAAAGTAGACCAAATCCTCTTTCCTACAGTATCTCGTTTGCTGATTTTCGATACCCTGGTGAAAAGTTATGAAAAAATGAAAAAAATGCCTAGATGAGGCACTCTGCAGGCTAAACAGGCACAAAAGTTTGGCCCTCGGGTGCTGGCTCTAGGTCGCTGATGTGACCGCAGAGCTAATCGGCAGAAAAAAAGGAACACCGCCAGTTTTGGTGGCGGTGGGGCAGTGATCGCAGGTGGGATGGAGCCGGTGTCGGGGACGAGGCCAGAGATGGGAGATGGAGTCGGCTATTAGAGAAATCAACGTCGGTAGGAGGACCCAGCGGAAATGAAATACCGGTGACCGGTCGAACGGGACCCCCAATGGGTCGACAAACAATGTACCTTCTCTGCCAAAAGCCGCCGACACATGGACTTCTGCAGACGAATGAATGAGCAAGCCGAAAAATGATATATATGATTTTTAATATTGTGTTTTAGCAATTAAAAATAAAAAAATCTCCAATATATATTTCCAATAGAAAATAAATCATGCTGACGGGAGAATAAAAGTACAATCACCCGGATTTAATTAAATTTTTCTGCAAACTATAGAAAAGCTATAGCCCGAATTTGATTTTTTGCCAAACAATACAATATGAGCCCGAATTTTTGAAATAAAAAATGCCCAATGACCTAAAATAAATTTGCCATGATGGAGGACTAAAAGGGAGGATTTTTTTTTTGCAAATGTGTATGGATAGTACAAAATGCAAAAACCCTAGATATACCTCAAATGGCTAAATATGTCCAAATCAAAGCCAAACTTTCTTGATCCTGGGATGAACCTTCACTAGAACAACTCTGATACCATGTTGGAATAATGGATGTTGAATCATCCAATGAAGCTGTGCACACTTCAAAGGACCTACCAAGAAGAAATTCAACCACACAGAAAGTGTTGCAACTAAGGGCATGCAAATAGAGATTATCTGATTGATATGCAGAATGATTTACAAAGAGTACATATGCTTGATTATATAGGCAAGAGCAAAACCTAAAATGCATAAGATGTTGCCAAGTGTTCAAATCACACTACATGTGACAACATGAAACCCTAACTAACTACCTAGGGAATGATAACAAGATGGAGAGAAGTTCTAGAAAAGACAACTCATCTTTTAGAAGGGAATCTTATCTCAACAACTTTATTAAATGATTAAAAGTAACCTAGGACTAATATGATTAATTAATACCTAAGTTAACTTATGCTAGTGTAATAATTGATTAATTAATTACACTAACAATAATATGCCTCCTTGGGAGATAAATTAATGATTTGATTATTTTTAATTTTTTTTGAAATTTTATGATTTTTTGATGATTTGATGAAGATACTATGATGAAATAATTTATCTCCTAACAAATGATGAAGAAAAATAGCTTGTAGATGAATTTCAATTAATTTCATGAATAAAATTAATCAAAAGATAATAAAACCCACCCAAAATACCTTTTCAAAATTTATATATAGTCCAAAATGTCATTTTCAAAGTCGTTTGCACTTTTTGAGTTTGAAAAAACCTATGATAGAGACATTTCAACTAGTTGGAGTAGGATGCCAATCCCTTACCACACTCACTGTTTCAAGTGTGTTCGACATCATCGACAACTAACTGCGTATGGACCTCTGGTATGTACCCCTTATCCTCCTCGTAATTTGTGCACTTTTGTTTTTTATGCATTTTATAGTTTTAGGCATTTTTTCTCTATTTTAGTGCTTTCAAGCCGCATTGTAGTGCTTTCACTCCGGTGTAGCGCTTTCAGTAGGTATATTAGCGCTTGCATTAAATTCTCTAGCGCTTCCATAGGATAATGTAGCACTTTCATTAATATAGCGCTTAGGTAGTGAATTTTAGCACTATGATGTCAAATGTTAGCGCTTTGAGAGTTTTAGTGCTTTCATTTGGTTGATTAGCGCTTTCATGGTCTATTCTAGTGCTTCTGGTAAAGCAGCACTTTGATGGACTATTTTAGCAATTTGATGTGGTAAAATAGCGCTTAGGGTAAAATAGTGCTTCTGATGCCTGATTCAGTGCTTCAGAGCGCAGAAGTAGTGCTTTCAAGATTTAGCACTTTGGGTGCCTGATTTAGCGCTTTTAACTGATAAAGTAGTGCTTTTGGGATTTAGAGCTTCAGAAGCCTGATTTAGCGCTTTCATGTCAGAATTGAATATTTTGACTTAGGTAAGCTTGATTTCGTCACTTTTGATCATGTCCATTCTTTGGTTTGGTATGATTAATAATCCAAATTCTTGATGTTGGATTTTGATGATTTAAATAAGACTAATTCTCATGATAGGTGAGAAGAAATCCTATTTGTGATGATCCTCATGATAGGCAAGGAAATGATTCAATATATGATAAATCTCATGATAGGTGAGATTAGATAACGTTTGATGAACCTCATGATAGGTGAGGTTTGTTGATGTTCTCCCATGAATTTTGATAAATAATTCATACCAAATTTTTAGAATAGACTTGATAGTAGAATGAATTTTGATTTCTAGACATAGTGCACTGATTGTAGATTTTCCATTATGATGATAGGAGGAGCTGGGTACTCTCGAGATGCAAGAGAGGTTTACATGGAATATAGACTTGATACCTCATTTGACACCAAATGAGCTTCAGATTATAGGCGGATGCAGTTTGACTAGCTTATTTGATATGCTCCAGATTAGGATTAATCACGGTCTATTGACTACTTTGGCTGAGAGGTGGCATAATGACCACAACACCTTTCATCTATCCACTAGTGAGATGATGGTCACACCTAAGGATGTGTGGCGTATTTTTTGCATTTCCTTCATGGGAGAAATTGTAGCATATGATTCCCATGGGACCGGTGGTAGAGATTCTTTTCATTGAGTATTCCAAGATTAGGATATTGAGGGTTCGAGCATCTGATGCACAAGGATCACTGATTCATATGTGAAACTACCGACAGTGCTTGCTGGATTCATTGGAGGTTTCCTTTGCCCTGATCGCAGGTCAAAGGGATTCCTCTTGGGTTGGGGCAAGACCTTAGAGAGCATGATGGTACATGGTACTAGATATGTGTGGGGGATGTGCATGTTGGCACATCTTTATCATGATCTTCAGTCAGTTGTGTATCTAGGGGCACAAAGCTTATCAGTAGGGATGACCCTATTATAGGTGTGGACATGGGAGCATTTCTCTATTACTCGGCCATTTCTAGTGGTAGAAAGACTAGCAGATAGACCTTATGTGTTCAGATACAAAGGTCAGCTTACCCAGGCCTAGATGAGTAAGTTAGAACATTGGAGGTGGGTTTTTGATGACACAAAGACTGTTACTTGGATTCCATACTTAGATTGTGAGTAGTGGGATGAGGATGATGTAGTGTTAGGATACCTCTATGATTCTATGTATTTGATCAACTGGATACCGTTTGTTTTAGAGAGATTTTTTTTGTTCCGAGTGTACATATAGTATGGCACCGTGCAGTCTATGCCATAGGGGGTAGCTCACTATGCTAGGTGGCGGAGTGATATTCCTGATTGGAGGCCCTGTTTGTCGTATGATGTTTTAGTGGAGGGATATAGGGCACTACAACCATCACCCTGGGACATGTAGAGAGATATTATAGAGGCACTAGTTATAGAGGAGTATGCTGCATTCCTGGCCTTAGTTCCACATCCTCGCATTACTATTCCAGATGAGCTAGCATCGTTAATTGTAGAGGAGGATGTGGTAGAGGGTTCTCCTGGTGGTGAGGGTGGTACTCCAACAGGCAGTAGCAAGGAGAGCAATGATGATGATAGTAGCAGTGATGACGACACTAGCAATGATAGTGATGGCAGTGGAGGGGACAGAGGGGTAGGGCCAATCAATAGTGGTCCATCATCTAGTAGGCCTCGCAAGAGACGAGTAGTGACAGTACCACCTATGGACCATCAAAGACATATTGCAGGTCTCTAGAAATAGGCCTAGACATTGAAGGGACAGTTAGTACAGGCTTGGGGTTTGCTTGTGTAGACCCAAACTCAGATGTAGGCCCAAGCTCAGGCCCATACTCAGGCTTTAGTGCAGGTTCAGGGACAATTGGTAGTTGTGTAGATGCAGGTTGCCACATTGACAATCAAGTGAGATAATGCTCATTAGATTTCTGAGAGGGCACAGTAGACAATAAAGAACCTCCAAAGAGTGGCCGATGGTACCTCTATGAGAGATTACATTAGAGAGGTTCTACAGGCCGGCTGAGAGGCTGAGTTTTATAGAGGCATATATCATGATGCAGTGCCTGTTGATTGTAGAGTTAGTTATGCCCCATCGAGATTTGGGCGGATGCATACTCAGACAGTTAGTGAGGGTGTGACATAGCCTCCTTAAGGAGATCCCAGAGATCCTGGTCCTTCTGGGGGTGGTGGTGGTACTGGTTCTGTTGGGCCTGAACATTTTGGCAGTAGCAGATCGTAAATGCTATTGAGATTTTCCTTTTTGAGACATAATGTATATTACGATGTACCTCATTTTTGATGATGTATATATATGAGATGCACTTGATGTGATTTTATGATGGTTTATGATTTCTATGTGATGGATGCGTTTATTATGTGATTCATGCAATATGTGATGATTTATATGAATGATTGTATTTAAATATGTGATGATGTAATGATAAATGCTCTTTATTTTATGTAATGATTCTATGATAAATGTATTTGTAGAATATATGATACATGGATACATGATGTTATGTATGAATTTCTAAATGATGATCTATATGTATGTTCAAAATGTGATAAAATGTATGGATGGATGGATAAATGCTTTTTATTTTTTAAATGCGACGATGATAAAAATGATGATCTTATGTTGAATGATAATGGATGGATGTAATAAAAATAATGACATGACTTGGATTTATTTTATATGTGATAAAATGTATGAATGGTAAATGATGCATATGATGTTTGATGATAATGTAATGAATGATGAAATGATGAAACTAAATGATGAGATGATGACTCCTACATGTTTTTGGATTTATGTCAAGTATACTTAGTTCTATTTGTAGATAAGATAATCATCGATTGGAAACCATTATGCAACAAATACTTTGCAGATAATGAATATGATGAATGCAATATAAGTTTAACATATAACTATATGCCAAACGATTGTCATTTTGACAGTACTTTTGTGCTTTTTGTCATCATTGAGCTTTTATTGAATGTTGAAAGTGAATACAAGCATTAATGGTATGTGTTAGACCAATAACGACCTGAGTACTTCTTTCATGATTTTTGATATTGCAAGTGAACACAAGCATCTAGGTATAATTGAACCGAGATGACCTGAGCATAAATTGCGTAAACAGGCAGTGATTAATTATTTCAATGTGTGAATTTTGAATGTTATTGGTGATACATTTGCATAGCACATCCCCTGACAATTCTTACATTTAAATGATTAACATACAAACAACAGATAAATAAAAACATCATTCTTCTTCCTTGCTTCTCTAGTTCAATACATCATTGAGTTACTCCAAAGAAATGATAATAAAAATTATAATTTATTCATTTTTTACTTAGAGTGTTTCAATCATTATTCAATTTTTTAGATCATCCATCCTGATTTTGACATGATTTTGGGATTTTTTATTTTTTTTTGAGATTCTGACCAAAGACCTAACCTACTAACTTATCCTAGGGGTCTCAGGGGCTGATCAAAGATTAGCCTTGCCTACGTTACAAACGTAGAGACCACGTAGTTTGACTAACACATACCTATGTTTTTTTATTTTTCTTTTTCAGACTAAATTTTGACATGTTTTTGGATTTTCGATATGATACGGATGTTTGATGCACCTTTGACAATGATTGATGTTGCGCTTTGATTTTCATTTTTTTTGTTTTGTTTTGTTTTTTTTTTGGTTTTGTGGCCAAACTGGTGTGTGCTCTTTGGTGAAATCGATGTTCTTGTTTCCCCTAGCGATATCTAGTGTTGCCCCCAAGCTTTGGAGTGAGACTTGACTATGTGACATGAATTTGAGATGGATGCAAAGATGGAAAGACTACTGACATGATATGTAATGATACTGCTTGCCAAACTAATGTCCTAATATGTTTCAACATAGATGGGAAAGTTGATCTTAGAATCGTATACGATGCTTGTGATCAGGTTTTCACCATATGCTTTGATTACACTCTTTGTTTTGTGTATTTTTCTCATTTTTTTTTATTTTTCAATTTT
The DNA here is from genome assembly GCA_007115665.2 of Sequoiadendron giganteum. Lineage (NCBI taxonomy): Eukaryota > Viridiplantae > Streptophyta > Pinopsida > Cupressales > Cupressaceae > Sequoiadendron > Sequoiadendron giganteum. Next base: position 299,033,559 of record CM021103.1, read on the forward strand.
TTATTTTTGTATTTTCTATTGTTTTTGTTATTTTTATGTTGCCAAGATGCCTGTTTGCCAGGTTTTCATCAAAGAAACCATTTTCAAAAGTGTGACCTATGCACTAGGAGATTCAAGTGTAGAAATTTCTGAGATGGATATTGTTGATAGGTTCATCAAAAAAATCCATTTTTGATGTTGATAGTTGATATGCTCCTAATCCATACACTGATATGTTGAGAAAAGGACCAAGCCAATTAGGCTCAAATTTTCCTTTCTTCTCCCTGTCCTACTAATTCCTAGGGTTTTCCTTTAGTACCAAGTCACCAACCTAAAAGACCCTCGGTTTTACCCTGTGGTTGTAACTCCTTGACATTCTCTATTGATAAGTCGTTAGAAGATTCACAACTTGTTGACGATGCTCATCCAATAATTCCAGCTCATGCAGTCTAGATATCCTATAGTCTTCATTTGAAATGATTCCTTTGAGCGATACATTAAGGGATGGAATCTCAACTGCAATGGGCAATATAGCTTATGATCCATATACCAAGGCATATGGTGCTGCTCTTGTTGGTGTTATGATACTTGTCCTATAAGCCCATAGTGCAGGATTGAGTTGGACATGCCAATCATGTCCAACATCATTAATCGTATTTTTGATAATTTTGAGAATTGTTTTTTTCAAGGCCTCTCCTTGGTCATTCCTTTAAGGATAGTATGGTGTTGAAAAATGATGTTGGATATGAAACTTCTCACATAGCTCTTGAACATCTTGATTTTTGAAAGGTCATGCATTATCAGTGATAATGGATTCAGGGATTCCATACCGACATATTATGTAATTCAAGATGAAAGAGGAGATCTACTTCCCAATGATGGTTGTAAGAGGTACTGCTTCTATCCATTTTGTGAAGTACTCCATAGCTATGATAATTATTTTGTGTCCATTAGATGAAGATGGATTTATTTTTCCTACCAAATCCAGGCCCCATTGACAAAAAGGCCATGTTGACGTAAAGGTATGTAGTTCTTGTGCTGGCGCATGAATCAAATTGCTGTGAATCTAACACTTTTGACATTTCTTGACAAATTGATAGGATTCTTTCTCCATGCATGGCCAATAATATCCCAAATAGAGGAGTTTATTAGCTAGAGTTATCCCACTTGAATGAGTGCCACAAATACCCTCATGAACCTCTCGTAGGGCCATTTCAAATTCGTCATGTTCTAGACATCGGATTAAGGTACCATCAAGACCTCGACGATAAATTATGTCTGCGATTAAAGTATGTCGTGTGGATTGGTGGATAAAGTTTCATTTTTGGTTTCGAGATAGATCAAGAGGAAGGATATCATCTTTTAGGTAAGCATAGGTCTTTTCATAGATGGAGGTTTTAATGGTTTCTAGATGGTAGATGGTAGCGTATTTTGAATTATTATGGGAAGGACATGATATTTGTTCCACCATAAACTCATAAAAAACACATTTCTCAGGAAATTGTAGTAATGAAGAAATTGTAGCCATAGCATCTGCAACTTTGTTCTCCACCCTTGGAATTTGATCAAACTTGATACTAACAAAGAACTATTTCAGATCATCTATGTGTTGCTTTTAGGGCATCAAATTTTCATATTTTTTTTTGATACATGTCATTTACTTGATAAATGACTAGTTGAGAGTCCCCATATACCTGTAAATCCATGATCTTCCATTGAATTTCTATCTTGACCCCAATTATTAATGCTTCATACTCTACCACATTATTTGTACACTGAAACATTAGTCTATATGATTTTGGAATGGTGTGTCCTTGTGGAGAGATGAACAAAATTCCTGCTCCAAATTCTCGTTGTGTGTATGAACCACCAAAAGATAATACCCATTGTTGGGGCATCATTGTCAGAATGTCTACATCCAGAAATTCCATTGTCATTGGTCGATCATCTGGTAGAGAAGCTTCAGCTAATTGTTTAGCGATTTCCTATCCCTTGATGGCTTTTTTTTCCACATATTGAATGTCAAATTCACTTAATAGCATGACCCACTTTTCTAGTTTGCCAGTTAAGGCATCTTTACTGAGTGGATATTTTAAAGGGTCTATCTTTGCTATTAGCCTAATTGTATGGGTCAGCATGTAGTGTCTCAACTGTTGAGTAGCAAACACCACTGTTAGGCAAGACTTCTTTCTGAAAGTGTAGTTTATTTCATACCCATTTAATTTCATGCTGATATAGTAGAAGGCATGTTATTTTCCTTCACAATCCTCTTGTGCTAATAGTGCCCCCAGAGAGATATGTGTCATGGCAATGTACAATATCAAAGGTCTTCCTTCTATTGGTGGCATGAGAATGGGTGGTGACATTAGATACTGTTTTATTTGATTGAATTTTGTTTCACACCCCTCGTCCCACTTGAAATCTATATTCTTATGCAAAAGGTGATTAAATGGATGACTTTTGTTCGCCAGCTGGGAGATGAATCTTCTGATCGATTGGAGCCTTCCCTGTAGTGATCTGAGTTGAGTGATGTTCTTGGGAGGTGGCATCTCCATAATTTCTTTTACTTTTTCCAGATCTACTTCAATGCCTTTTTCTAAGATAATGCATCCCAATAGTTTTGTTGATTTGACCCTGAAGACACACTTCTTGGGGTTTAACCTGATATTGAATTTTTCTAGCCATGTGAAGATTTTGTCTAGGATATGCAGATGTCCATCCCTTGTACTAGATTTTTCCAAGATTTCATCCAAGTAATCCTCCATGAAGGTGTGCATCATATCATGGAATATTTTTCGTCATTACTCTTTGATAAGTGGCTCCTACATTTTTCAGACCAAATGGCATGACGTTCTAGTAGAAGGTTCCCCATGGACATGTAAAAGTTATCTTTTCCTGATCTTATGGAGCTATTTTTATTTGATTGTACCCAGAGAAATCGTCCATGATTGACAACATAGCATGCCCTGCCGTCAAGTCCACAATGATATCAATATTTGGTAGTGGAAAATCATCCTTCGGGCATGCTTTATTTAGGTCCCAAAAATCTGTACATATCCTGATGCTATTGTCTAGCTTTGAAATAGGTACAAGGTTGGATATCCATTCGGCATAGTCTATAGACTGTATGAATCCAGCATCCAAAAATTTCTTTAGCTCTTTCTTTACCATCAATGTGATATGGGGATGCATTTTTCTTAATTTTTGCTTGACAAACTTGATTCCTATGGTCAAAGACAAGTGATGTATGAGCAGATTTGAATCTAAGCTTGGCATATCAGAATATGACCAAGCGAATTTGATGCTTCTTTCTTTAAATAATTTGATGAATTCTAGTCTTTCTTGTTTTGTCATGGATTCCGCTAGATGTAGGATTTTTGCCTTATCTTCAGTGCCGATATTCACATACAGTGTTGGTTCCACCAGGACTGATGATCACTCATGATAATGTTTTGGAAGAGTGTCAAATCTTCCATCCTTCAATGCCTCAGAAAGGTTTTCACTGTTAGATGCATTCTTTATTTTTTATTTTTCAAGATCTAATGCTGCCATAGAATGGTTTTCACCATTAGATCTATTTTTCCTATTTTCAATTTTGCAAGTGGAAGATTTGACACCCTCCTACCGAGTCATGTTGTTATGAGTGTTATAGATAGAACTTGTATCAAGTTCGCTATGACATAGGTAATTCATGATGGCATCATCATTTGTAAATCTTGGCACAAGTAGGGGTTCGATAGTCTCCCAGTCAATTAGTTCAAGATGGATTAAAGGCATGAGGTTATCAGATTCATTCGGGTTGATGGATGTAAGGGTTTGGATAGCCATTTTTTCATAGTTGTTTATTGGAATATCAAGGTCCATGATGGTACTTTCTTCAAGATTGTCTAGTTCACTCGAGGTCTGTTCATCCCCACTCAAACCATCGATATTTAGTGACACTGCCACGATTGGTCTAAACCTTGAGCCTTGGTCCTCCTCATGTGTAGGTGTATATTGTTGGATGATATAAATATGAATATATGTGAAAGAAACATTGGAACATGAATCCCATTCATATTCGTTTGAATATGTCTCAGAGTTGTTTCTAATTTGAAGGATTCTTTCCACAGTCTTCTTTTCCAGTTCCTATTTTTCTTCACTAGAGTATCTAAGTCCCATTTTCTCTTTTGAGTGGAGAGTGAGGGGCTGAATAGGCTCTATGATTCCATGCTTTCTTAATCCTATAGGTCCTTTTATTTCATAACCCATTTTCTCTAAAATAACTTTCCCTTTTTCGTATTTATCAATGTTGATGTTGACATTTTTGACACTACTATTTGATGTAGAGGGTTCCTCATCTTTGTAGAGCCAATCCAGGATCGCTTTGTTGTCTGTTTCATCCTCTATGGTACCCTTTTTGACAAACCTTCCTTGAAGAACTATGGATGGTAATGATGCTTGAGTTTTTATCATAGATGGTTTACCATATGTTTTAGGAGATGGCATTAATTGTGCTAGGTTAAGCGATTGCTCCATAGAATATGTTCCCATTCCTTTGTCAGTCAATTGTACTTGTTCTTGAAAATTTTGTGATAAAGATGTTTTCTGATCTGGATTATCTGTTGATTGAGTTTCAATAGGACTTGTTTCTTTTTCTTTACCCTTTTTCTCGACCCACTTGGTGGTGATACTTGGATGTTGTTCTTTGTTGGATGATCATGAACTGGTTGCTTCCCTGTTGTGAGGCACCAAGGTATCTTGGGAGATTCTAATTGTGTCACAATGTTGAGGATGATTGTGATCAGCAAATATAGTCACCTCCTGTCCATTTATTGGGAACTTCAAACATTGATGATATGTTGAAGGTAAAGCCTGCATTTCATGGATCCCTGGTCATCCTAAGAGAATGTTGTATGTTAACTCTCTTTCCAACACTTGACATGCTATATGTTTCATCATTGGCCCCACTTGAATGGGTAGCATAATTAATCCCTTAGATGATCTTTCCTCCTCATCTTATGCTTTGATAGTCATTTTTTGTTGAGCATCAATAGCATCATCTGAATATCCTAGTGCATAGATTAACTTGAGAGTACAAATGTTCAGAATAGCTCCCCCATCTATTAGGACCCTCTTGATGCAATGGTTATGGATTAGGACTTCGATGTGAAGTGTAGTATTATGGGGATGGTTTAGTGAGAAATCATCTTGTTTAGAGAATGAAAAACAATGTGGGGTAGTCAAATGCCCCACCATAGCTTGGAACTGGAAAACATTTAGATTCATTGGTACCGTAGTGGCTACTAATGCTTGTTCTAAAACCTCCTTATGTGATGGTGATAATTTAAGGAGTTATAGTATCGATATTTGTGCAAAAATTTTATGTAGTTGATCGACAATGTTATAATGAGATGGAGGGAGAATTGCATGTGTAGATCCGACTCCCTTCAACATTACCTTGGATTTCCCCCTAGTCATAACTTTTGTTGGCTGATGTTCTTGGTCTTTGATTTTTAAGAAATCGATTTGATTGTCAAAGTTTTGTATGATTGGGAGAAAATCCAAAGGGGTAGTGTTGTTGATTATGGGTTCGCTAATGTCATGATCAACTGTATGATTACTCTCTACTTTAGATAAACAAATAATTATTCTGTCATAGACATGATTGATGTTCTTGCCTTTGTTTTTTGAGGATGATGATGATCCTTTTTCATAGTTTGGCAAAGGGTCTTTGAAGGTTGATTGATCATTATTGTTTTGAGGTGTTTCTACATATGCTTTATTATTGTCGATCAATTCTTGTATTGTGTGCTTCAACTCCATACAATCATTAGTTTTGTGAACTTTTTTATTATGGAAGTCGTAGTAATCTATGTCATTCCACCATGGTGGTTTGACCTTTGGATCCCAGAATCGGGCTTCCCATGTAGTGATGAGGCCATTGGTGACCAATTCTCTCATTGTTGATTCTATCGTTTGGCCTAAAGGTGTGAACCTCCACTGATTTGAGGGTTCCTGATATGACTATTTTTATATAATCTTGTTGCTTTGCATGACATTTGACTTGAAATTTTGTTCATTGCTTTGATTCCGCAATGTATATGTTGTTAAGTTAAAGACTAGTTTGGCATTTTGGGAATCATTCGTTGTTTCAGTGGTAGTTGTGTTTCGATTCTTTTGCCAAAATTTTGGCTTTTCGTTGCTTGAATGTTGATGGGAGGAGTTACTTGTGTTATTTTTTTTATTGTTGAAATGCTTGATAACTCCTCTTTTGACTAATGCTTCCTCAATTTTAAGACCATTTTCTATTAATTTTTCAAACCTGGGAGGACATAGTAATTATAGTTTATAACTCATTTAGTCTATTAAGTTGTCAATGAACAACTCCATGTTTTCCTCCTCAGGAATGGATCTAGGATATCTGGCGAACAGTGGTCACCATCTTTGTAAAAAAGATAAGAACTTTTCCCCTTTGTTTTGTTTTAGGTTGTAAAGATCCTTTATTGTAACATCATGTTGGATGTTAAATGACTATTGGGAGATGAACTTGTTGAAAAGTTACTCAAAAGTCCTAATCCTTGGTTGTAGTTTTGAGAACCACTCCATACATGTACCTCCCAAAATTCCAGGGAATAACCTCATTAAGTAAGTTTCCTCTTGAGAAAACTCAAGGCTCATTGTTTTGAACTCCTGAATATGATCTATTGGATCTTTTCTTCCATTGTACTTGTCATACTTTGGGAATTCATAGTATATTGGAAAAGGTATTAGGCCAAATATTGCATCGAAAGGATAAGGACAAATGTCCTATATCCCATATCTTTTAGTACTCCCTTTTGTCATATCTTGTATCTGTTGTTGTAATAGTTGTAGTTGGGATGTCAAAGCAACAATTGGATCTATTGTTTGTGTGGGTTGCAGCATTTCAGTCTCACTTGTTCCAAGTTCTTCCTTCAAACGATTGACATCAAAGTCCTTGGGAAGTTTGGCAACTGATTCAGCCAACATCAAAAGATACTTATCCATATCTTGTTCTAAGATTTTCTCCATAAATTTATGGAACTTGGGATCTTGTTGAGCTATTTGAATATCCTCTAGAGTTATTTCATTCTTATCGATGTGGTTCAGATTGTTCCAAGGATTTTCCTCTGCCATTGTTTGAGATGTTTCAAGTTCTTGCTTGTAGAGTCTCTCTTTTTGGGACCTAGTGAAGATTGGCATACAAATTGTTACTCTTTCTTCCGAAATGTTGATCTTCTATGCTGGAAAATGTCAATTGAACTTTTAACAAAAGTCGAATAAGATGATTGATCTTATTGATAAGACTATTTTAAAAATTTGATTACTATACTTGGTTTCGTGATAAAGGATGATAGTATCCTGATGATGAAACTTCAGTGTAGTAAACGATTGTGTATTTTGATTTGAAACTTTTGATTTTCAAGATCTTGTTTTTAGTTGATAAGATTGGATATTTGTATAAAAAATTTTGATTTCAGTCTTTAGATAGTGATTCTAATGAAAAGGAACTTGTTTTCTGGTAAAAATTGTAGATAAATGATAGATGGACTAACTGGTAAGCTTTTCGAACTCTCTATTTTAGAAGCGCTAAAACAAAGTACAAAGGCCCTATTTCACAGAAGCGCTATAATAGAGTCCCGAAGCATTGAAATAGACGACAAAAGTGCTATCTTGATAGAAGCACTAAAATAGTGCTCGAAAGCGCTGCAGAAAAAGATGGAAGCACTATCTTGACAAAAGCGTTGAAACATTGCCCAAAAGCGCTATCTTGATAGAAGTGCTGAAACAGTGCCCGAAAGCTCTGCAGAAAGTGATGAAAGCACTATCTTGACAAAGGTGCTGAAACAGTGCCCGAAAGCACTGAAAGAGATGATGAAAGTGTTGTTTTGACAAAAGCGCTAAAATAAAGACTGTAAGCGCTGAAACAGTGTTTGAAAGCGCTATTTCACAAAAGCGCTGAAACAAGTTTTCCAGAGCGCTAAAAATAGGAATTTTAAGACTCTCTATTGCAAAATTTGATCTGGCCTTGTGGCATACTGTATCATGGATTATGGAAGGTAAGAATGATGTATGCGATGACTGCGAATGTGATTTTGAGTGAGAGATCTTCTTTGGAAGAAGGCTCATGAATAGAGTGGTTCTACTACGTAATCTAAAGTGTGACCCCTAGAAAAATAATGATATTTGTGGATGAATGTTCTATGTTGTAAAAGGAGTTTTCGATTTTGATATAGGAAACACCCTGTTTTCAATTTATTTCGATAACTGAGAGGTTCCTTGGTTTTTTTTTATTTTGATTTTCCTCTTGAGAAACGCGGTGGACTTCCACTTTCGAAGCATGGAGTTTTCTGATCTAACTTGACTTTGTTTCTTTCAGGATGATCTTTAATATGATTTTCATGATTTTTGTGAAAACACAACAAGCAATTGTGAATAATTTTGTTTAAACTGAATAGATCATGTATGTTCAAGGACCATGAATGGTTCTTTATTGATTTTGATGGGTTGTTTTGAAAATTGTACACAAATCAAATAGACTCACACTTAAGGACAAGTAGGTCATCATTATACTCACAACCCACATCTTGAATTGCGATGATGTACATAGTCGTGTCACCCCGTAGAGGGTGCCCATGTTTTTGTCATTTCCACGCAGGTACTCAGAGTTGGATTTCTCGTCCTCTAAGAAAACAGTCCTTGGCAATTATATGGTGAGTGTCTTGGGGCAGATTCTTCCCTCCCCTTGCACTATGAGTATGATAATGTATGGATACTGACTCGATGAGATACTACTCTATGGCTCATAGATAAGGCTTCCGTACGGTGCGAAAAATAGATGAAATCCCTTAAGAGACCTCCTAATATTTATAACAAATATTTTGGGGATGGTTATCTTGCTCACTACCATCAAGTTGGACTCTCATCAACAACTTACATTTTTATTGTAGTGGGTTGGAATCCTTGGCTTTAGGTGTTCCCACGTAGGTTGTTCCCATAGGGTGAGTACTTTTTCCCACTACGGCAGGCCTTCTAAAGGATTTAACAAAGCGTAAATAGCATGAAGTAAAAAGTGAATCTGACACTTTGATCACCCAGTTAAGGGGAGAGCATAAGCCTAATCACCATAAGCACAACATATAACTTTTTTTAATTTTAAGCCCAAAAAGAAAATTTATAATCTATGTGAAGGTGTTGTTTCACATAAATCATGTTGTTCTTTTTAACTTATACTCGAAATATGTGGTGACTATCCTAGGATTGATAAATTTTCTTTTAGAAAACAAAAAGTGACTACCCTAGGATTGATACTTTTTAGAAACCAAGAAGTGACTATCCTAGGATTGATAAATTTTAGAAAACTTGAAGTGACTATCCTAGGAAGAATAAATTTTAGCCCAACTGTGAAAAGAAAAAATCTGGTTGTGGTCACGTCAGATCCAGACTAATTTTACAAAAGTGTTGGAATATTCCACCGAAGTGCTAAAATAATTACCTGATGCGCTATAACTCGGAAGCACCAGAACAGAGCATGAAAGCATTGTAGTCTACCACGAAAGCGCTATAGTATTCGACGAAAGCGATAAAAGAAAATACGTAGGAAACCTGTGCGACACTTTTCAGAAAATTTGATAAAATTGGGGTTAATGCCCCACGGTGGGCACCAAATTGTAAGTGGTGAATTAGGTGTAAAGCACAAAACACTTCTTAATATGACATTATATCAAAGAAAAATCAAATTGAACTAATTCAAAGCAATAATCTACTGAAAGCATCATATTGTTCTCTATCTCCAAAGATTTATTAAATCACAATGGCTCTCAGATCGTGAGTTCACTATGATTGTTAAAATGATAATTCAAAGAACGAGATGGATGTTAAATATAGGAAAATATTACTATATGATGATTTCTAAATGATTTAAACATGAAAATGGACAAATGAAGAGCTATAGGAGGTAGCCATGATATGAAAACTTGATGCGTGGATGTTGAATGTTGAATGCTTGATGCTTGATGCTTGGATTCCTGCAGGGTAAGAGTGCATAAGTTAGATTATCTGGGATCCTTTTCTTGGTTCAATGAGGCTATATTTATAGAATTCATGGCTATAGAAATGCACAGGGATGGAATTGAGAGGCTTGGATTCAATCTGGAGGATTGAATGGTGAAAGATGGAGGAGATTGAGAGAATTTTGGTGATTGTCTCTACCCATGAAAATGCTAGGGAAGAGAAAGGAAGGATTGATGGAGGAGGACTGAGAGAAGATTTTGGAATTTGTCTCCAATTTGTCTCCAAAACTTCCCTTGAAGTTTCAAAGCATTAATTTTGACATAATTTAGACATAAATTAGACATAGGATATCTAATTCATTTTTTAGGAAATATAGATGGAATATCCCTCATGCCTTTATTCAAATATTTTGATTTATTTAAATTAGAAAAAGAGGAATACATAATTTAATAAAACAAACTATAGAAGTTGTTTATTAAATTAAACAGAAGAATAATGGAAATTAATCAATAAAGTGTTTAATATTTATTTAATTAATTTAAGATTGATGTGATAGAATAAAATAGGGATTTGATAATTAAATAAAACAAAGTATTTAATTCTGTTTATTTAATTAAGATGAATTTAAATGTGAACTATATAAATAAATATTTCTATTTATTCAAATAGTAGAGGAAATTGGGATAATTAATCAAATAATTTGTATTTAATTAATCAGATGCTCCAGACAAATTTTAGGTGTATAGAACTAGGTTTTGTGAATTGAATGTTAAGTTGTCTTTACCAAGATTTTCTTGGTGGTGAACCCCTCAAAGCTTAAATAACACCCTCCTAGGTCTTCCTTGTTGAGAATTGACTTACCTTTGAGGTTGATAGTCAATCCAATTTGGGTTCCTAGGACATTATTGAATGACCGAAGGAGAATAGTGAGCATATCCCCCCACCTATTTTCTTTCCAGTTCACACATATTTCCAAATATTTTATTTAATGGATTGTATGAAAAAGAAAATTCAATAGGTGCACCATAAAATAAAATGGAGAGATGTGGGAATCAAAGTAGGGCTTTCGGTTTGAAAGTTGTTGAGGAGAGTGATGAAGATCCTAACTTAGAGGATGAGGATTTCCCTTCCTTTCTTTGACCCTCTTTATTTTGGGAGCTATATGAGTCTTTTCATTCTGTCTTTTTGCCTGTGTGGTGTTTTGTGGGAGATGGAGTGGTTCATCAAGGGTTTCCCCCTATTATTTTTGGTGGTCTTATTGATTTTTTGGAAAAATATTAGTCTATTGCTACTACATGGAAGGGTTGGAAAATGTTCGGCATCTATTACCTAGGTGGAGGGATATCTTTAGCCTCTATAACTACTCTAGATAATTTATTTGGTTAGTCTTGCCTCTTCTTGGTGTTGTGGGCTTATTGTTGCCTTCTATTGGAGTATTGTCTTGGTTTTTTTCCACTTCCATTCCTTTGGCCTCCTTTTTGGAGGACTTGAAAGCTTCTTGTACCATGTGAGACATAGTTGCTTCTATGGCTACGATTTATGTGAGTTATTTTTGGAAATCCTTCATTTCTAAGGACTCTTACTTGGTTTTTGGTGGCTTCAAGGGTTTTATTGAATTCCTGTCATGTTGTAGCTCCCTAGCATTGGATGGTGTTACTTCACAACCTTGTTATGTTTTTTGAGTAATTTTTCTCAAGCTCTACCTCATTTTATTGGCATTATAATTAAGATGTCTAGTGCTCACATGACCATGTTGGTGTGCGTCTTTGTGGATTTTGTGATTGATATTTTGGGTGCCTCTTCATAGTTGGGTTTGGCTCCCAAGGGCTCCTTCTTAGGAGCTTGTATTGGAAGATATTTTTTATGTTCTTGTTGGAGATGGTGTGTTAGTTGGTGTGGATGTTGTTGAGGTTTTTTGGACTCTAACATTGTGTGCTAGATCTTGGTGGCTCTTGCCTCTACTTGGGTGTGGGTATGTGCAGGATCATGATGGGCCAAAAAATGGTGATATCTAAGTGATATGATGGCCCATGTGGCTGACGGCCTTTTTTTAACCCAAAATTGATGAAATGGAAAGGGTTTTTAAAGGATAATCTTAGTTTTCCACCAATATAAATTATGTTTTACTTTGAATTTAATAAATAATTATTATTCATTTTCTATTTGAATTACGAAGAAAGTCCTTATTGATATGTTGATTGAAAAAAATCTATAACTTTCAAATGGTGTCACATTTTTTTAATTTGAAACATGAGTCACATTCTATGCTTCACATACTATAGGATTAAAAAAAATTGAATTTCATGAATTTTTGACCAAGTTAAGGTGGTTAGAAATACGAGTTTTTATATTTTTTAAAATTTGTAATAAAAAAATCACAATTAATATTTACTTGGAAAAAAATTTCAAAAAAATATGAATCAAATTGGGACATGAGTCCCCTACTTATATCTAAAATCTTATAAAAACTATTATCATTTTATTGTGGTTAGGGTGGTCAGACAAAGACCTACTTCTTATTTTTTCCCTGAAATTTAAGTACTACTACATTGAAATTATAAATCTTCACCAAATAGATTCAAAAAAACTAGAAATAAAACTAGTAGTTTAGACACTACATTCAATTTTGTACAGATTCTATTCTTACATATTTTTGAAATAATATAGATAACTTATTCAAATTTTTACGTCAAGTTGCCTAACTTTGTTTTTCTGAATTTTGTTGCCACTTAAGGGCCTGCTTTTTCCATGATGATCCTGCACATACTTGTGTTCTCTCTTTTGTAGCAACTATAAATATAGAAGTGTTAATCCCTTTTTTCTAAGAATGTTTTTATTTTTTCTCTCACGAGGGTTGGTGGTGTTTCTATCTCCCTCTTTTATGCTAGTGTTGGATCCCTTCACATGAAGCTTGGTTTTTTGCTAGGTTTATTTTTTGTCTAGTTTACTCTATGTAGCCCCTACTTTTATTACCCTAGCTCATATTTTGACTTCTCCTATTGAGGTGGATAAATCTCCAATAAAGGTGGAGTTGTTTTATGTTGATGGATTTGTGTGTTTTTTTTTTTTTCACCTTACATGGTCCTTCTCTCTAATTCAAATTGTTTTCTTATTGAGGTGGAAAGCTTGGTCTATGGTGAGATCTTAGATCAACTTCAGGTTGTATTGTAGCTTTTGTTTGGGTTGAGTTGATTCCTTTTTTTTTCATCTTCTCCTATTGAGGTGGGGAACACTCCCATTGTGAGAGAGTTGGTTTGTCCTGAGAGGGTTGTGCAACTATTACAAAGGGGCTTTCAAAGCGCATTTGGTTTTTGTGTAGGATTTTGGTTCCTGCTTAGTGGATTGGTGTTTCAATGCATCCTTGGTTACCTTGGTTTCACCCTTTTTAGAGTTGGTTTCTAGTTGGGTTTTGGATTTTTTTTTGTTATTGTTGGAGTTTCGATCTTTTTTTTCTCTTATTATAGATGGTGTTAATTATCCATTTTTTGCTACTAGTGAAATCATCTATTAGGGTTTTGTATTATATTTTTCTTCTTTTCCTATATCCTTTGTTGGAAAATTTGGAGACTTAGCCAAGGGGTCACTTACCTTGGTTTTGAATATTTTCTCTTTCTCCCATTGAATAATATTTTGGTTTAGTGTTGGGTTCTTGGTCCTGCCATTTTTGGTAGTGATTGTTTGTCTTGTTAGCTATATATTTTCATTGGTCTTTTCCTATCTCTAGACTAATTTATTTTTTGGGTTGCTTGTGGTTTCCTTTGTTCCTTGTAGTATGGTTTGTTACTATTTTCATTCTTTGGTCAAAAGCATGGGTTGTCTATTAATATTTCTATACTTACTTCTGGTGAGTATTGCTTCTCTTTTACTATTGTCTCACTTTTTATGAGCCTCCTTCATTCCACCTTAATGGATTATTTGAAAATGGGTTTGAGGCCTTCCCAAATTTAACTTAATCAAAACTATTTCATTTAATTAAATATATGAGTAATCATGCTCATCAACTAGTTATTTCCCAATAAGGGCCTCTATTTATTCAATGCCAAATACATGGACTACTCTAAGTAAAATAGGTAGAGCATTGTAATGCCCCGCCGTGCTAACCCCAAAGGACAACCTAAACCAACAAATTTTTACATTTTTTTTTTTTGAAAGGAGAACATTACACTAGTTGCACATATTACATGTAAAGAAATTAAGCAATTACACTATCAACTATCCCCTAGGGTACACGTGATGACATTACAAAACCTAAAATCATACTATATTGATAATGAATGAACCAGGATTATATTATACACCATCAATAAGAAACATCCACAGATGATAATTCAACATAACAAGATTAACTTAATTTCGATAACCATAACATACTATTATCTTGAGGACTCAATGGAGCATAATTCCATAGATACAACACATTGAATAATAGCTACAACAAATCATCAACCACATAAGGTTTACAAGGTGAATAATACATTACATCCATTTAATTTCATTAGATCATTTGAGAATTACAATAATACAAAAGTGATCCCCAACATGAATGGGAACAATACAATATGATAGGATAATATAGCTAAAAAGAAGAATATAATTAATAAGATTGGATCCATCTATGACACAACTCTGAAGTCACCGCAAGTGGCACCAATCTCCACATCTTGATCCTCAGCTGGGGACCCAATGGGGTGCATAGAACGTTCCACCCGACCATGTGGACCCGAAGGCCCACCCCCCATGCTAGGAGTTGACAAGAAAGACCCTCAACCAAAAACAATCAAATGAACAATGGCTAACAAGACTTCTTGACAAAAAACAACAAAAAACATAAGAACATTTTCTTCCAGAGGTACAAGTACAACGAGGGAAAGAAAACAAACACACAAGGTTGCTAGAGGGTGGAGTGTCATCACATAAGCTCGACATGGATTACCCAATGCAGATCTTCATAGGTTAATGACCCCCCCTACTAACAACAAAAGAATCATAATCAGAAATGGGGGCAAGCCCACTTGTATAAAATAACCAGGCCAAAAATTAAATACATCAAGTGAGGCATGCACAATCTCATGATAGAATTCCAACTTCCAAGTGCAAGACTAAACCCACCAAAATCAAAATGAGTGTAAGAGAAACTATTCACAAAACCAAAACGGAAACCAAATAAGAAGCAACATATTCTTTCCCCTCCTCTAGAAGCCCAAGAAGAACAGCTAATCAAAAATCCACAAACGAGGGTAAAATGAAGCAACACGGTTCCAACACAAAACTTTGACATATAAAATCTCCTCAAGACAAATCAACTCAAGAGGAAACCCATCAATTTGGAACCATCAAAACATACTTAACTCCCACTAACATATTCAAGGTACTAGCTATCAAGGAACACTAACATGATCACTTACTCGACTAATTTATAACAAGCACTCAAGTAACCAACATTTTCATGAAATCAACAGATCATCCAATATATGATTATAAACAAAACCAATTTTAAAAGGATAATCTATCAATACCTAATTATCCATTTTCATAAACTAATTCTCTTAAATTATATCTTTGTAGCAATAAATAAATTTAATTTAACACCATCAAGAATATTTACTTCGACAATTTACAAACTGATTTCTTTAAATTGTAAGCCTGATTTGAACATCTATATTTATACAGTTATATATAAATAACACTTAATTTAATCTTTTAATCTTTTCAGGAAAACAATACACAACAACATAACTATATATAAATTTAAATTAACCTACCAAAACACATTCAAGTATCAATTTCAAGGAACTTTCAAAAACAATCAGTTTACATTTAATTCATTTGCTCATTATGAAAATATATAAAATAATTAAAGAGCACATATTCCATTCAAACTATTTACAATATATTTTAAAATCATTTAAAACAATTAAAGAAACTATATATATACATATTTTGGACATGACTAAATATTCCTTAAACACCAACAATTTTGTTTTATAATTACACTTCCTTAAATATAAAGCTCAATTATATAAAATCTCACCTAGTAGCTTTTAGATTATTAAATAATCAAAAATCACAAGCTTTTATTTCGTTTACCTCAAAATAATTCAAATTAAAATATAATCTATACATTTGTTATTTTCAAATAATAAATTTAGTTAAAATATAGCATATACATTTTTTTACTTCTACTAAATAAATTTAATTAAAAAAAATAGCATATCACAGATCTAACATTAAAAATTTGTAGATAAATTTAATTTTAAATAAACTTGTAATTAGATCTAATTTTAATTTTAAATATACTTGAAAATAAATCTAATTTTAGATACACTTGAAAATAAAACTAGTTTATACTTTCAATTATTGAAACAATACACATAACTATGTAGGCAAAAATTCAATTATCTTTATCCAATTTATTTATCTATCACAATAAAACTACCCAAGTCAACTACTTTTAGTACAAGTTAGTTTTCTCTAAAATTTCATGCTCAATTAAAATTTAAAATATAAAATGGATTATACATCCACTTAACATTATTAAATTCACTAAGGGATTACACAATTCCTGATACATGTCAAATTATGCCTACAAATGGAATTGTGCCTACAAGTGGATTGCTATTGCTCATAATTCTGTAATTTAATCATTCTAATGTTAATAAATTTATTTTCTGAAATAATCATAAATCAATTAATAAAATAAACTTTAACAGAAAGTCCTAACCAATTTGTAATAAAATAACCTATTTAAAAACATTTTACTCAATGTCATAGTTTCATCAACTTTACTTACCCACTTCTAATAACAATTACCCATACCCACTTCTAATAACAATTACCCATGCAAATATAAAAACATACTTAAAAATATAAATTACTCACTTCTAATAACAATTATCCGTGCACAACAATACTTAAAAAAGAAATTAGCCTTTTCTAATAATTACCCACGCAAGTGTAAATAAATACTTAAAATATAAATACACACATATATAATTATATTTATATTTATATTTATTTTGTAATTCTATAAAAAGAGGGTAATATTTTGTTGTTTGTAAGGCAGACAACCAACGTATTGCATTTAGGAAAATATAATCTAACTCATAATTATTTATATATGATTATAAACCTATGTCCACAGTTCACAGAAACAAATTTTATGTTTCTTACAATCACATTCCAAAATTTAATGCATCAATTGTATTTCTAATTTCTCATCTAGATATAAATATCCAAATATATATATATATACTTTCAAACTTTAGTATACATACATTTTTTTTAATTCTTCGTTTCACACAACAAACTGAACTATAGCATACATACATACATTTATTTATTTACGATATATATATATATATATATATATATATATATATATATTTGATAACATGTTTGAGCACACATCCATTTAAATATAACAACACAAAACCATATTTATTTTGAATTATTTTTTTTTATAAAAATCAAAACCCATAGCAACAAAGCATAGCCATCAACACAACTATCTATATATACACACATAATAAAAATCATAAATCACATGGCCATACAAATGCATATTATAAATCAAACATTATATCCTTTCTTCCCATTCCAAAATAAAATAAAGAGCATTTTAGTGTTTTTTTCTCGATATCCAAAAGAGACGTAGGTGGTAAAAAGTACACCTAGCAAAACTGCATTTACCCTGTTTAGAAATCTTTTCATCTAGAAAAATCCTCCAGCTAACTCCACTAAGCTTTCATTTATTAATTCTTTCCATCCGTGTTAACTTTCACCCTTTTTTAATATTTTATCAGATGTCATTTTATTTAAATCAAATATATATATATATATATATTTACCCCTTTTCATTTATAGTAATTAACAAAATATTTATTTATTATTTTTGAATAAATCCATAATTAAATAAAGCAATATTATGATTAAAATTTTATTCTATTTAAAATATTTAATATCAACAATTAAAATAATATTTATTTAAATTTACAAATGTTTAAAATTTACAACTAATTTAATATCTAATTAAATTCTTTGTAATTTCCCAAATCACTTTGCTATTTAAATTTAATGCTTAATTTAATTTTCACAATAATAATAACCATCATTAAATTAAATTAACTAATTAACAATAATGATAATGCATTAGAATCAAACAATTAACACATTAAAGATCAACACTTAAAACGAATGGCATAAAACAAAATGATACCAAACAAAACAGAATACTAATGAACAACATCGTCAAATAACAAAATCACAAACAAACACTTACTCAAACACCTAGAAAGGCCAATACGGAGGGGAACTAGAAGCATGCTCTAGCTACTCCACCCAAACATAACTTAGAATGATTAATGCATCATATCAATACATATAATGACCATAACTAACATTCAAGAAGTTTTCACATAAGCCAAAAAAAAAAGAGTAGGTCTACCTCTCAAGTCTTCAACATTTGAAGGAGATTGCTGAAGACTCTAAAAGAAGAAATATTCCAAGATTCTCCCTCCAAACTATGCTTTAACTATATTTCTATTAATCCCATTCACTTCATATCTCAATATGAAGATGATATTTATCACATTCACAATTAGTCCTAAGAAATACTCTAAGCATGTTGCTTATTCATGTGTCAACAATCTTCACTGGACCACTTCTTCTTCAATTTTGATCACCCAATTGTGTGAAAAATATAGTGGGGAAAATTACTCATATATGATTTCCCATATGTCCCACTAAAGCATGCTCACAAGTTAGATTTGATGGTGATCCCATAAAGTTGGTTTACAATTTCTGAGAGGAACTCATTTTTTCTCAAATCACATATTTTTAGAAAATATAATGATTTAAGCTTTTAAAAGTTTCATCTTAAGGATTCGAATTGAAGAGGGTTTTATAAAACCACCTTAGATCAAACCCCCTTGGATAGAACCTAGCTAGTTTTAAACCATACCTATAAATGAGTCTCCTTTACACCTATCAAAATGCTAATAAAAAATCACTTTTGATTTATCTTTTGTGTGATCAAATGAATTTATTTAAAATTTATTGTAAATGATTATGGTAGTCCTCAGAACGAGCTATCCAATGAATTTAATTTTAATATGTTTTGGTTTTATTATGTATTTGTTTTCTTAGTTTTATTAAACATGGGCTTTCCATAAAAAATGAAGGTTTTTGTTCTGCACATGTGGAAAAATAGCAGATTATCAAAAAAAATAAAAAAAATATGAGTGCACTAGATATTTAAGTCCTTGATCTGAGAAAAAAAAAATGACACACACAAAAGAGTTACACATTATACGGTTGTGCTATGTCTGAATTGTGATTGGTTTGACTTCAAAACTTGATTAAAGAAAAAATATTCAATAAAACAACTGTCTAACCAAGTAGAAACACTAGATATCGAAGTTACAAATCTAAATTTGAAATAATTATAATTTTATCCTTCATGGAAAAAAAATTATGTGCTATACAGTGTGCGTCACTTTTTTGTTTTATGAAAAAAATCAATTTTCGTGGGAGATGGAAAAAAAAGTGCAATCTGATTCCAAAAATTTTGGAAAAAATATTTTTATAATCTACATACAAAATGTGAGGAGACTCTAGTTTGCATCCTCTTCAAATTCCCCATGGTTTAGTCGATATAGGTGCCTAAATGTGAAGATTTAGTTAAAAATAATAATTCCAGTGTCTAGTTTGGCCAAAAATTGTAAACCACTATTATGGGTCACCCTTGATCAAACATGATAAAATATAAGCACATTTATAAATGTTCATGAAAATTGGTTCAAAACAAATATACAATTTCATTTGTGTCTTTTGATAAGGGCCTAACCCTTAATCCTATGACCTAGGACCTTAAGAAACTGAAAATATCATGAAAATAACACTTTAAAGCACCTTAAACCTTGTAAAATATAAAAAAAAACTCTCACATGACATAAATATTCTTCCATTGACTCCCCAACACAACATTCAAAATACATAATTTTCTCATCACACAACAATTTAGTTCCCAACATCAAAAGGTTTTTTTTACATCATGAATAATTAAATCATATAAGAAGGACAAATTACACATCATGAAAGACCTTAGCCTCTCCATATAGACTAGTTCAAGTTCAAATAGTTATTCACAATAGAGTAACCATCTAATATCCCTAATTCTATTGTCAATGGAATTTATATACACTCAATTTCAATTGACATTTTATCATAATGAAACTCATAGTTGAAGAAAAAAGATTTTAAAATTATAATTAATTCACATATAACATTCAATAACTAAAATATCATTTAGCCGAAGCCATTAGAGCTTTCTAGGTTATTGACATGGCTAATAGAATGAACTTTAAAAATATATGGATTAAGGGTGACTCTAAAAAAAATATTGATTGTCTTGGTAGGCAAGTCCCCCCCCCGCTTCATGGACCACTAAATGTTGGATAGATGAATCTATTGCTATTTTATCTAGATTAAACAAAGTGAGAATATGCCATGTATATAGGGAAGCTAATAGCGTAGCCAAAGTTTTTGCTAATGAGGGGATTAAACAAAATGGGCAAGTGACGTGGAAAAATTGTAATGAGTTGGGTGTCGACGTCAGAGCCTTGATCGACTATGATATCACCCATGGGAAAGCTATCGCATTCAATGATGATTAAAAAGAATGAAGCCAAGTACTACGACATCATTCAATAATGTGGCAAAGCCGTAATTATTGTGACAAATGGTAGGAGTTTGCACATATTATGTGTGCTTTGGTTTTGCTACAAGCTCTCTGGTCTATTTTTTCATGGTGTTAGCTACCAAAACAAGAGTATTGTGACTATGGGAGGAAGCAAAAAAAGGGTGGAGTTGACGGGCTATGTGAAGAATAAGAAAAATTTGAAGGTTTGGAAGAAAATTGAGCAGGGAGGGTTGTAGCCTTTTATTGATAAGATCCATGGTCCTGACCCCAAGATTACTAATTATTTTTCTAAATAATGGAAGAAAGGCGAGATTATTCTCTCAAGGAGGAATGCTAAGGTGGATGAGACTCTTATTGGGGAAATCACGGGCCTTTCGACTAAAGGAGTGAAGTTCTATCATGATAGAAAGTTCTTAGATGAATTTGTTATTAGTTTCCCTAAATCTGAGGAGGAAAGAAAGGAGTTGGTCAAAGTCTTCAATAGTTACTTCAATGTCGGGATGATTAAGAATATTTTGTGGGAGGTGCTTAGAATTATAATGGAGTACATTACATTGGATGGTAGATTTACCAAAGTCTATGACTACAATTTCATCCCCGTCAATCATTTTTGACACAAAGGGTTTCTTTTCCTCATTACCTGCTCTATTCCTTGAATAATAGTATTGAGGAACATAGAAAAGACCCTAAGAAGAACTTGGTTATGCACTCTGGCATAATTCGGCTTATCCATGAGTATTTTAATTAAAAATATGTTGGCCTTGTCTAGCCCTTTATCAGCCTTGGCCTTGAAAGGATATGAAACTGAGTCTAGCATGTCTGAGGGTAAAGGTGACTCAGACACTGAGTGGTCTAAGGAAGACACTCCCCCTCCCAGTAAGAAAAAGAAGAAAATCCCTCAAGGAAAACCCTCAAACAAATAATATTGCCATGTGAAAACCCCTATTGGTACTCCTCAGGTGGATAATATCATTATGAAGGAGCCCCCTATTAATAAGTTGGTTTCTTATTTTGGGGATTCTCTGAATGAGAAATGTTTTGCTCCCAAAGCCACAAAGGACTCTTTTACCTCTTATCTTGCCATTGACAAAGAGAACAGACTCAAATTCCCCAGTGACCTCAAACTTGATGACCACTACTTCAAGCCAGGCTAGGAACTTCTTGATGATATACTAGCTATTGCCAAAAATGGTTTGGTTGACTACTTTTGAATCATGAAATGGGATTTTCATGAGATAAAGGACATCAATTTAAAAAATAGGGCAATTAGTAGCAAGTTGGAGGTGATGGAAGCTAAATTGGCTTCTCATAAATCAGTTGATTTCTTATAGACTATGGAAGAGAAGATGGTGATGGCTGATTTCTTTCAAATAATGGTTGATCTCAAAGAAAAAATGAAGAAGGACAAAGAGAACAAGGTTAAGCACTTGGAAAAGGAAATTGGCAAGGTCAAGGATACTATAAAAACCATCATGGAGCATAACTATAGAATTGTGAAACATAACACTACAATCCTAAGTACTGTGGTGGAGAAAATGGAAGACACCTAGCAGGGGTTGTTGCTTGTGGATCTGGATGTTGACAAGAATAAAAGTAAGCATGAGGATTTTGGCCCTTCAAAGAGAACAAGAGCTAATATGAAGAGAAAAGGGGATTCTTCATCTCTAGATATTTAGGACCTGAAGAAGGTGGCCCAAAATATGTGCAACCTTGAAACTAAGGTGGTTGAGACTTTAAAGTCTCTTGGTTAGTTTTGGTTGTGCTTGTTCCTGGCTTCTTGTTTGGTTTTTTTTGGCTCTTGGTTGCTGGTTGTTGTCCTTTTTTGCTTTTTTTTTTTTGCAGCCTTCCTTTCTTTGGGTACTCATATGGTTTATTTTTATATGTCTTGTAAACTCTGTGGTTTCGGGTCCCTGTAAAACTCATTTTTTCCTCTATCAAAAACATTCAATAACTAAAATTATATAATTTATAATTCCATTACTCATTACTACAGCATTTCATTTTCCAAATGAACAACATTTCTAGGACTTGAAACAATCATTTCATGTCATGCAACATACCATGACCTTTAAGCAATATATTAAACTATACATAGAAATCGCCTAGAAATCAAGTCATTCAATTAATTATTAATCATTCATACAACATTATCATAACCATGATCAATGTGAATCAACCCATGTACATATATTATGAAACCAATATATTTATATCAAAATTAAATTTCCACATCAAACTAACAAATCGTAACCTAGAACATCCCATGATGATATACAAAAATTGTAGTGAATACCAACAAATAAATCTATGACTAGAAGGAGGGTTTGAAAATTTAACATAAGAATTCATTCATAATATTCTATTTAGAAAGGATTATATGACTTTTAGGTTCATCAATCCATCTAGAATGAATTAGAGAAACTATAAGACGAATTCTAAATAATTTGTAAATATTCCATGTTTCATAGACCCTATAATATTCAATTTGTTATTTTTCTTAAGAGTATATTGTCAATAATGAACATTTGATTTATTTAAAAATAAATAATTATTTATAAAAAGTGTAAATTTAATTGGAGTTAAGGAAGATGATAACATGTAATATATTTATTGGGTAAAAATTTATAAAAATATGAAATAAAATTTTTAATTCAAAATTAAATTGTTAATTGTTAATAGTTAAAATATTGGTAGATTAAAAGAGAATTGTTGATATTAAATGTTAATTTATAGTTTGAATTAAAATATTTTTTGTGAATTTGATTATTATAATCAACATATCCTACCTATGTTTGTAGCTAATGTATTGATGAAGAAATAAATGAAAAGGTTAAATTTTAAAGTGTAATTATGAAAATATTTAATTTATCATAAATAAAAATGTGTAATTATTTATATAAATAATATTATGTGAATAATGTTTGGGATGCAAAATGTTGGTCAACAAAATAAACATTGAAGAGTAGAATCTCATACGTCTGAATTCAAAGATCAAAATGAGGTCTCAAGGATTAAGAGTTTTGGAACACTTAGTGTAGTGGGGATCAAAATTCATCACACTTGATTTATAGAAAATATCCATCAAGATTCATTAGGAATAAAACATGAAATTTACAAGTTTCAGAGGAAGAAAATCCTAGTTAAAGCAACTACATGCCATCCACCTAGACAATAAACAATGAGTTGCTAATTTTTATACCATTCAAATAATTTAGGCTTTTTTCAGTATGTTGTTAAATCTCATAAGTTAAATTTTATATTTAATGGTTGTAATATTATCTTTGTTTCTTTTTGGCATATGAACTCATTGGTAAGGTTCTAGATAGCGAGGTTTAGATGATTGTTTTATTGGCTCATCCACCTATAATGCACCAAAGAACCTAGAACAAGATGTTTGAAAGTTCTATAAATGTACCAAGTTTTATAGAATTCACAATATTTATCTTGCTATATTGATTAAAAGTATATTTCAGTAGTAAACACGTGTTCTATTTTTCAATTTATAATTATTCACAATCCCAAACATTTCTCACCCATTTCAAATCTGGTAAGACTGATTGTTATTTCAGCTCTATCATAATCTTTCCAGACCTGTTGCTTGGTGGATTTGCTCTTCTGTAATTTGCATGCGATTTTTCTTAAATTCAATATTGAAAATATTTTTTTTCTTAAATTCAATATTGAAAAAATAAATAAATGTTTCTCTTTTTTGAGGTTTATAATTTTTATCTATTTTTTATATTGACATTAAAGTTGATTTGGATCAATTCATTTATCTTTTGAATTATGACTATCACTTAATTTTATTTTTTTTAAATTTCATATTTAAAAAATAAATAAATGTTTATCTCTTTTTTGAGGTTTATAATTTTTTATCTATTCTTTATAATTGAATTAAAGTTGATTTGGATCAATTCATTTACCTTTTGAATTATGACTATAAATTAATGTTTTTCCATGTGTGTTTGAAATGAAGTATACTGTCACTTCTTATTTTTCACGTGTTTGGAATGAAGAATACTGACCAACACTTCTTATTTTTCACGTGTGTTTGAAATGAAGTATACATGCCACTTCTTGTTTTTCACTGTGTTTCAGATGTGGTGTTTATTAGATATACCTAGAGTTTGGAAGACACAATTTATATATTCTTTAAATTGACACTAAAAATTATTTGCCTAAATTCCTTTAGATTCTTAAGTATAACTATCATTTATTATTTTACATGTGTGTTTTGGATCTTAAATTTATTAGATATACCTACGAGTCCTCAAAGCCACAATTTTTTTTATTAGATGCACCTTCACACATTGTCCAACATATAATATTATATATATGGCATGCCACAAAACAATGAAAACTTATAAAATAAGATTTCTTCTACACAATTCTTTATGTGAAATTTTAACTAGATTGTTTCATACATTACTTTAAATTATTTCTTGTTATACTTAACATACACTAATTACTTCTTTTTTTTTGAGGTTTCTACTTTTCCAAATTAATGAAAAGATTATTTTTAATGGTATAAATTGGAGATCTTCCCTGAAATTTTATTTAGACTTTAAAATAAAAAATTACAAAATATAGTTCTTAACTTTTTTTATATATTTTTAATATTTAATAATAATAATGTTATTATATTTTTTAACATTGTAAGTATATTTATTTTAAAAAAGGATATATCAAAATCTTCAATTGAGATTTTATATTGAATCTTCTTGAAAGACATTATAATGAATCTTTATCATGATTCTTATTTTCAAATTGATTTTTATTTTATGTATTTTTAAAATAAGGTAAAAATAGATTTCTAAAGGTTGCTACCCCTTTACAAAATTAAATTAGGAAGAAACAAAATTTATCATTTTATGTATTAGAGGCTAAAATAAAAAGAAATTTCATCTTAAATATATGAAAAATATATTTCTTTAAAAAGACACAAGGATTGATACTCCTAGTTGATTGAAAAGTCATGTGATCTGAAGAAAATTTGATGAAGAATGATTGAAAGAACACATATTTAAATGAATAAACTATGGACAATCACCACTCTAGGTATGTCAAATATACTTCTTCATAGTTCCTTCTATGAAATATTATATCTTTTATCATGAAAATCTTACTTTTAACCTAACGAAACTCCTCTAAGTATCATTCAAATTATTTGGGCATCTATTCTATAATAGATAATAAACTATAACTCTATACCATTCATCTAAAGTAATGTTCTCTTGGAAATATTGTTGCAATATGAGTTCTCAATCATCTCCTAATAAAATCTGTGAAAGAAGATGACCTCTAACCAACTCCATGGGGTATATCTCTATGTTAAAATCTCGAAGGATAGCCATCAATTTTCTCCTTCTTTCACCTAGCTTCTTATCCAAATTCATATACATGGTCTCTGCATTTTTGAATGTAAGATCATGAAAGCTATATTTTTTTAGCACCATCTTCTCCCTTCCGAGTCAAAATTCCAATACAAGTTTGTTTCAAAGAAAATGTATAACTATTAAATGGATTAATATAGTCAGAACTAGAGATCATAGGAGTATTTGTGATGGCCTCTTTGATCTCTTAAAAGTCCTTGTTAGCTTCCAAGGTCCACTAAATTTTGGCATTATTTTTCAACAATTCATTCAAGGGTTGTAGGATCTCAACAATAACACTAATAAAATTTCTTATGAAATTGATCTTTCCAAATAATGATTTCATTTTTTTTAATTTGGTAAAGGTAATTTTAAAATAAATTAAATTTCCTTTATAGGTCAATTGAGATATCCTTTTTCTAAAATTATGAGGCCTAGAATCTTCCCTTCAGTCACCCTAAAAATAATATTTTATGTAGATCTCCTATAGTTTCATCACCTTTCTTTGGTTTTTTGAGGTAATCCATCTAGATGATGATACACTTCCCAATCAATCCCTTAAATTCATTATTCATAACTTTCATGGGAAAGTTTATTATACATTGATAAGAACAAAATATATCCTCATATATGAAAATGTTTCCCATTTTATGGTGAAATAAGCCTCTAGTCTATCTTATTTTTTTACCATGAACTTATTTCAACTCGATTATCCATCAAAAAAGGATATCATGTGTGATCCATTGACTATTTTAAGTACTTCATCTAATAATGGTAGATTGAGGTTTCTGAAATTGACACATAGTCTGGTTTCTCCACTCTTCTTTTTGATTAGTACTATATTGGATACCTAGGTTGAATGTTGTATCATATATATGATCCTATAACTCAACAATTTTTGTACCTTCTTATTGTATCAAGGGATCCAATAAAACATTCACTAGATGTTGCCTTTGTTTGAAAGGTTTTTCCCCTAGATTCAAGTGGATAGTATGCATAATTATAGAAGTATCATAACTCTTCAGCTCTTCAAAATCCAATAAATTACTTATTTGTATTCTTTTAAGGATTTTAATATTTTATTATTTTCCTTTGGGGTTCAAAATTTACAAATGTGCACCTCCTTCTTATCTTATGCATCCCCCAGATTATAAGGGTTGTACTTTCCTCCTTTAGAATTCAAGGAAGCCTTTCTTGATTTTTTTGCATCATCTTGAGAAAATATCATTTATAATGAATTTTTCATATATGAATGTTTTGTCATTGATTTCAACAAGCTTTTATTGTCATTGATGTCAATTGTGTATTGGTTGAGAGAGATTGTTTCTCTGATGAGCTACAATATTTTTTGATTAGTTGCATTATGTTGTCATTAGTTAAGTTTCTTGTGTTAACCTTTGGTGTTGCTTTGATAAGCTTCTAGTTGTGGTTGTGGTAGTGATAAAGATGCTAAGGATATTGAGAAAATTGATAAAAAGAGGAAATAGGGTGTTGCAATGGTGTTCAGTGTTACAGAAGTATTCTGATTGTGCTCCACATTTCTTTTGGGATGAAGATATTCTTGTGTGGCTTGGATATGTTGGTTAAAGGTGTTCAAAGATGTTTTATCAATAATTTAGGCTTTTGGATCAATGTGTAGAAAAAAATATGTTAACCAATGTGTGAATTAGATTTGTAGTGTTGCTTAAAGGGATGTCTAGGAGAAATATTTTTTCTCTGCATTTCTCTACAATTGCTCTTTAGGACTTGCGGTTTTGGAGGAAAGTTGATGTTGTTTATTTCTTACCTATGTCAAGAGGATTCATGGGTTGGTTCTCTACAAGATAGCTTTTGGAGTTATAGTTTTTGGGAGTGAAATTTGAGTATACTAGGCTTGTACATTATGAAGTTGTGAATTAGTTCAAAGAATTTGTTGCATTTCAAGTGGTCTTTGGATTACTATAGAATGTTTAGAAGTGTGTTGGATTTGAGGAATCATGTACTTAAAATTTTAATGGTTTTTACATGGGTAACGATCAACCCAACATTTACACTATATTCAATGATTTTTAAATATTGATTAAGGCATAGCATGGTATGTGAGAGTTATTTTGGGTCCAAATTAATCTTTTTATTGATCCACTTCCATTCTTATCCACCATGGGAATGCTTAGTGCCAACCTATTTTGAATTTGTACAGTGTAAACATGTGTGTAGCTGACTTGGAGATGTTTTTGAAGTTGAGGATAGTATAAATGTAAGCTAATTTGATAATAGATGAGGTGATTGTGTGTGTGTGTGGAAAAAAAATGAATATGGTAGTTTTGATTTGAGCAAAGCAGTGCAAGCTTCAAAGTGTTAGATTACTAGATGTAGTGAGTAGAAGGTGTCTACAATCATTCATACAAATTTGTGAAGGTGTTGGAGCTATTATGGTGGAATTTTTGTTGCATTGAGATCTTTCTCTATGTGTAACATTCTATTTTTTTCTTCTCTATGTTCCAAAAATGAGCTTGGTTGTGAGTCATTTTGGACAGTGTGTCTTATTCTAGTAGTGAGCCTTTGTATCAGTTATGCAATTACTTATATTGTGAGCTAATCCTCACCTTGTTTTTTTCTGTCATTGAGTTTTCCACATAAATCTAGTGTTCTCTTGTGTATGGTGTTATTTTTTGAGTTTCTATTATTGGAATTTTATGTTCAAACATTATAATAGACTAAGGGTTTAATAAGTGCATGTCGATCGTCTAATTACTATTAAGGGTTTTCATGTTTCAATTAGATACAAATGATTCACCCCCCCTCAATTGTCTTGTTCATTCAAAAATTCATGTTAGAGCAAGGTTCCTTTGAGAAAATCTTGATCTCTTGAGGTAGATCTAGGATGGAGTACAAGAAGGAGACCTTTATGTTTGATGGATCAGATTATGCATTCTAGAAGGTGAAGATGGAAGGCTATCTAGTTTATCTTGGATATATGATATTACATAGGTAGTTAATACTGCATACACCATACCTAAAAATGGACCGAGGAAAAGTGATGAGATCAAGGCCTATGAAATAAATGATAAAATAGGATATATTCTTTTGACTAGTCTTAGAAATACTAAACTAGTGAAGTTATGGATTTGAAAATTACTAAAGAAGTTTGGGATAACCTAGAAAGTATTTATGAAGGAGATGATGAGGTTAAACAAGTTAGGATGTAGAATTTGAAGATACAATTTGATAACTTGTGAATTTCTGAAAATAAAAAAATTACAAGTTCCATACAAAGGATTGATGAACTTGTCAATGCAATGAGAGCTCTGGTGCAAAATTTAAATGACCTAAAGTGGTAAAGAAAATTTTCATAACTCTTCCTGATTCTTATGGTGAAAAGGTTTTGTTGTTGAGAAAATTGAAAATTTTAATACTTACACTAGAGATCAATTCTATGGCACACTAACTACATTTGAAATGAGAAAAAAATGGTTTTAAAAATGGTGCAAAAGTGGAGACTAATTTCAAGGTTGGAAAATCAAAAGAAGTTGAAGATTCAAATAGAGATGATCTTG
The DNA here is from genome assembly GCA_007115665.2 of Sequoiadendron giganteum. Classification (NCBI taxonomy): domain Eukaryota; kingdom Viridiplantae; phylum Streptophyta; class Pinopsida; order Cupressales; family Cupressaceae; genus Sequoiadendron; species Sequoiadendron giganteum. The sequence goes on from CM021103.1 coordinate 299,063,159, forward strand.
ATGATGTGGAAGGTAAATTTTTAAGAAGGATGAAAAGGGGCATCGATAATTATAAAGGTAAATTTCCTTTCAAATGTTTCAGTTGTGGAAAATAGGTCATTATGCTTCAAGATGTCCAAACAAATATGTGAATAATAAGAATAAGGAAAAAAAGGAAAGATGATCAAGAAAAGATATTATGTTAGAGAAGATGTTGGTATTTCTCATGACGAATCTAATTATAGAGATTTTGATGATAATGAATGCTTGTTCTTGGCTTTAAAATATGCATTTATTTTTGCTAACTTTAAAAATTGCGTGAAGGAAAGTGCTCCAAAGAAGAGGAATAAGATTAAAAGTACTTTGATATCTAATTTTTGTGTTAGATAGGATAAGAACTATTGGGTTATTGATAGTGGTTTCTCTATTCATATGAATTGAGACAAAATAAGTTTTTTAAACTTGAAAATTATGATGGAGGAATAGCTAAATTTGGAGATGATTCGGGTGCTAAGATTTGTGGAATAGATTCAATTAGTTTTGATGGAAAGCATAATATTGACGATGTTTACTATGTCAAGGGTTTAAGGCATAACCTCTTGAGTCTTGGACAAAATTGTAGCAAAGGGTACAATATTATGTTTCAAGATGATGGATGTGAGATTAGAAAAGGGTCTGAAACTATGATTGTTGTAGGGACAAGGACATATAGAAATATCTATCAACTCAAGAATTTTAATGTTCATTGTTTTATTACTTAAATTAATAATAGCTAGTTATGACAGAGGAGGATTGGCCAAATCAATTTTGATAACTTGGTTAGAATTAGTTCAGTTCAATAAGTGAGAGATTTGCAAAGGATTACAAAGCCTATCAATGTTGTTTCTAGAGATTGTCAATTTGGAAAACAAACAAGAAGTAGTTTCAAAGGAAAATAATAATCTTGTAATACCCCTCCGTTTTGTTTCTTGTTCAAGTTGCTTTATGCTATGTTTGGTTGCAATTACTTTGATACTGGATACATTTTGTTATGATGTTTTGATCGTTACTATTGAGTGACAAATATTATTGTGGGATGTAGTTATCTGATTATTGTTTCACATGCATTATAGATTAATGTTGTTGTAGAGTTAACATGAGATGTTATTATGAGATTATTGGATTATGATAGAAGTGTTAGTTTCGATGAGTGTATTGGTGAAGAGGATGAGTTCGCATCACTCGCTTGCAAGCGCCCTGCGAATCCGTAATTCCTTCTTCACGGTGTGTATTATATGCTGGATATATCGTATGATGTTGTTTACTTGGTTGCAGGATTGCACGTATATGACATCGACTCCACCTAGTTTCACAGGTTTGAGCGTGTCGATCCAACGATTAAGTTGAATGGGAGATAGTAGCTAGGTAACATGTGTCAAGTTTACACCCTAGCCTTAGTGTGTCGTCAATTGTGTGGGTCGAGTCATTGTCTATCTTGCTTTGATGTTATTTAATTCTGAAGCATTCTTGATTTGGAAATAGATATTTAGAATAATTGCATTTAAATCATGTTGATGATTATTTAATTTAAATAATGCAATGTAGATAAAAGTTTATATTTAAATTAATTAATTATATTTAGTTTATTTAATTAATTAAATTTGATCCAAGGGGTTGAATTTAGTTATTAAATAATTAAATTAATTAATTAAACGTGATGCAAGAGAATGAAAGGAAATAAAAGAATTAGAATTAATTTTGGAATTTAATTCCAACGTGTGAGAATTAAATTAGAAATTGTAATTAAATGTTTATTTGGGAAATTGGTTGCAACTTTGGAAATTAATTTATTATTTGAAATTGCATTTTAAATTGAAAGTGGGTTTTTGAAAAGTGAAATTGAAATTGAAATTGAAATTGAAATGAAATTGCAAATTGAAATTGAAATTGAAATTGAAATTGAAATATCTAATTTGCATGTAATGTGAATTAGGGTTGAATTAGGTATTTTTGATTTATAAGAATATATGTTTTAATTTTAGGGCAAAGAAAGTTTTTTAGAAAAAATACATTTTTTACAGCAGGGAAGAAATTTTGGAAAATTTGCACAAAGGTTTGAAAAAAGTTTGATTGTAGAATTGATTGAAAGAAATATTGTTTGCATTTGTTGGATTTTGGATTGGATTTATTGGAGGATTGAAGAAAATTCAAGAAATCTTTGGAGGAGGCTTGCATCAGAAATTTATCTCTTCCTGTAGCTTCTTGTACCAGGTTTTCCTCTTTGTATTTTATTATTCTTGATTTTTTTTTTTAAATAGTAGTGATTAAAGATTTATTTGTTAAATCTGTTTTAGAAAACAAACTTGATATTAGAAGAAAAGAATTAAATAAATTTACAGCCTTTGCTTGTGAAAATTCTTGAGTGAAAATTGTGAAAACCTTAGTTAAATTTAAATTATTTGGAGAAATTGATTTTATTGTTATTGAAATCAAACATAGAGATTGAACAAGGCATTTAGAATGTTTTTAGAAAATGAAACCTTCTGTTTATTATCAAAAAACGGATTTTAAAATCTGCAGTATAATTATATTTTCATGGTAAAATGGTCTGATTGCGTCACCTATAACTTTACTTTCACAAACTAGGTTTTCAAGAAATTTAAAGGGTTTTTGCATTTTCCAATTTTTTAACCCCTGTCCAAAAATCTCAAATACCCAGATCGTAGTTTTTGAGTTATGCTTGAAACATGAGACTGTTGTTAAGATATTTTCCCATGGCTGTTCTGAAAATTAAATAATAATAAATTGATATTTATAAATATTAATATTTTATGTATTGTTATTATAATATTAAAATATTATTTAATAATATTTTATATTATAATTTATAATACTAAAGTATTATATTTATTTATATTATTTTAAATAAAATTTGTATATTAGATTAGTGGAATTAAAACTATAAACATATGGAGAAATTATTGTTTATTTTAAAATGGCATGTTAAAGTTTAATTGAAGGAGTTAAATATTTGATTTAAAGAATGCATAATTTAAAATTGAATTGTGAAATTTAAATCCATATGTAAAAGGTCAAATTATTAATTTGATTTAATTGGAAAAATATATTTATATTTTGGAATATGGATGATAAAGGATATTTTATTTTGAATTAGTCAATTTGATATTCTGCAAAGGATAGAAGATATGTTAATGATTAAATATATTTAAATATATTAATTTATATTTAGTATATATATAGTGAAGGTATATATCCATTTGAGAGAATAAATAATATTTTATCTTATTTTATTTTGTTGTTTGCAAATTGGGTATTATTAATGTTCTAAAAGAGATAATTAGTATGTGTAGAAGATGTATAGAGAAAGATATTTTTTAATAGAAATAATTACTTGACTTAAAAAGGAAATGGTTATTTTGTTAATATGATTGAAGAAAATATATTGAAATGTATATATATATCCATGAGTATTTTCAATCAGTATTTACCTTATTTTATTTAAGTGTGTGTAATTTAGCTTTGCATGAAGAGTTTAAAAGATAAGTTTTGAATGTATGGTCAAAATTGATAAGGAAAAAGATATTTAAATATATTGAAGAATTATAGAAATATTTATATTTAAATGTTTGTTTTAATTAATGAGATTTAATTAGAAACAATATGAATGCGTGGCCAAATAGACAAGCCAAAAGATATTTTTATACATTGATGAAATTGCATGTTTTTAAATGGATAGTTGATGAGACATAGACTCCGGATAGAAAATTGGAAAAGATTGTTTGCAATAGTGTTAGGTTGCATTAGAAGTAAATTTAGGAACTAACTATATTGAAAAAGACAAATAGTTATTATGTTTTATTTAGTTCCATAGAGTAATCTAGTCATTGTGAATGGAATATTAATGGTGTTTATGTAATATGGAGCATATATATATATATATATATATATATATATATATTATATGTATATCATATATATATATTAAGTGTAAAATTCATTATCGTATTTTATTTTAATGAGATGCATGCAATGTATTATTGAATAGAGATTTAAAAATGGATTGATTAGTATATATGGAAAATGGATAGAGAAACAATATGTTATTATATTAAAGTGATTGAATGTTTTAAGTAGAAAATTGAATGAGATGCAAAATTTGGTTTAGAAATGGGAAGAGTTTACTTGCATGGATTTGTGTCAATTTAAAAGTAAATTAAGAAGTTGTTTTATTGATGAGACAATCTATTATGTTATTTAATTAATTTCTATTTAGATTAGTTGAATCATTGTGATTGGATTATGAAAAAGATATGGATTTAGTATATCCAAAAGTAGTATCTTCCTCATGACTTTCTTAAATGATTTAATTCTCTGTATTCAGTAAAGGGAAGTAAGTTTAATTGTTTTATATTTTCAATAATGAAAAGGGAAATAGGGGTTATGATTATTTTAGATGATCTAGTTATCATGACTTTGACTTTTCTACACTACCTATTGAATGAATATGGATTTAGGAAATCCAAATATTAGATTTGATTGATGACTTGAATGTTTTTGTTACTATGTCGTCAAGTTGCATTGTTGGTTTTGGGATTTAGTATTAGTCCTAAATTATAAGTCTTCCAGAAGAACTTAGATGATAAGGGTTGTTGAATCTTTATACCATCCAGTTGTTTTCCCTTGGGTAGTGCATGACGTGTTTTCAATTTTACCCGATTTTCATGAACGGGGATGTTTGCACGTCCTTGGTTTAGGAGCGGATTATGGGATCCGTGTCTCCTTGTATGGAGTGACCTTGTTATGTGGTTTCATCTTGTTGCCTCCTGTGAAAGGAGTGGACTATGTGTTATTGCCTCCAAGATGTTGGAGTGGGATCTTTTGTACCTCCTGTGAAAGGAGTGGACTATGTGTTTGTTGCCTCCAAGATGTTGGAGTGAGTTCTATTATTTGTATCTTCCTTATGTTGGAGTGGATTATGATGCCTAGTTGGCATGCACTTGTAGTTCCCTTGGTAGATTGTTTGGGTGTGTGTTGTCGAATAGAAGAGTGGCTTCTGTTAGGCGCCAGAGCCCAAAGAGGTAAACTGGATAATCTTCAGGAGTGATTTAAATAAGTGATAATTAAAATAATGTACTTAGAATATTAGGATTAACTTCACATTAATCAAGATAATTTAATCCTCACTCATAGACACAAGGGCTTGTTTAGACTTGGGATGAGTGAGAAGGCCTGGAATGGCAAGATCAACTATCTAGTTCTTGCGAGAGGTAGTTGATTCCGCATGAGTGAGTATGAGTGCCGGGATTCGATTGAGGCCACCAGGATTACTTGTGTCGGAGCCTATGAAGAATGCTCAGAGGAGATCTCATGACAAACCTTGCGATGACACTCTATCTAAGACAATTGTTGTTAATTATTTTATGTGTATGGTTATTTGAACATACTTGATCTACTTTATGTCTGTAAGCAATGTGACCTATGTTAGTGATGTTGGAGTTGTACTATTGTATTTAATTTGTACTTGTATTGTATTTGATTTGTACTTGTATTGTACTTAAGTTGTACTTGATTCGTACTTGTATGGTGAATGAGTTGTGCTTGTTAATTCATTTGGTTGGTTATAACAGTATGAGTCAGTTTGAGTCTGCCTTTGGTTAGAGGTAGTAGAATCTTTGTCCTTGTTACTTTGTTACTATCTCCTAGCATGGGGGGTGGGCCTTCGAGTACCACATTGGTTGGGTGGAACATGCACCAAAACCGTTGGGTCCCCATCTATCTTCAGTACTTGGTGGTGAGACATCCAGATGGACAGCTCGCAGTTCTTGTTGTAATTACTTGTATTGTAATATTTTAACTTGTATAAGTTATTTTATCCCTCTTTTGTTATGAGGTGGAGTTATGTAATTGTAATACATTTGTACTATTGTCTCATTCTGGAATGAGTGATGTAACTGTTGGATTAAGATAATGTGTATGAGATTGTATCTTGGTTGATTATCTTATTATGTTATGTGGTATTCTTATGATGTATGATATTTATTTCATACAATTCATAATGCTATGGTTATATGTAATATGTATGTGTGGGTTTGAGTAATCCTAACCTTGTAGCCTTAGAGGTTGTTGTTAATTAATAAGTGAATGTGTATGTTAAATGCACTTTATAAAAAAAAAAATTTGGTTCACTTAAGATATTAATTGCAACTCCCTTTAAGGTTACTTGGCGGGGCATTACAAATCTTCTACCAAATTATTGGAATTAGTGCATATGGACCTTTGTAGTCCTACAAGAGTGATAATTCTTCAAGGTAATAGGTATTTCATGATTTTTATTGATGATTTGTACATACCCCTCCATTTTGCTTCTTGTTCAGACTACTTTATGCTTTGTTTTGGTTGCAACTATGATGATAGTGGACATACTTTTTCATTTGTGTTTTGATCGCTACTTATTGAGTGATGAACTATTATTGTGTGATGTGGTTTATCTGATGATTTCTTTACATGTTTTAATGGTGTAATGATGTCAGTGGATATAACATGTGATTTTATATGAGATTATTGAGTAAGATGTAAATGCTAGTTTTGATGAGTGTATTGGTGAAGAGGACGGGTTCGCATCACTCGCTTGCGAGCACCCTGCAATTCTGTGATTTCCTCTTCATGGTGTCTATTATATGTTGTTTATATCATATGATGTTGTTTACTTGGTTTTCAGGTTACAGGTACATTACATCGACCCCACCTAGTTTCATAGGTTTGAGCGTGTCGATCCAACAGTTAAGTTGAACAAGAGATAGTAGCTAGGTAACTTGTGTCAATTTTATGCCCTAGCCTTAGTGTGTTATTAGTCTTATTTTTTGAATCATGGTTTACCTTGTTTTAATGATGTTTGATTTTGGAAGGTGCTTGTTCATTAAATTAATTTTTAGAATAATTGCATTGTTTAAAAGTTGTCATTTATTAAAAATTAAAATTAAAATTGTGGATAAAAGTTATATTTAAATTTATTAATAAAATTTAATTTAATTTATTTAATTAATTAAATTTAATCCCAAAAGGGTTGAATTTATTTATTAAATAATTAAAATTAATTACCTAAGTTTTATGTTGTGTAAATTAGATAAAAGCATATAATGTAATGTATTTGGAATTAATTTTTAATTGGGGAAATTAGTTTCAAATTTTGGAGTTAATTTATTATTTATAATTTTTAAATTAAATACAAAATTAGATTTGGTTGTTGAGGATATTTTCAATTATGCCAACATGTGTAAGTTTAATTAATTAAAAGAGTTTGTTGCAAATTAATTCACAAAGAGAATTTTGGAGAGGAAAAAGCTTCTTCAGGTGTGAGGATATTTTTGGAAAAAATTACATAGAGGATTGTTTGAAGAAATTTTTGGCTATAGATTTACATTGGAGAATTTAGGTGAATTTTGTTGTGGTTGTGGATTGTTTTCTTGATTGAAATCATTGTACTATTGAAGCAAAGACGTGGAAGATTTGGAGGAGGCTCTTCATCAAATTTCCACTTCTTGAAGCTTCTTGACTCAGGTTTTCTTCTGTGTTTTTGTATTTTTCTTGGTTTCTTTTAAAATAGTAGTGATTAAAGAATTGTTTGTTAAATGTATTTAGGAAAATAATTTTGTTGTTAGAAGAAAGAAAATAAATAAATAAAATTAAAAGCTTCTATTCTTCTCATGAAATTTCTTTGGGGAAATTATGAAACCTCTATTGAATTTAGTTTATTTAGGGAAAATGTTAGTTTTTTATTAAATCAAACTTATGGATAAAACAACACTTAGATTTGTTTTAGGAAATTTCAATCACTATAGAAAAAAAAAAGGAATTTTGTTTTCAAAAACCTCTGAAGAAATTGGGTGGAGAAACCTGGAGGATTCAAGAACTTCTAGTTATAATTTATATCCCTTTTACTTTTCTTATTATTTTATTGTTATGAATTCAAGAAAATGGTTTTAAAGAATTATTTATTAAACCTCTGTAAATTTAGGAAAGTTCTTTGGAAAATTTTCTTTTCTTTTCCTGTAGATGGTTTTTTTTTTAATAATTTTTCCCAATTTAACTAGTTAAAGAAATTTTGTGTAAATATATATATACACATTATATGTATTATACTTTAGTATATATACATATAATATATATATTTATTATAGCATGAAAGGTTAAATTTATTGTTTTTAGAAATTGTCATTCGTATGGCATTCTTGGGAAACGAATTCTGAAAAATTCATCAAAAATATTAATTTGTAGGTTCTTTTTAAAAAAAATTATATATTAGTGGTTGGTGGGGGCAGATGTACCCCCACCACCCATTGTGCCTTCTAATGGGAGTGTGTTTCTCCCATGGTAGTTCCCTCCACTAAAAGTGGAGAGAGCGTTTCCCCCAAAGCAAGATAGTCGGCCATACCCTATACAGTCTGACGCCCTTGTCTACAAGGATGACTATACATGGGTATAGTCTGGCGGCCCATAAATTTTAGTTTTTATTTTGTTCTAAGTAGTAAACTAAAACAAAATATTTCCTGGGATTTTTCGTATGATTAGATTTCCATTTCAAAAATCGATAATGTCTTGGCATTCGTAAAATTTAAAAGATAGAATATTAGAACATATATATACATTATGTATATATGTATATATGTATATATATATATATATATTTACATAATGTATATATGTTTGCACATATATTATTTTTCATATGTGTTATGTGATTTAGTAAACAAAATTTATAGAAGTTTATTTATATTATGAGTATATATCATTAGTATAAATAGAAAATAAATATTTATAGGTTGCTATTTTGAATAGTTTTGATTTCAAATTAATTATATTTTATGTTGAATAGAAGATGAAAAGGGAAATTTAAATAAATTGTAAAAATTGAAATGAAACTAAAGGGAATTTTCTTGTATGGATTATGTTTCTTTTAAAAGTAGTCAAAAGATTGTTTTGATAAAATTAGAATTTTTCCCTTCCTTGTAATAGTAAAGGAAAATAATTTATTTTATTTAATTATTTGGTTAAGAAAATTGATTATTTACTATGAAAAGTATTAGATAGGGAAATAGATTTAATATATCCAAAAATAGTGTATTTCCTTGCCTTTGCATACTGTTGTTATTTTCCTTTGTGATCTTGATTGGGGAAAAAGGGTTATTGAGATTTAATTTGTAAGTCTTCAAGAGGATGTGGGTTGTCGTTTTGTTAAGTCAACCATTTGTTTTCCCCTTGGGTAGTGCTTTATGTGATTTATTTCCTCTAAGTGTTTGGAGTGAGTATCCTTAATTGTTGACTCCTAGAATAGAAGAGATCATGTTGTTTAGTTTGTAAGAACTTGAGTTACCCTTGGAGTTTAGTTTTGAATAGTGAGTTATCCATTAGAAGAGTGGCTTTTGTTAGGCGTCGATGCCCAAAGAGGTAAACTAGGTAACCTTCAGAAGTGATTTAGTTAAGTGATAATTAAAGTAATGTACTTATGATTAGGATGCTCTTCACGCTAATCATGATAACTTAGCCTCACTAATAGACTCAAGGGCTCATTTAGACTTGGGATGAGTGGGAAGGCCTAGAATGGCAAGGTCAACTATCTTTTCCTCACAAGAGGTAGTTGATTCCGCATGAGTAAGCATGAGGGCTGAGATTTGTTAGAGGTCACCAAGATTATCGGAGCCTATGAAGAATGCTCAGAGGAGATCTCATGACTAACTATGCAATGACACTCTGTCTAGGATAACATTGGGTTTTGTGATATGTGTATGGATTCCTTATCATACTTGATCAATTTTATGTCTAGAAGCAATGTGACCATATTAGTGATAGAATTATATTGTGCATATGTTTGGCTGAGTCACTATGTGTCAGTATGAGTCTTCCTTTGGTTAGAGGTAGTAGATTTGTGTCCATGTTATGTTGTTACTATCTCCTAGCATGGGGGTGGGCCTTTGGGTACCGCTTGGTTGGGTGGAACATGCACCATACACCGTTAGGTCCCCCTTTTACCTTCAGTACTTGGTGGAAAGACATCCAGTTGGATAGCTCGTGGTTCTAATTGTATTTCAAGAATTATTTCATTTCAAATGTAATAAGTTATTTTACCCCTCTTGTATTTACGAGGTGGAATTATGTATTTGTAACACTTTTGTATTATTGCCTCATTCTAGGAATGAGTGATGTAACTATATGTTCATGTAATGAATTTATGTTAAATGGATGTTTATCTTCTTATCTTATGTTGTTTATGTATGTTGAATTAATGCTTCCTACATGAGTAATTAAATACAATAATTTTAATGATATATGTTGTACATGGGTTTTAGTAATCTCGGTTATGTAGCCTTAGAGGATGTTGTTGATTGTAGATGAACATGTATGTTTAATTCACTTTAATAAAAAAAAAAACTAGTACTTTTTTATCATGAATCAAAACTTCTTCTAGGGTTGCATGGTGGGGCATTACATGATTGTTCTAGAATGACATGGGTTACTTTTCTTAGAGAAAAAATTGAAGCTCTAGATGGATTAGAAGCATTTAAAGTTGTGGTTGAGAATGAAATGGATTTGAAGATAAAATGTTTGAGTTTTGATAGAGGTGGAGAGTTCACCTCCAATGAATTTAACATGTTTTATGAGAATCATGTCATAAAGAGGAACTTTTCTACCCCTAAGACTCCTCAATAGAATGGAGTGGTTGAAAGGAAAAATGGTACTATTCAAGAAGCTACAAGGAATATGATGAAAGAAGATAACCTACTAGAAATATACTAGAGATAAGTAGTTCATATTATTGTTTACATACTTAATAGAGTTCTTGACAAAAAGGTAATAGCACAAAGACTCCCTATAAAGTGTTGTATGAAAGGATCCCTATTATCAAGTACCTGAGAGTGTTTGGAAGAAAATTATATATTATAAGAGATGATGAAAACTTAGAAATTTTTTATGCAAGTTATGATGAAGGTATCTTACTTGGATATTCTACTAAAAAAAAATCTTATAGATGTTACAAAAAAGGCTAAGAAGGATTTTTGAGAGTGCAAGTGTCAAAATTGATAAAGATTTTTAGAATTTGGTTTTGATAGATGGATATGAATCAGATGAGACTTCTTGTGAAGGAGGAGAAGAATAAAAAGCTAAGGAAAAATAAGTGCAAAATTAAGAGGAAGAAGCTCCAAAAAAGACACCTAAGACCCCTATGTATGTGCAAAGATATCATTCCAAAGAACAAATAATTGGAGTGAAAAGAAAAGGTGTGTTGACAAGAAGAAGAGTTGCTATTAGAAAAGATAAATTTGTATTTAATTTCTAAAGTTGAACTGAAAATAGTGATTGAAGGATGTAGAGGTGAACATTAGATGAATGCAATGGAATAAGAACTTATACAGATTGAGAAGAATTAGACTTGGGAACGAGTTCGTAGACTTAAAAAAAGGAACATAATTGGTACTAAGTTGGTATTCAAAAATAGTCTAAATGAGAATGTACAAGTGATAAGAAACAAGGAAAGGCTTGTGTTTAAGCATTTCTCAAAAGTTGAAAGAATAAAAATTGAGGAGACATTTTCTCTAGTGGCTAGAATGGAAGCAATCAGGATGTTTTTGGCATTTGTAGCACATAAGGACTTTAATGTTTATCAAATTGATGTGAAGTTTTCTTTCTTGAATAAAGAATTAGAAGAAGAAGTTTACATGGAAAAATCAGAAGGATTTAAGTTATTGGACAAACCTAATATGGTATGAAAATTGAATAAGGAACTATATAGATTAAAGTAAGCTCCTAGAGCTTGGTATGCAAGGTTGGATAGATATTTGATACAACAAGGATTTAATAAGGGTACAAAAAATAGCAAACTTTACTTAAAAGTTGAAAAATATCAAATCCTGATAGTGTTTGTGTATGTTGGTAACATAAGTTCCAGAGAAAATGAAGTTGTGTAAGAGATTTATAGAGGAAATGCAAAAAGAGTTTGAAATGTTTACTTTTTGGGAGATCTGAATTTCTTCCTTAGGTTACAAATCAATCAAACAAATAAAGGAATATCATTTCACAATCAATTTCAAAGAGATGTTGAAGAAGTTTAGAATGGAAGAATCCAAACTAGTATGTAATCCTATGGTTACTAGTTGCAAACTAAGTAAGGATGATGAATCTCCTAAGGACGATTAGAGAAAGTATAGATCTATGATTGTTGGACTGATATACCTAATACAACTAGACTAGATATCATGCATGTAGTTTGTCTTGTGGCTAGATTTCAAGAAGATCCTCCAGAGACACATTTTATAATAGTGAAGAGGATATTTAGATATTTTAAGGGAACTATGAATAATGACTTGTGGTATCATAAGGATATTGATTTCACATTGAGTGCTTATACATTTGTAAATTTGGTTATTTGTGTTGATGTTAGGAAAAGTACAAGTGGTGGTGCATTCTTTCTTGGATGCAGATTGGTATCATGGTCAAGTAAGAAACAAGATTCAATTTATTTATCTACTATAGAGGTTGATTACATTGTGGCGGCATCTTACTGCATCAGGAGGAAAATATTGAAGGATATCAAATTGGTGTATGGTGAGCCTATTTCTATCTTTTGTGAAAATAAAAGTGCAATCAAAATTTCAAAGAACTCAGTGATGCATTCAAGGACAATGAATATATCAATTAGATATCACTTTCTAATGTATAAGGCTATGGAAAATGAAGTGAAGCTTGAATATGTACCTTCAAAGGATTAGAATATTGACATATTTACTAAGGCTCTTCCTAAGGATAATTTTGAGTATCTCTAGGAGAATTTGGGGGGTTATTTCTCCTCCTTCTATGAACTAGATGCATATGGAGATTAATCGGTCAAGTGGATCTATGTATTCATTATTTTTTTGGGTTGACGTTGGTGGCTACCTCTTAGGGGGAGTAGGCAGTAACATTGTTGCAATATGGAATATATGGTTTCATTGTGTAGAGGTTGTTGATTTGGTTGTTGTGTAATCCTAAGATGGATTATTTAGATTACTTGTAAGTATATTGTTTTAATATTTAAGGGGGAGAATAATGCAAAATATTTTATCCTTTACCATTGATGTTAAAGAAGGAAAGAGAGTTTCATGTGAAAGATTCTATTGTTAGAGTGAGAAAGAGTTAGTTGAAGATAAAATCATGTAAGGGGGAGAGAGTATAGGAATGTTATGTAGTTTGTCTAATATGAGAAGAAAAGAGAGTGTGTATTTTATCATTGATTGTTTTTCACATCTTGTGTTGCCATCAATGTCAAAGTGAGATATTGTTGCAAATATAAAGGTATTGTCATTGATTTTAGAAAGCTTGTGTTGTCATTGATGTCAATTGTGTAGAGATTGAGAGAGATTATTTCTTTGATTAGTTACATTATGCTTTGATTAGTTTTATTATGTTGTCATTAATTAATTTACTAGTGTTAACCTATAGTTTTTCTTTGATAAGCTTATGGTTATGGTTGTGGTAGTGATAAAGATGTTGAGGATATTGAGAAAAATGATAAAAATATGAAAGAGGAAGTTGCAATGGTGTTTATTGTTGTAGAGGTATTCTATTTGTCCTCTATATTTATTTTGGGATGGATATCTACTTGTGTGGCTTGGAGATGTTGGTTAATGGTGTTCAAAGATGTTATATTGATAATTTGGGCTTCTAGATTGATGTGTAGAAAAATATATGTTCACCATTATGAATTGAATTTGTAGTGTTTCTTATAGAGGTGCTTCGAAGAAAAAAAATTCTATTTGTTTCTCCAAAGTTTTGCTTTAGGACTTGTACTTCTAAAAGAAAATTGATTGTGTTGATTTCTTTCCTATGTTAAGAGGATTCATGGTTTGGTGTCCCGAAAGATGGATTTTGGAGTTATAGGGTTTGGGAGTGTAGTTTTAGTGCACTAGGCTCCTATCTTTTGAAGGTGTGAATTAGTGCAAAGAAATTATTGGATTTCAGGTGGTTTGTGGATTACTCTATAATTTCTATAAGCGTGTTGTGTGGTTTTCAAGTCATTCTTGGATTTGAGGAAGCATTTACTTCAAAGTTTAATGGTGTTTGTATGGGTAACGATAGAACTCATGTTGACACTACATTCCTATCCACCGTGGGAATTCTTAGTGCCAACCTATTTTGAATTTGTAAAGTGTAAAGGTATGTGTAGCCAAATTGAAGATTTTTTTTTATTTGATGATAGTATAAATGCAAGGTGATTTGATAAGATATGAGGCATGCATGTGTGGAATAAATTTGAATGTGGTAGAGTGAATTTGAGTAGAGCAATGCAAGATTCAATGTGCTATATTACTGAAAGCAGTGAGAATAAGGTGTCTACAATCATTCATATAAATTTGTGAAGGTATTGGAGCTATTGTGGTGGAATTTATATTGCATTGATATCTTTCTCTCCATCTAACATTCTATCTTTTTTTTTCTTTATATTCTAGTAGTGAGCCCTTCTTAATAGTGTGTTCTATTTTGGGAGTGAGCCTTTGTATTGATTTTGCAAGTACTTATATTATGAGCTAATACTTGCCATGATTTTTCCCTCATTGGGTTTTCCACATAAATTTGGTGTTGGTGTTTTATTTATTTTTATCTATATTTTATGTTCAAATATTATAACAAAATAAGGTTTTAATTAATGCATGTGGATTTGATGGTTAAGTGCACCAATCTGTGAAAAAATTTAGGTGCCAAATTAAAAAAAATTTCAAAAAAACCCAAAATAAGCCAAAAATCGGGTTTCAAACCTTCATTTTGTCTTCAACCCATGGCTTGAGGAAGAGGAATTCAGGTCTGCAACTCACACTCACCAAATATCTTCCATTGTTTGCATCCTTAGCTTTCCATTTTCCATGAGGATGCTACCAACACGTAAGATAGGTCGAAGATTGTGAAGAGGTATGTATTTTTATTCAATTTATTTCAAATTTGATTTAGAATGCAAATTTAAATAGGTTTTTATAATAAAACTTTGTTCTAATTCTCAGGGAATGAATCTCCACATCAAAACATTGAGAATTCACAATCACCCCCTCATGAAGAGCCTCCTATACAAAAACAGCCTGAAACCCCTCCATCAATTCATAGGCATCCTCAAGGAACACAAGAAAATATTCAAAATCAAATTGAAAATAATAAAAGAGACATTCAATAATTAATTTTAAGATTAACCGAGCATGCCGAAACCCACCCTTATAGGAGAGGAATTGTTGAATCATTGAATTCAATTGTAACTCATGTAGGATAAATGAGTGAGCAAATGAATTTTTGGTCAAATAAGAGGCATGAGATGAGACAATTTTATGCTATTGTTTTGTCATATGCAGATGTCAAAAAAACTAGAAATTAGCAAATCTGACTTGTGTACCCTATTTATAGACCCAAAAACCAATGAACCTTTGTCTCATGCATTCATAAGGTTCTCCATCCACTAGTGCCACCATGAGTTAATTAAAAAAAAAAAATTGGAAGTGGTGGTGGATGGTATTTGACCAACCTCCATGAAATAACCATGAGGTTTCATAATAATTTTTGAGGAAACTCTATTGCAAGTTTGTCCTTAATAAAATGGAAAACTATTTTGACATCTTAGACTTTCAGGGTAGAGGTGGGGGCCCCACACACAATAGACTTATTGCACGATGTAATCCATAGTTGGCACTAAGAGCCTTGGGTAGATCCATGGTGGAGCATGTCTTTGTCCCTTCCATTGTTAAGGACAGTGTAGAGGTGGACATGATGAATTTAATTGGCTCACTCACCCAGACCATTTTATAGTGTGTGAGTCTTCTAGTAGAGCTTGGTGTGGAAGAGACATGTAGGCCCCAAGCTCCACCCCACCATTGTAGTGCTTGTGGTGTTGTTTTCACGTACGATTATCAGGGTGCTTGTGATGTAGCTACAAAGCCTACATCAGTTGCAGAGGCGATGAATTTCACACATGATATTTTGAATGATGCATTTGGCATTGACACTTAGGTAAAATTTAGCAAGTTATTTTAATGTTGTTTATTAAATTATATTTTGAAATTTGAGAATAACTAAATTAGTAGAATTTTGATATGGTGAAATTTCAGGGTTGCATTATTCATGAGGCATGCTCTCTTCCTATACAACCTTATACATTCTCGACGATGAGTGCACATGTATGCAACTAGTATTAAAGATATTATTATTGTATTTGAACAGTTGAATGCTATATTTGAATGTTTGTCTCATAACATGCTTCATATTTCAAATAGTTTCTTGGTGCACCTTCTTCCTCCACACCTCACAATTCATATCCTCAAACAACGTACACTCAAGTAGCCTTTATTCAGTAATGGTGTTGTAAATCTATGTTAGCTATTTTTTCATAATTTTGCATATATATAAATCTAAAAAATTGATGAAAAACACAAACATTGCATTCAAGTATTCCTTGATCATGTCACATTATGTTCTCCTAATTCACTTTTTATTCCTTTATTCCTTCCTAATCCCTTACCATTAAAATTTAATAGTTCACCCTATTTTCGATGATTCCCTCCTTGCCCATCCCACTAATATCTTCTAGTCCATGTTATGTGTCATTATGTCCTTCTACTCCCATCTTATTGTACCCATTATTATATCACCCTAGATGTTCCATGATCCCCTATTTTATACCATATTTATCCATGTTTCACCCTAGATAACTCTTCTCTATTATTGCTACACATAGGTCAAGTTCGCACTTCGTGTACTATAGTCAAACCCTAGACACCTCCTAATTCACACTATGTTGCATTATTCCCTAATAATCGCATCCCATTAACCTAAAATTTTCCACCCTATATTTTTGTATCTCATCCTAGCCCATCCCATCAATCTATACTAGTCCATCCTATGTTCCATAAATCCCTTTGCTGCATGGGCACCACTCTTTTCTATGTTTCTTCATTAAGTGTCTGATAGTGGTACAGGAGCACCCATGGGTCTAAGGGACCTAGAATAATTTTATATTTTTATTTATTTTTTTAATGTTGGAATAAGGTCTCATGGACCATTTCATTTATTTTTAATAGGTCTCCTAGGTATTTGGTGGAGTTTTGGTCTTGATGACCAGATTTTTGTACAAACAAGGTCTCCATCCTCCTTTGTAAGTCTAGTACATTTTGGAAAATTAATGAAAAAGTATGCCTTGATGTAACTAGACACCTGAGGGGAGTCATTTTGTTCATTTTGAGGAGTTTTGGAGGTATCTTTCTAGGCAGGTTGGTGAAAGTTGGTTAAATTCCCTTAATTAGGCATTAAAGAGTAAAAAATGAAGTCTTTTTGTGTGTCCAATGGCCAAATGATTCAAATTTCAGTTGGAGGAAGTTGTATGAGGTTTTAAGGCTTAATATATGCCTCTCTTGGTTGAGGCAAGGTTGTTCTTGAAGTTTGGAAGAATTTTTCAATAAAGAGTTTGCTGATTTCTGTTTTTTCTTGAAGAAATTGCTGATCCCATACTTGGTACAGTCTGTACGTGTTTTTTCATTCTCCAATCCTATAATGGATGGATATCTAGTTGAATAATATTTATTTTGGAGTTGGAGTGGTGATATTTCATTGATTATCGAGGGAGATATCTTAATTTTACTCTCGGGTGGTCTGAAAACCCTCAAAACCAGGGTTTTGAGTGAATTATGGGTGTTTCTTCCATCCCCACATTGTAGAGTTGCTAAATCCTAGTGGGATGGAATGTATATGCCTATATTATTATTTAATCAATGTCTTGGAGAATGGAAGGTTCATTGGAGAAAGTTTTGTGAGATTCTTGGCTTGACACTCTATGTGGCAAGCCTAATTAACAAGCAAAAAAGTGAGTTTTGCTTGGTTTCTAGAAAATGTGTTTGGGGGGCACTTAGGAATGATTATAAAAAGTGTGAAAAACCTTTATTAGTTTTATTTTGGGCTTGGGGGTGAAGGGAAGATCCAATATAATCAAGACCTAGGTGTAGGTCTGTGATTTAGGCCTCTTGGAGCAATAGTAGAAAAGGTCATTGTGAGTTATGCCTTGACAGTCAAGCGGAAAGGTTTTGGAACTTTGTAGGGGTCCATGCGGGGTGTCTGAACCCATGGGTTTGATGTCTTCAAAATCCTCCATGTGTTTTTTATTTTGATTTTCCTACCGGGTAAGGGCTACAATCCTTAAGAGAGAGTGAGGTCTAAATCACCATAGTGATAGTTGTTTGTTCAAACCTAAGTGCTAGAGGGTTGTTGAACCTTGTTTTGTCATAATGTGATATGATCCAAGTGCTTTAAATCTTTTTGGGTGATCTGAGTTGTGAACCCTAGGTGTGTGGGGGTTGATCACTTAAAGAATAGTGGAGTTTATGACTCCTTGTAAGAGTATTTGAGAGAAGTATTGAATTGGATTGTCTTTGCCATCATAGTTGTGTGTTTACCTTCCCTGCCACTCTACATAATAGTGGTATCAAATCCTGATTGTAGGTAATTGTTGAAGGGAATACATCATGCCTCCAAAATAACTTAGACCAATGGTTCCAAAGGAGTTGGAGGCCTTAAGACAAGACATAGAGACCTTAAAGGCAATGAACAAAAGAAGAGGAGTGACCATGGAGGAAGATATTTCCTCTAAAGAATATTCAGAGGGTAAAGAACCTACAAAGGGTGGAGAGAACCCTTAGGGGGAAGAGATACCTCCTCATGAGAGAAGAATCCTTAAAGCATTGGAAGCATCAAGAGGATATTCCTCTGAAGTTAAGATTGACCTATCGGTGTATAGTGGAAAGATGGATGTGGAAGAAGTGTTGGAATGGGTAGAGGCATTCAATAACTATTTTGAATATAAAGGAATGATAGAGAACAAGAAGGTGAAGTTTTCCAAAACAAAGTTTAAGGGATCCGCCTTGACATGGTGGAATTTTATCCAAGGAGAAAGGGTGAAGATGGGTAAGTCCATGATCAACTCATGGGATAGGATGGTTCATAGGTTGAAGGCACAATTCCTTCCTTCTGATCATGAGGTGCAAGAGTTCAAAAAGAGGAAGAATCTAAAGCAAAAAGACATGGATGTTTCATCCTACACTGAACAATTCTTCAAGTTGAGCATGAGATGTGATCATGTGGAGAGTGAGAATGAAAGAGTGGCTAGGTATATCAATGGACTAAGGCTCAACATACAAGATGAGATCAGTTTGGTTGTCCCCAAGAACATGGATGATTGCATACAAATTGCACATATGGCTGAAGAGAAGATAAGAAGAAAACAAGAGCAGCAAAATAGAGGAAGAGGCAAGAATTTCCGAGGTAGAGATAGATCTGGGGGCAGAATCATTCCCAAATACTTCAAGAGGAGTCTAATCCTAAAGAATAAAGTGGAGTCAAGAAATAGAGGGGGATTCATGGGTAGGAGACCCAATGGTAGAGGTAGATTTAATGGAGGGAGAAGTTCCAATCAGTTTCAGGGAGATGTTACACTTGCAACTAGCTTGTACATCCATCCTTCAAATGCCCTGAAAAGCAAGGATCAATCTCTCATTGTGGAGAGAGGAGGAATCAATTGGTAAATGAAGATGAAGAAAGTATGACCTCACCTATAGTAAACCTCACATCAAAAGTTGGAGAGAACTTGATGATTAGGAGAGCATTGATCAAGGAATCAATCCCTGAAGAACCCCCACAAAGAAAGGCACTCTTTAGAATCAATTGCAAGGTACAAGGTAAGGTGTGTAAGATAGTATTGGACTCAGGATCAACTGATAATCTTTCTTTAATTGATACAGTTGAAAAATTGAATTTGAAAAGGATTTCTAACCCTAACCCATACAAAGTTTCATGTCTTAGTAAAGGACAACAGGTCTTGGTAAATGAGAAAGTATGGGTAGAATTCAACATTGGGTCTACAAGGACAATATCCTATGTGACATAATCCTATAGATGTGTGCCACTTGTTGCTTAGGAGGCCTTGGAAATTTTATAGGAAGGCCAAGCGTGATGGGGGAGAAGAATACATATTCCATTGTGAAGGATGGGGTGACTTACAACCTCACACCTCTCATAGAAGAAGACAAGGAAAAACATGAAGGACCTAGTGTTTTGATGGTGGGTGAGAAGGAGTTCACGAAGACCTTGAAGGAAGGAGGAGAAAGAGGATTCTTCTTGATTATGAAGCCAAAGAGTGAAATAGATTTTCCAATAAAGAAGGAAGATGCACCTAGAGAGGTCCAAGAGTTTTGGGAAAGCTACAAGGACATAATAGTAAATTAACTACATATTTCTCTACCTCCCATTAGGGATATAAGCAACCATATTGATCTAATTCTAGGGGCTACATTTCCCAATAAGTCTACATACAAGATGACACCTACTCAGAATGAGGAGATTGCAAGACAAGTGCAAAATTTGTTGGATAAGGGGCTAGTGAGAAAGAGTTTGATCCCATGTGTTGTTCCTAATGTCCTAACACCAAGGAAGGATGGGAATTGGAGGCTTTGCAGTGATTCAAGAGACATTAATAGGATCACAATCAGATATAGGCTCCCAATGCCAAGAATGGAGGACCGTATGGACTGCCTAGCAGGGGATCCTACTTTTCCAAGATTGATTTAAAAAGTGGTTATTATCAGATAAGGATCAGAGAGGGTGATGAATGGAAGAAAACTTTTAAGACTAATGAGGGTCTCTATGAATGGTTGGTGATGCCCTTTGGGTTGTCCAATTCCCCTAGCACCTTTATGTGCCTTATGAATGAGGTATTGAGACTTTTCATTGGAAATTTTATTGTGGTTTATCTAGATGATATTCTTGTGTTTGGCTGATCCCACAATAATGGGTTACACTTTTTGGCCAAACTTGACATTGAAATCAACATTTTTCACCAGATCTTCACTTTCGTATGCCTATAGAAGCTAAACCATTAAGAATTTGAAGATGAAGAAAACTAGTGATTTGTGATATTTTGTGTTGAGAAATTAATTATATTTTTGAAAAAAATTGTGAATTATTTTATGTAGTTTTTATTAACTTATTTTTTTTACTAAACATCATTTTCAAAAACTGATGCTTACTTTCACCTGCATAACTTTTTTTATAGAAAGTATATAATTCTAATTTTTTAAATACAGTGTTTTCACACCATTATCTGGTGGATGGATATTTTTTCATAATTTTTTGTTGTATATATATATTTTAATTAATTTTCTAATTCAAATTAATTATAATTTGGATATATTATACTTTCAGCTACATAACTTTTTTTGTATTCATTTGAATTAACTTATTATTTTTTTGTTGGAATAAGGACATAAATAGCTAGGGTACATGCATTTTTAATAATTTTTTTTCTCTCTTTTCCTATTTTTCTGTATGTGTGAAATAAAGACCTTGATGTTCATTGAAAAACCTACATTCATAAGAAATAAAAAATAAATATAATAATAAAATTAAATATATTTAAAATTATACTTTTTGGGAAGCTTATAATAAGGACTACATGTTTACAAAAAAATAATTTTAAATAAATTAATTTGATCCCCTAAAAGGTAAATCAAAAGTGGTTTTTTATTAGCATTTTGATAGGTGTAGAGGAGACTCCATTATAGGTATGGTTTAAAACTAGCAACTTTCTATCAAAGGGGGTTTGATATAAGTGGGTTTGATCAAACCCTCTTCAATTAAAACCCTTAAAATGAAACCTTTTTATGGCTTAAATCATTATATTTTCTAAAAATATGTGATTTCAACAAAAATCAGGATGTCCCAAAAAGTGTAACCCATTATTGTGGCAACACCCATTTAGCAGGTCTAAAGAAGAACATTTAAATAACCTTGACATGTTATTGAAGAGGTTACAAGAGGAGAAGTTGTTGATCAACATGGACAAGTGTGAATTTATGAAGGGAGGACTAGTGTACCCTGGATTTGTCATCTCCAAGGGCTATTTGAAGATGGATCCTTCAAAGGTGGATGCTATTTTTACTTGGCCAACACCAAAATCCATGGGAGTTGTGAGAAGCTTTCATGGACTCGCAAGCTTTTATAGAAATTTCATCAGGAACTTTAGTAAAATTTGTGCACCCATCTTGGACACCATCAATGGAGCTAACAAGGGTAAGTTTTCCTAGACCAATGAGGCTGATAAAGGGTTTGAATATCTAAAAAAGAGAGTAGCACAACAACCTATACTTGTGCTCCTTGATTTTGATAAGGTTTTTACAATTGAATGTGATGCTAGTAACCAAGAAATAGGGATTGTCTTGAGACAAGAAGGCCGACCGGTTGCATTTTTCAGTGAGAGGCTAAATGAAGTAAAGAGGAAGTATTCTTCCTATGATTTGGAATTGTATTCTATGGTTCAAGCCCTCAAAAATTGGAGGCACTACTTGTTACCTAAATATTTTTTTTTTTATACTAATAATCATGCTTTAAGTTTCTTGAATGCATAAGATAAACTCAATCATAGGCACATGAAGTGGGTGGAATCTTTACAAGCCTATACATTCACAATAAATAATAAGAAGGGCCAAGAAAATAAGGTGGCAAATGCTCTTAATAGAATAGAACTTGTAGTGAAAGAGATCCAACTCCAAAGCATGGGGGTTGATGCATTGAAATACATGTATCATGAAGATGCATATTTTAAGGAGGTATACAACATTTGTGAACAACATTTGAATACTTTTCATGGTGAATACTCTGATTTTTCGTTGCAGAATAGTTTTTATCTTCAAAGGAAGCCAATTGTGTGTGCCTAAATGCTCAATGAGGGAAAATATTATAAAGGAGAAACACAGTGGGAGTCTTGGAGGTCATTTTGGCCTTGATAAGACCTTAGAACAAGTGAGGAGGTACTACTATTGGCCAAGGCTACAAGTGGATGTGATAAATTTTGTGGAATGGTGCACAATATTCCAAAGAGAAAAGGGAACTTCATCAAGTGTAGGGCTCTATCAACCACTTCCCATTCCCAATAGGCCTTGGGAGAGTGTAAGTATGGATTTTGTATTGGGGCTGCCTAGAACCCAAAGAGGTTTTGATAGTGTTTTTGTGGTGGTTGATAAGTTTAGTAAGATGGCTCATTTTCTTCCTTGTAAATTCACCAATGATGCATCTAGTATAGCAAGTCTCTTTTTTAAGGAGGTTCTTAGAATACATGGATTTACCTTAAACATTTTTTTTGAAAAGGATTCTAAGTTCATAGGTCACTTTTGGAGCACCTTATGGAAGAAACTTGGCACAAACCTATCCTTTAGCTCTACATACCATCCAAAAATGGATGGACAAACTGAAGTGGTGAATAGATCATTGGGAAATCTCTTGAGATGTCTTACCAAGGAGCATGGAAAAGCTTGGGATCTGATTTTACCTCAGGTTGAATTTGCATACAATGACTCCATGAATAGGAGCATTGGTAGGAACCCTTTTGAACTATTCTATGGCATGCACCCTAGAGGGGTCTATGAGTTAAGAGATCTACAAGGAGTTGATAGGAGAAGTTATCAAGGAGAGGAATTTGTTGTTACAATCAAGGATATCCATCACAAAGTGAAGGAAACTCTACAAAATAATGTTGAGAAGTACAAAGAAAGAGCAGATTTGAAGAAGAGGGATGTTCAATACAAGGCTGGAGATTTGGTGATGGATCACTTGAATAAGGAGAGACTTACAAAGGGATAGTATACAAAACACATGAAGATGGATCCTTGGGTCTAAGGTTTGTGGAAATCAAGGAGTGTGGAGCTTTTTCCAACTTTTGAGCATATTAGGGTCAAAATATACATGTTTGAGCCAGTGGCATGCTCTGGGAGGTTGTGCAAGTGGGAATTTGAATAAACCCTCTTGACTTGGCATGAAATTAAGGGTTTTGGATTTTTCTATGTTGGAGGTGTCACCCTTGGGTGTTGAGTGGTTTTAGAGGTTTGAGGGCATAGGAAATTCTACCTCAAGGTTTCAAGAGTTTGTGTTAAGTTTAAAGGTATGTTGTTTTGTAAATCTGGACTAATCCATGGCTTAGGACAATGTTGAGGGTCTAATTTCAAGGGATTGGTCCAAAAGACTTGTATCTGGTTAAGATATATGTTGTATAACTCTTAAATGGGTATATGAATCCACCTTTTTATTGTCAAGTGTTTTGGAAAGC
Source organism: Sequoiadendron giganteum (assembly GCA_007115665.2). Classification (NCBI taxonomy): domain Eukaryota; kingdom Viridiplantae; phylum Streptophyta; class Pinopsida; order Cupressales; family Cupressaceae; genus Sequoiadendron; species Sequoiadendron giganteum. The sequence goes on from CM021103.1 coordinate 299,087,280, forward strand.
AGGGGAGCTAAAGGCCAAAAAATGAGTTTGCACTACTGCTAGGTTACATGGGTGAAAGTGAGAAGTTAGACTCTTGATTGTTTTCAAGCTTTGAGGATTTTTTGGATAACACTAATAGGCCATTTTAATCTTTTTAGATGCCTCTTGAATGAAAGTTGTCACTTTGAATAAGTTTGAGCCCCCTCTCTGCATCACCCTTCTATTCCCATCCCATTACCCTCTCTTATTTCACCTTATGTTCCATTATCTCCTCTTGGTCTTTATATCAACATGATACTTGAGATATTATTTCATTTGTAGATGTTGAAAAGAGACAACCCTAGTGATGTTGGTGGTATGAGGGACCATGGATTTTCTTTAGGAATAGCCAGTTCTAATCCATTGAGAGAGGTATGGAATAGATTAGTCGATTTGACACTATATTTTCTCTTTTATGCTCTATTATAGAAAATTTTCATGATAATTTTATTTAGTTTTATTTATATCTTCATGGTTACTACAGGTGGTTGTCACTCCAGATCATGGATGTGGTGATGTTTTAAATGTTCATGATGACTATATGTATGTGGTAACTGATTATATATTTTGTTATATGCCATTCCACAATTCAATTTCTATGTTTTGACATCTTTACTTTTTATTGTATCAATTGAAGGTCTGGAGTGAAGAGAGGAGGACTAGAGAGCATGTTTTAAAGACAAGAGAAGCAACAACCACTCCATCCAACCAAATTTTGAAGGCAACACGGGATCTATTTCCTTCCCCTAGAGGGAAATGACCATGTATTAGTGTTTTTTTTTGTATGCCTATGTGGCATTTTGAAACATATATTTTGTACTATTGATATATATGTGAAATTTTATGTCCATATGTCTCCTTTTTACTAAGCCTGTATGGTTTTTTTGATATATTGTATATACTTTTATCAATATATATCATTGTATAGCCTTTCAACTTTTTGATTACAAAAACTCTTATTTTGCTACTGCCATTCTTGAATGATGTTTTCATGTGTATCGTGTAATCTGTATGCTTGAATTTTGTAGGCATGGATTTTTTTTTCATCTAATGCTTAATTAATTACTGTTGAATGCTCAATAAGCCCCATCTAAAGCGTATTGTGTAAATAAGCTCCATTCGTGGTGGTTTGTATCCTTTGGAATGCTTCAATTACTTGTTCCTCACTTATTCACATGTATGATTCACTTATTAACATGTATACTTCACCTATATGTTGTGTATTCATGTGTATGCTTCATGCTTCCAATGCATAGCAGCAAAAATATTTTGGGGAAAATTTTGATAAACCAAAAGTATAATAGTTTATGAAAAATTGGGAAAAATTGTACAACAAGAGATAAAAACTTTTTTATTTTAAATTGAAAGGTATTTTCATAGAATATAGAGATATAAAGAGAAAATAAAATAAATATTTTAACTAAAGAATTATAAAAAATGGATTTTTGTAGTTTATATTCATATCATTGATTACATTGCATTGCACATCTCTCAAAGTCAAAGCATTACTTCACTTTGAATAACTAATAAGTAGATGTTGATAGATGACAAAATTTAAATTAAAATATAGTTTGTACAAATTCAACCTAAGTAGTTATGCAATTTCTTCACATTGCATAGCTAATAACTAGGAGCAACTGCCAATTGTATTTTCTTATCGTGGCATTCTATGAGACCAAATTTCTTTGAGGTATTTTTTCAAATAGTTCCCTACCTTGTCTATGTTACCACATTTTTCATACATTTCTACCAAAGAATCTTGTCAAATAGTTCACTCCCTTGTTTCTATGGCTCCTAAAACAAGTGATTTTGAACAAGCTATGGATGCTTCGAAAAAATATATCAAAAGCATAATAGTAAGAAATAGCATAGACAAGGTAGTGAACTGTTTGAAAAAATGAGTCAAATAAATATGGTGATGGAATTCCATGACAAGCCATAGACAAGGTAGTGAACTAGTTCAAAATATGTCTCAAATAAATGTGGTCTCATGGTGATGGAATGCCATGACAATCAAATTGCTTTTGATTGTCATGGTATTCCATCACCATGAGACCTCATTTTTTTTAGGCATTTTTTCAAAGAGTTCATTTCCTTTTATATGCTACCAAATTTTTCATACATGTCTATGAAAGAATTATATCAAAAAGCTAATTTCCTTGTTGCTATGGATAAAACCCTAAAAAATTGATGCAGTAGGGGAGGTCTTGCAATGTCACTAAACACAATTCCAATCATTAATCACAATCCTCAAGTCACAAATCCTTAGAGCTATGGATTGTCATGAAATTCCATAACCATGAGACCATGTTTCTTTGAGGTATTTTTTCAAACAATTCACTTCCTTGTCTATGATACCACATTTATCGTATATGTTTACCAAAGCATTTTATCAAATAGTTCACTACTTTGTTGCTATGGCTAAAAGCCTAAAACAAGTGGGTTTATTGAAAATACTATTCCCACAACTCATAACACCTTTCCAATGCATCAAAAATGCTTAAAATAACTTGCACATGCTTAAAAGTCCCTCACAAACTATTGCCCCAAAGGATTTCAACCATTTCCACTCTTAAACCACTGAATTTCACCAAAACTCATCAAATTGCCAACTAGGGCATCACACCAAACCACTCAAATTGCATCCCCTACTCTAGAAACCATGCACATATGCTCCCTACCCCTAATTATTCCATTCCACTAAGTTACAGTAGGATACAATGGGTGGAATGGCTATAAAGTCATTTTTACACACTCAACTAATTGCATTTGACAACTTTTTCCCCAAGCGAGAAATCACCACCACAGGAAAAGAACTCTGAGATAGAAAAAACAAAGAGAGGTTATTATAGAGGGGCCCAACATGATCCCATAGGATCATATGATAATTTTCTAAGTGTCTCATTGTCCAAATATGAGCATTTTGAAGTTCACAGCCATTTTGCAATTTGGACCCTTAAGGGATCGATCCGGTTGAACATAGCTTGAAGTGATTTCACTTATTTGGGTGAAAAAGAGGACCATTCATGACATAAAAACACCCACCCAGATGCATTGGAACAATCTGTTTGGTCCCACGAGTTGCAGAACGAAAGTTGCACCACTTTACAACTTTCAACTACTTGCATTTGACAACTTTTTCTCCAAGTAAAAATTCACCACCATAGGAAAATGCCTTCGAGATAGAAAAAACTGAGAGAGGTTATTGTAAATGGGCCAAAATTGATCTCATAGGATTAGATGAGAAGTTTCTAAGCATCACGGTTTTTGACTAATGGCATGTTGAAGTTTGCAGCCATTTTGCACTTTGGACCCTTAAGGGATCAATCTGGTTGAATGTAGCTCGTAGTGATTTTGCATATTTGGGTGCAAAAGAGGACCATTCATAGTGTAAAAATACCTATTTAGATGCATTGGAATAGTTTGTTTGGTCACACAGGCTGCAGAATGAAAGTTGCACCACTTTGCAACTTTCAACTACTTATATTTGACAACTTTTTTCCAAGTGAAAAATTGCCACCACAAGAAAATGCCTCTGAGATAGAAAAAACCAAGAGAGGTTATTGTAGAGGGGACCAAATTGATCCCAAAGGATTAGATGAGAAGTTTCTAAGTGTCATGGTGTTTGAATATTAGTATGCTAAAGGTTATAGCTATTTTTCACTTTGGACCCTTAAAGGATCGATCCGGTTGAGCATAGCTCAAAGTGATTTCACATGTTTGGGTGTAAAAGATGACCATTCCTAGCGTAAACATACCCACCCAAATGCGTTGGAATAATCCATTTGGTCACACGAGCTGCAAAACAAAATTTGCACCACTTTACAACTTTCAACTACTTGTATTTGACAACTTTTTTCACAACTGAAAATTTGCCACCACAAGAAAATGCCTCTGAGATAGAGAAAACCAAAAGATGCTATTGTAGATGGGCCCAACTTGATCTTTTAGGATTAGATGATAATTTTCAATGTATCATGGTGGTCGAGTAATAGCATGCTAAAGTTCGTAGCCATTTTGCACTTTGGACCCTTAAGGGATCGATCCGGTTGAACGTGGCTTGAAGTGATTCTACGTGTTTAAGTGCGAAAGAGGACCTTGACTAGCGTAAAAATACCTATTCGGACATGTTGGAACAGTTTTTTTGGTCAAACGAGCTATAGAACGAAAGTTGCACTACTTTGCAACTTTCAACTACTTGCATTTGATAACTTTTTCCCCAAGTGAAAATTCGCCACCATAGGAAAATGTCTGTGAGATAGCAAAAAATGAGAGAGGTTATTGTAGAGGGTCCTAACATGATCCCATAGGCTTGTATGAGAAGTTTCTAAGCATCACGATGTGTGAATACTAACATGCTAAAGTTCACAGACATTTTGCACTTTGGACCTTTAAGGGATCGATCAGGTTGAACATAGCTCAGAGCGATTGCGCATGTTTTGGTGTGAAAGAGGACCATTCCTAGCATAAAAATACCTACCTAGATGCATTGGAACAATCTATTTGGTCACACGAGCTGTAAAACAAAAGTTGCATCACTTTACAACTTTTAAATACTTGCATTTGACAACGTTTTTTCCCAAGTGAAAATTAGCCATCACAGGAAAATGCCTCTGAGATAACGAAAACCAAGAGATTCTATTGTATATGGGCCCAATTTGATCCCAATGGATTAGATGATAATTATCTAAGCGTCACGGTGTCTGAGTAATAGCATGTTGAAGTTCGTAGCCATTTTGCACTGTGGACCCTTAAGGCATCGATCTGGTTGAATGTAGCTCAGAGTGATTCTATGTGTTTGGGTGAAAAAAAGGACCATTCCTAGTGTAAAAATATCTATTTGAATGCCTTGGAACAGTTCATTTGGTCACATGAGCTGCAAAATGAATGTTGCACCACTTTGCAACTTTCAACTAATTGAATTTTAAAACTTTTTCTCCAAGTGAAAATTCGCCATCACAGGAAAATTCCTTAAAGATAGAAAAAATTGAGAGAGGTTATGTTAGATTAGTTCAACATGATACCATAAGCTCAGATGAGAAGTTTCTAAGCATCACGGTGTTTGAAAATGAGCATCCTAAAGTTTGCATCCATTTTGCACTTTGGACCCTTAAGGGATCGATCTGGTTGAACGTAGCTCAATAAAATTTTGAGTGTTTGGGTGAAAAAGAGGACCATGCCTAGCATCAAAATACCCACCTAGATGCATTGGAAGAATCTGTTTGGTCACACGAGCTGCAGAACAAAATTTGCACCACTTTACAACTTTCAACTACTTGCATGTGACAAATTTTTCCCCAAGTGAAAATTCACCACCATAGGAAAATGCCTCCGAGATACAAAAAAATAAGAGAGGTTATTATATATGGGTCCAATTTGATCTTGTAGGATTAGACAAGAAGTTTATGAGAATCACATTGTCTGAGTAATAGCATGTTGAAGTTTGCAGCCATTTTGCACTTTGGACCCTTAAGGGATCGAGTCGGTTGAACATATCTCAGAGTGATTGTGCTCTCTTTTCAATGGAATTAGGTGGGAAGAAGACTTAACTTTGTTTTAGTTTTAGTTTCGTTGTATTTCAAGTAATTTTGTGCATTTGAGAAGCCAATTACTAAGGGTCAGTCTATATACCTTGTTTTAAGGGTTTTGAGTGCATTAAAATGTCATATTAAACCTTCCACCAACTATATGCTTTGGTAACTTGATGGAAAGGCTTAGTTAGGGTTTTAAAACACGTGTGAAAAAATTTATGTGCAAGGGAGGAGAATAGAGGGTTTTTAGGTGATGTTGTAAATGTCAAATGGTGCATTTTTGAGTGGAAAGTCGTGGTTTAGTGCTAGGGTTTGAAGAATTTTTTGGGGTCAGTGATATCTCTTGAACTTTTAAGCTTGTGCATACCGTTTTGAAGGTGTTTCAAGCTTTGGTTGTTTGTGGGAAGGTTTGGAGTATGGTTTTTCAATAAACCCTTGCCTACACCTCACCCTCAATAATTGATTATCTTATGGTGAATAGGTTGGTCAATAGGTTGTTGCGGGTATTTTGAGCATTATTTTCCTTGAATAAGGTCAATTAAGACAATTAGGTCTATTTTAGGATGAGTTTTGGGTCTATTGATAAATTTTTTGAAAATTTAAATCTTGCACTAGAAGTTTTCTTTGTAGCCTTTAAAGGCCTATTTGTGTATTTGTATATGAGTGTGCAAGAATGGAGATTTTTTAATGTAATAAGGCTATTTCCCATCCATTTGTATGGTTTTAGAGGTCATTAGTTGTAGTCATTAGGTTGGAGGATTCTAAAGTTTCAAATTGGTAAGTTTCTTAGAGCAACAAATTTGAAATACAATGGTTACTTGTTTTAAAATTTGGTATTTAGTAGTTGAGCAGCCTATTAGGCCTACCTTGTAGCGTTACCTTTTTTCTTATTGTGACTTTACCTTTGGTCGTCAAGAAGGGAGGCTTTCTGACTTTGTAGGGGCATCCATTTGTTGTTCAAATTCAGTGGTTTGGGCCTGGTATAGGCTTGTATGTGGTTTTTGTCTTGAGTGTCCTATCGGGAAGTGATACAAGGGTTAAGGGTAAAAGAGGCCTAAAGGCTAGAGTGATGAGAAAATGGAACTCATTAGGTGAAATTTATGGTGTTATGTCATATAGTGGTCAGGATAAACATGTTATGGGGTAAGAAATCTGGTTTAAACCTCTGTCTCAATCTGATTGGCCAAAATCCCATGTCAAGTGGCAAGGTTACCCTATTGTGAGTTTGGTGAATTGATGTCCAAGTGGGCATATTTGAGAGAAGTTGTGTCATCTCTCCTATTTTGTATATTCACTCTGCATCATGGTTCTTGTTTGGAATATCCTCATTAGGTCCCCTTGTGGCATTGTAGATTGGTCCATAGTAGTTGTTTTGTTGAATGTCATACCCTAAGGTCTTGGGGGTTTGAAGAGGCCTGCATAAGGGGTTTTAAACCTGTGTTAGTTGTCTATTTATTTCCTCCAACCACTTTTATTATTGATTGTCCTAGTTGACAGGGCTATAAGGAAGTTAAGGCCTAATTTTGTTTTAAAGAGTCCATGGTTGGGAAGTTGAGGTACCCTATTGAGTCAAGTGAATGTTGATATCTTAGTGGGCATATTTGAGATAATTTGTGTCAAATCACATCTTCATTGATCCAATCTACATTAGGAGGTGTGCATACTGATTTTTGGTAATGCCCTAGGTGGCATTTGGGGTGTTTTTACATGAAAAAGTGAGGTTGGACAATGTTGTTTTCAAATTTTTAGCAAGTTGATCCAAATGAGTCTTAGGTGGAATTGAGGTATGTTAGAGATGACCTTGGTTACATCAATTTATATGAGGCATATGCTTCCCCTACCTTGTCAAACCTACGGATTTGGCAAGCTAGTGAGCTCACTAACTTGCCAAGCTCACTAGCTAGCTAATTTGGTATGATTGATAAAAGGTGAGTTTTGAGGAATTCAATGTATCTACCTTGGGGATTGTGTAAATTTTATTTAATTATCATTGCTTGGATGTTTACAAAATCTGTAGGTACGTTTTTGTGTTTGATTCTATTTTACAAGGTTTATTTAATTGAAAGTTGATGTCTTGCTTGGAATATTTGAGATAAGTTGTGTAAATTTGTATCTTGGGTTACCACCACCTCAACATCAACCCCTATACCCTCTTAATCCTTCAACCCTCAACAGTTAACCATTAAACCCTAATCCCTCAACCCCCATACTCTCGTAATCCCACAACCCTTAAAACCTAATCCCTCAACCCCTCAACCCTCAACCCTTAAAACCTAATCCCTCAAACCCTATACCCTCTTAATCCCTCAACCCTCAACCCTTAAACCCTAATCCCTCAAACCTTATACCCTCTTAATCCCTCAAACCTTAACCCTCAACCCTTAAACCCTAATCCCTCAACCCCTATACCCTCTTAATCCCTTAATCCTCAACCCTTACACCATAATTCCTCAACTCCCATACCCTCTTAATCCCTCAACCCTCAACCCTTAAACCCTAATCCCTCAACCCCTATACCCTCTTAATTCCTCAACCCATCTACTCTCTACCCTTAAAACCTAATCCCTCAACCCATATACCCTCTAAATCACTCAACCCCTCTACTCTCTACCCTTAAACACTAATCCCTCAACCCCTATACCCTCTTAATCCCTCAAACCTCAACCCTTAAAACTTAATCCCTCAACCCTCAACCCTCAACCCTTAAACCCTAATCCCTCAACCCTCAACCCTCAACCCTTAAACCCTAATCCTTAAACCCCTCTACAATTTTAATCCCTCAACCCTTAACCCTCAACCCTTAAACCCTAATCTCTTAACCCCTATACCCTATTAATACTCAACCCTTAACCCTTAAACCCTAATCCCTCAACCGCCACACCCTCTTAATCCCTCAGTCCTCAATCCTCAACCCTTAAGAACTAATCCCTCAACCCCTCAACCCTATTAATCTCTCAACCCTCAACCATTAACCCTTAAACCCTAATCCCTCAACCCACAAACCCTCTTAATCCCTCAACCCTCAACCCTTAAAACCTAATCCCTCAACCCCTATACCCTCTTAATCCCACAACCCTCAACCCTTAAACCCTAATCCCTCAACCCCTATACCCTCTTAATCCCTCAACACCACAACCCTCAACACTTAAACCCTAATCCCTTAACCCCTCTACAATATTAATCCCTCAACCCTTAAACCATAATCCCTCAATCCATATACCCTCTTAATCCCTCAACCCTCAACCCTAAACCCATAAAACCTAACCCTCAACCCCTATACCCTCTCAATCCCTCAACCCTTAAACCCTAATCCCTCAACCCCTCTACAATCTTAATCCCTCAACCCTTAACCCTCAATCCTTAAACCATAATCCCTCAACCACTATACCCTCTTAATCTCTCCCTCAACCCTTAAACCATAATCCCTCAACTCCCATACCTGCTTAATCCCTCAACCCTCAACCCTTAAACCCTAATCCCTTAGACCCTATACCCTCTTAATGCCTCAACACCTCTACCCTCTACACTTAAACCCTAATCCCTCAACCCCTATACCCTCTTAATAACTCAACCCCTATTATATCTACCCTTAAACCCTAATCCCTCAATTCCTATACCCTCGTAATCCCTCAACCATCAACCCTCAACCCCTAAACCCTAATCCCTCAACCCCTATACCATCTTAATGCCTCAACGCTCCACCCTCAACTCTCAACCCTTAAATCCTAATCCCTTAATCCCTCAACCCTCAACCCTCAACCCTTAAAACCTAATTCTTCAACCCCTCTACCATCATAATCCCCCAACCCTTAACCCTTAAACTTTGAACCCTAATCCCTCAACCCTTAACCCTCAAACCCTAATCCCTCAACCTCCATACCCTCTTAATCCTTCAACCTTCAACCCTTAAACCCTAATCACTCAACCCCTATACCCTCTTAATCCCTCAACCCTTAACCCTTAAACCCTAATCCATAAACCCCCATACCCTCTTAATCCATCAACCCTCAACCCTTAAACCCTAATCCCTCAACCCCTATACCCCCTTAATCGCTCAACCCTTAAAACCTAATCCGTCAACCCCTATACCCTCTTAATGCCTCAACCCCTCTACCCTCTACCCTTTAACCCTAATCCCTCAACCCCTATACCCTCTTAATAACTCAACCTCTCTACTCTCTATCCTTAAAGCATCATCCCTAAACCCCTATAACCTCTTAGTCTCTCAACCCTCAACCCTTAGCCCTTAAACCCTAATCCCTCAAACCCTATACCCTCTTAATCTCTCAACCCTCAACCCTCAACCCTTAAACCCTAATCCCTCAACCCCTTAACCATTAAACCCTAATCCTTCAACCCCTCTACAATCTTAATCCCTCAACCCTTAACCCTCAACCCTTAAACCCTAATCCCTCAACCCCTACACTCTCTTAATCCCTCAACCCTCAACCCTTAAACTCTAATCCCTCAACCCATCTACCCTCCACCCTTAAGCCCTAATCCCTCAACCCCTATACCCTCTTAATCAATCAACCCCTCTACTCTCTACTCTTAAACCCTAATCCCTCAACCCCAATACCCTCCTAATCCCTCAACCCTCAATCCTCAACCCTTAAACCCTAATACCTCAACCCCTCTACCATCTTAGTCCCTCAACCCTCAACCCTCAACCCTCAACCCTCAACCCTCAACCCTTAAAACCTAATCCCTCAACCCCTCAACCCTCAACCCCCAACCCTCAACCCTCAACCCTCAACCCTTAAACCCTATTCCTTCAACCCCTCTATAATTTTGATATGTCAACCCTTAACCCTACACCCTTAAACCCAAATACCTCAACCCCTATACCCTCTTAATCCCTCAACACTTAAAAACTAATCCCTCAACCCCCATACCCTCTTAATCCCTCAGCTCTCAACCCTCAACCCTTAATCCTTAATCCCTCAACCCCTATACCCTCTTGATCCCTTAACCCTCAACCTTTAACCCTTAAACCCTAATCCCTACACCTCCATACCTTTTTAATCCATCAACCCTCAACCCTTAAACCCTAATCCATCAAACCCTATACCCTCTTAATCCCTCAACCCTCAACCCCCATACCCTCTTTATCTCTCAACCCTCAACCCTTAAACCCTAATCCCTCAACCTCTATACCCTCTTAATGCTTCAACCCCTGCACCTTCTACCCTTAAACCTTAATCCCTCAATCCGTATACCCTCTTAATCACTCAACCCCTCTACTCTCTACCCTCAAACCTTAATACCTCAACCCCTATACCCTCTTAATCCCTCAATCGTCAACCCTAATCCATCAACCCTTATACCCTCTAAATCCCTCAACCCCTCAAACCTCAACCCTTAAACCCTAATCGCTCAACCCCTCTACAATCTTAATCCCTCAACCCTTAAACCCTAATCCCTCAACCCTCAGCCCTCAACCCTTAAACCCTAATCCCTCAACCCCTATACCCTCTTAATACCTCAACCCTCAACCCTTAACCATTAAACCCTAATACTTTAACCCCCATACTCTCTTAATCCCTCAAACTTCAGTTGTTATACCCTAATTCCTCAACCCCTATACCCTCTTAATCCCTCAACCCTCAACCCTTAACCCTTAAAACATAATCCCTCAACCCTCAACTCTTAAACCCTTAAACCATAATCCCTCAACCCCTATACCCTCTTAATCCCTCAACGCTCAAACCTCAATCCTTAAACCCTAATCTCTCAACCCCTATACCCTCTTAATCCCTCAACCCCTCAACCCTCAACCCTTAAACCCTAATCCTTCAACCCCTCTATAATCTTAATCCCTCAAGTCTTAACCCTCAACCCTTAAACCCTAATGCGTCAAACCCTATACCCTCTTAATCCCTCAACCCTTAACCTTTATACCCTAATCCGTCAACCCCCATACCCTCTTAATCCATCGACCTTCAACCCTCAACCCTTAACCCTTAATCCCCAAACCCTCTACTTGAGAGAGAGAGAGAGAGGGAGAGGGAGAGAGAGAGGGAGGGAGTGGAAGAGAGATAAAGGGAGTCACTGTGAGAGGGAGAGGAGGTATGAGGGGGAGACTTGACAAAGAGAGAGAGGAAGATTGGGTAGGACAAAGATACTTGAGAGAGAGAAAGAGGGAGAGAGGGTGGGAGGGAGAGACCTGAGAGAGAGGATGTGGGAGAGAGATAGATGGAGTGAGTGAGAGAGACAAAGAGAGGTCTAGAAGAGGGAGAGGAGGTAGAAGGGATGGACTTGAGAGACAAAGATGGAGGGAGAGGGGGTGGGAGGGAGAGAGAGTGGGAGAGAGAGAGCATGAGAGAGAGGGAGAGGTTGTTGGAGGGAGATACTTGAGAGATATGGAGAGGATGTAGTGGGAGAGAGATAGAGGGAGTGAGATAGGGAGGGAGTGGAAGAGAGATAAAGGAAATTACTATGAGAGGGAGAGGGGGTATGAGGGGGAGACTTGACAAAGAGAGAGAGGGAGAAGGGGTAGTACAAAGATACTTGGGAGAGAGAGAGGGAGAGAGGGTGGGAGGAAGAAACCTAAGAGAGATGGAGAGAGATAGAGTGGGAGAGAGTGAGAGAGTGAGAGAGAGGGAGTGTGTGTGTTAGAGAGAGAGGAAGGATGGAGATACCTGAGAGAGAGGGAGAGAGATAGAGTGAGTGAGATAGAGGAAATGAGAGAGAGAGACAGAGTGAGTGATAGACCTAAGAGAGGGAGAGGGGGTAGGAGGGAGAGACTTGAGAGAGAGAGAGAGAGAGAGAAATATAACAGCCTAAGAGAGGGAGATGGAGTGAGAGAGACAAAAAGACCAAAGAGGGAGAGTGAGAGAGAGAGAGAGTGAGAAAGGGGGTTGGAGTGAGATAGATTTATTTAGGTACCTATGTGGGAGAGAAAGATACCTGAGAGAGGGGATTGGACTAAGAGAGTATTCTAGGTCATGTGGGAGGGAGTGAGACCTAAGAGATAGAGACTTTAGAGGGATAAAGAGTTATCTAGTTATGGTAATGAGTTAGAGAAGGTATGAAAGGTAAAACCTTGACTATCCATCTAGGATCATAAACTATGCACTCTAAGAATTATCAAATTTGTTGACCAAAGAGGGGAAATTTTGGTTATGTGCAAAGCATTCCAAATGGCTTGCTTTGGACGTGTTAATTGACACGATTTGCCAAATTTTCTTATATTTTTGTTTGTTCTCTTTGTCTCATTTGCACATATTTCAATGAAAGTTTATAAAAAAAGTGTGATAGTGTTAACATCTCTCTTAGCTATCTAAATATATAATTCTTTTTTCATTTTGATTTAGTTAAGGTTTTGATCCATGGCTTCTATTGTAAATGCCTCTATTTTTGGTCAAAAACCAACATGTGCTAGTTTTAGGATATATTTTTACCCGATCATTGAAACGTGAAACAAATTACATTTTTTGAAACTAGACTCCTTTCTACACATGATGAAAAAAAAATCAATTTTCAATTAGTTTGCAAAAAAATTAGGGGGGAGCACACTCAAATTTTAGCTTTTTAAGATGTGTCCACTTTGAAAATTCATAAAGTATTATATATTCATTAAAAAAAATTCAAAAAGAACGAGGATAAACTACATGGTGTTAGCAAATTTTTCATTGTTGGGATTTTTGAAATTCTAAAAAAATGTCAATCAAAAAGGGGGGAGCCCTTAACTGCTATGCTATTTTTTTTTGATAAAAACAAGACCTATTTCCCCTCTTGCTCCCCCCCCACATTTTTGAAACCCTTAATCTTCATTAATTTAAAAAAAATAGTAGCTTAGAAACTAGACTTGGAGCACTTCAACTTTTGTTCAAGCTGCATCTTGAAATTTTGAGCATAACTATCTTCATTTTCTCGTGCAAATCATATTTTTCTGATTTTAGAAAGGAAAAAAAAAAGTGGCATCTTAATTGCTAGAATTGTGTCACAAATTGGTGCACTTACCCTGATTACTATTGAGGGTTTTTGTGGACACTGAAAAATATTTTGAATGATATTATGCACTTGAATCAGGTACATACTAACATCATTTCATCCTAAAATCCATCCTCTTTTCACTTAATTGATTAAATTATCTTAGTTATTTAATTAATTGCTTCATTTGCATCTATTAAGCTAATTCATCAAATCAAGTTAATTCACCCCCTTTCACGCCAACATATCATCTCATTAAATTAAATAGATCAAAGTATTTAAATTGATCCCCTAAGTCTTCCCATTTAATTAAATAATCTTAAGTTATTTAATTAAATGTCATTTCACATTGTTTTCATTTATTAAATCATTTAATTTAATGAATATCATTGTATTCTTCTAATTCCCTTAATTGCATGATTAAACCTTGTTTAATTGCCAACTATCTAATTAATCCAATTCATCCCACTTGCAAGGGAATATTCCCTCCCCTTTTGCACAATTAAACTTTGTTTTAATTAGTAAAATATCCTTTTTCCTTACCCATGAATATTCCAAAGAATATTCTTTCTCCTCCAATCATTTTTAAGACTTGAGGAATATTCTCAAAAAGCTTCATGTGCAAGTTATCTTGAAACTTATTGTGCAAGTTAACTTTTGACCTCTTATACAGGTGAAAAGTGTGCTTGTTTGGAAGGAATGAGAACCCTTGATTAAATCTCATCTTACATTCTCACATATTGATGAGAATCCATGATCCATGCCTCCTATTTCCTTCATCCTTGACCATTAATTATCTTTTTAATCTCAACTCTCTATTTCTCATTTGCTTTCCTATAAATAAGTCACTATTTGGAGACAAATGAATCCATCTCTCAACATCAAACTTATGCAGTTGAAATCACTCACTCACACTCATAATTTGCATACATTTATCATATTTTAGATATAATTAGTTTCATAATATCTTACCTTCCATTAATGGCTTCCATAATGCATCCATTTTGCTAATTAGAGAACTAGGGTTTGAATATTTTTAGTTTAAATCTTATTTAGATTAGCTTGGAAATTGCATATCTACATCTTTTAACATAAAATAATGGTAGATTAACTCTTGCATCATACTCATTTTAGCATAAATTTTTTTTTCATCCACATATCACCATAGTTTCATTGATGAGCTCTTCAATAGAATCGATTGAAACATGCTCACTAATCTCGAGATTGGGAAAGGGTTGTTTTTCCACATAAACAAAACACCAGTTCTAAAATAAGATAAGTTTTAGATGGATTAGAGTAGACATTTTAATGCTTTTGTAGATTATAATGTTTAGTTTCAATAAAATTTTAGTTTGAATTTCATTTGAATGATATTATTTAAGATTGAGTATCAGTGGCTTCGTTATGCTTTGATTCTTTATGGATCAACTATAATCGGCCCATACCAATATCCTCATCCAATATTCTAGCACCAAATGGAGGGAAAACCAATCAAATTTAATAAATTTCTATCTCAAATTTGATTTATTTTTACTTTTGTGGGAAAGAGCGACACCCAATTCAATTTCAATGATGCCTTTGCAAGGCGATGTCATGTAGTGACGCTAAAATAATTTCAAATAGTGATGCCTATTAAATATATCAACATTGATTAAATAAATGGCAACACTAATATAATATAGATGTATCAAAGATTTGAAAAAAGTGACACCTGATTGAATAGTGATGCTATTGTACTCTCTATTTTTTTCTGTAGAGTGACGCATTTGTTCACCAAAGAAACACAATCATGAACAGTGATGCCCAACTTTGGTAAGTAGTTTAATGATCATTTTTTAGCATTTGTTCTAATTTTTTTGATTCATTAGAGTACAAACATGCCTCTAATGTTGTTCTGGGTTTTAGACTAATGTGGTTTTGCAAGATTGGAGAACATGAAGCTAAAGTGAAGAAGCATTCTCATCTTAATATTTTATAATTGTAACAAGTATTTGATGCTTTGGGCCAATTATAACCAAATTTCTTATGTTTTTTTCTTTATGTTCTAGGACCTCACTAAATTTAATTTGGGTTTAAAATGAACTCTCAAATGGAACTAAAATTGAACCCTCATGGGTAAAAGTACAAACCTGTGTCACACTTTGGACCAATTATAACCAAATTTCTTATGTTTTTTTCTTTATGTTCTAGGACCTCACTAAATTTAATTTGGGTTTAAAATGAACTCTCAAACGGAACTAAAATTGAACCCTCATGGGTAAAAGTACAAACCTATGTCACACTTTGGGCCAATTGAATTGATTTTATCGAACTAGTTTCGACTGGAAGGAATTCATCTGAGTGGGTTTCAGTCGAAACCATGTGGTGACAACATGATGCCTATGTGGCCTCACCGTGTTGGTGAAGTAGGTTTTGGCCTAAGTACTTATGGCTGAAGGACATGAATATAAAGGCAAAAAAAAGATAGAGCGCGAGAATTTTGCATGTTCGCTCGAAGAGTTTGCAGTTGGAGAGTGCTCACCCGAAGAACTTGCCTACAAATAGGAAATCAAAGCCAAGTTCTTTCATTCGAATTTGGTGATTTGGTTAGTTAGTTTTTGGGTGTTTCTTAATAAGAAATCTCCAAGTCTTTGTTTGTTTTATGATTCAATTTTGTGACTGTAAGATCTAGGGTTTTAGTTTTGGGTTTTTTTATTTTTGTTCACTAATGGTGTAAATCTTGCTTCAAACACACATGTCGTTTTGTAAAGGTTGTAGAATCATTTTTAGATACATATTTTTCTATGTGATTCTTAGGGTTTATTAATAGAAAAATAAATAAAAAATTCTAAGTCATAGTTTGTTCCTTAGGAATCTGATAAGTGGAACATTCAAGTTCTCATTCAATTCTGCGTGTGTGTGTTTTTCTCTATAAGCAATTAGTGAGCAATGAGCTTACTATTTGTTTGATGGTTCCTTTTGGAGCATCTACGAGTTAGGGTTTGTTTTTTAGGGGTTTTTTAACAACCTATGAACTCATCAAAACTAAGTATATCTTCTTCACTGCATGCCATATATTTTATATTTTAAACCCTGAAAATTGAAAGTATTTAAGAAATGATGTGATAACAGAGATAATATTAGGTCACTCTTTCAACATCATTTCTATGGACACTGTTTCAACAACTTTTATTTAGATAGTAGAGATGATATTATGTTGAAATGATGTTTATAGATTTGACAAAGTGTCCATAAAATGGTGAAAATAATAGAATGATTAATCTTCCAAATTTGTCAACATTATTTAACCATTAGTAGATTATTTAGTTGTTTTGGCCTCTTTATTTTGCATATAATCCATGGTTTCACTTTCTGGGAATATAGTTCCTTTCAATATAACTAGTTCATCCTTGGAGGCACTTTTATATGTATGACTATCAATTTTTTATGTAAAGTCAAATGTTCAAAAGCATTTTTTAAATCGATGTATTCCTCATGTTTTGTTCTATCAAGTTTCTAGATTATTTTATGGAATACTCTTGTCATAATTTAAGTTTGATTTGATTATTTTATGTTGTCTTTTACCATCTACAGATTGGAGACCCCTGCAGTTGCACAATACAGTTTTGGTATTGGTATCTTGAGTTCTAATATCCCAACTCTACCTGTAATAACTAAAACATATTAAGATCAAGTTCATTCTTAATCACACACCTTAGCTAATTATGAGAAAATTAGCATTAGTGATTATAATGAGCCAAGGATAGTCAATTTGGCTAAATATTGCACAACTAAAGAAAATGAGATATATTAGGAGTTGTTTAAAAGATACAAATATAATTTAAGGCTTTCAATCCCAAAGAACTATCTCAAATTATCCTGCTAAGGTCATAGGTAAATTTGTTTTGACCAAAATATAGTTCATATAATTCATATTTAATTGGCACCATTTATAGTTGTAATGTCCCCCACAATTTGAATATTCAATGTCTATCAGTTTCTTATCAAAAATGACCCATGAGTGCAAGGTGAGCAAGCAATGAGTAAGTATTATTATTCACCACTTTATAATCACTAAGAGCCCATAAAGATTAGGTGAGAGCATATGGTGAATAAATAATGATTTTAATATGTCATTGAAATAAATATCAAAGATTAGAAGATATAGCAATAGATTTCACAAATAACAAAAATATTCATAATCACTAGGAACCCATAAAGATGAGGTGAGAGCATATGGTGAATAAATAATGATTTTAATATTTCATTCAAATAAATATCAAATATTAGAAGATATAGCAATAGATTGCACAAATAAAAAAAATCTTCACAAATATGTTGGTGTTTCAAATAGATAGTACACAAATGTGAGTCAAATCTAATTCCACATTATATTTTTGCTTAAAAAATATAAAATATCAATTGATAAAACATAAAATAACTCAATACAATAAATTTTGTAGGAGATTTTCCCTGAAGAAACCAAAGGGATTCCATCTTATAATCTCCAAATCTGAGGGATTTTTCCCTTGAATTTTATTACTAAACATAAGGGACAAACTATAACATAAAGTATAAAAATTGACAATTATTTCTAGGGTCAAGCAAGCACCTTATTTTATAGCAATAGGAGGCCCCACAAATTCCAATGCTTCATTTCCTATTCAAAAATAGTAGTTAAAATAGAAATGAGATTCCCTACCAGAATAGCCCCACTTTGTCTAAAACTCCTCATTAATTTCATGTCATTCAAATAATTTTTCATGATGATGAACGCTAAGTGTCTCAAGGATTACGACACCCTTTTTATGAAAAATCACTCCCACATAGCTAAAACTAAATATAATTTTACTATTATTTTATTTAAACTTTTACTTTTCCAACCCATGGCCCCTTCACTAAACACAATGATATCCTTATTTGAAATCAAGGATCAGACCTACATAAGATAAATTAATCAAGGAGAGACATTACAACAATAAAATCCAAAATATGTTAGACATTGGTTGTCTTGGAACGGTAAAATTTTGATAACCTCATTAACCCTTCATGCTTATTAGTTTCCCAAGAAGTTCATATTACAGACATAAAATTTCCTCATATAGCATTTTCACCAAGGTCTGGGTTAAATTTTGTCATATAGCCCCATAAATTTCATCTGAAATTAAATCTTTAACATTTGAAAATGTCGACATAAGTTGATGTAGGTCTCACCAATAATAATATACATCTCTTTAGTATATCGGCAAGACATCAAAAGTGTCATACCGATAAGGATATATGCCAAGAGAATGTGGGTTCACATTTTCTATCGGCAAGGCAAAAGGTATCGGTGTGACGATGTGAGGTCATATCGAGCTAAATTGCATTTTACCGATTGGAGTAGAATAAAGTGTATCGGCCAAAATATAGTCATCGGGGTGAGATTTCAAAGGACTACCCAAAGCGTTTACTGGTCTTACCGATAAAGCAAAAAGAAGACTCATTCGGTAAGACAATGATGTCGAGGAGAGTTTGGGGAGTCTCATTGACCCCTCATGTTATACCAACAGAAATTCGCATATAGAGATAAAATTTGTCGAAGAGACAATGTGTGTGGTCTCACCAAAGAAAAAGTGTATTGGTGAGATAAGTCTCAGTGGGGAGATCTAAGAGAGGTCATGATGAATATTATTTTGTCGGCAGGACAATTACTTGGTCTCGGTGACTTAAGCTGACAAAGGGAATATCTCGATGAGACAAAGAGTCTTCAAAGTGAAATGAAGAATCATTGGCCCGATTCGTTAAGGTTGGGCAATAGTTTGCTTTGGAAAAAATCATGGTGATATATAAAAAAAAAGGAGAACTATCATGGAGACTTGTGATGTCAGGGGAACTAAAAGATGTCTTAGCAGATGTGTGAACATTGAACAGATGGATCGGCCAGAGATTTGAAATGTCTTGCCGATATGATACATGATGTGACAACGAGAATTTTGAAAAACTTGCTTCATTCATGTCTCAGTGAAGACATTAATGGCGCCATGAAGCATAAAATATTTTGCACAACAAGGTAAGCTCAATTGAAATCATTTTTTTATAGAATTGGCAGCGAAGGAGAGCAGAGGAACGAGCAAAATAATTGAGGCATTCATCTAACTTGGATTTTCAGGTGAAATACAGTAGGTTCCTCATCCTCTAAAAAATTGTAAATTTTGAAAATGGAAGGAAGTAGTTAAGAAAATATAAAAGGAAGAAAACATGGGGAGGGTAGTCAACCAAAGGGAAAAAAGAAAAAAACTAAAATACGACCAGAGGGCACTGAGAGAAAATTGAACCAAGATCTCATAGACCAGCTACCTAGTTTAGGACCTAAAGCAAGGCATTTCACATAGCTTAAGGTGGAAGTAGAAAAATTGGATGACAAATGTAAGTTCATAGGAGATGTTTGGACCCTAATTAGAGGATACAAATTGTTCAGTTTCCACTACCATAGAAGAAATCGCTTTGAGCCAATATGTAACCTATGGAGGCTTAATTTGGGAAAACTGGTGTGCCATAATGTTCTTGTTGACGTCGAATTGGTGAAATTATTGGCTGGTCATTATAATCCGAAGAATAGGGCCATATGTGATTTATCTAGGAACTCGATAATACATGTCTCTGAGAATGCAATAAGTGAGGTCTTCAAGCTAGAAGGAATATGCAATGAGAAGATTATAAATGAAGAGCTCAAGAGTGAATTCAGAAGAATGGATACCATTTACAAGGGTTGGAGGTTACCCCTGCACAAAATTAGGTGCCATGGAAAACTGACTCCAATGGAAGACAATGAGGGACCACCATTTCATGTGGATCTTTTCGAACCCTACATAAAGTGCACTTATTTTTCAGTGGGATAGGTATTGGGGATGGAGGTCCCAAAGCATATGGTAGTTGTACCTATGGTGATTGTCATGGATATTCAATATCATAACTCTAGGTCTTTTGATTATGCTTCACATGTGTTTAAAAAGCTTGATGTAGGGTTGCTGTCAATAAAGAATGAAGCCTTTGTCCTGCACCTCCAAAATTATTCATTGTTGATGCACTTGGTGCTATATTTTGGACAGGAATTAGGATTGTGGCCCTAGGAGCTGAGAATTTTGCAATTTGATAAGGAAAACAAGCCATTGCCTATTCAGTTTTGGACTGTTGCTTCGGACAACAGGTTTGCTAATTCTATTTTCTTGCATTTTGAAGAATATTTTGTAATTCTATTGTACAAGTTTTATAATCATCCTTGTGACTATTCCTTGTCTGATGAAATAAAGAGATTTCTCAGGCCTAAGGATTTTAATGAACCAATCAACCACAACTGGGGGGATTGATATTGTTTAGAAAATGCCACCATGATTAGGGTTTATGGTTTTGAAAGTACTCCATTTATTTTTCCTAGGATAGTTCCATATAGGATTGCGTACTTGGAGATTGTTCGGAAAATGGATTTCTCCAGTGTCATGAGCTTAAGCTCTTATGAGAAGTAGGCCTTTATGCCAAGTACGATGTGTTTTAGTGATTCTACTATGTTAGCAAAGGAGGGATACAATTTAATTCTGGATAAGTTATTGCATTATAACATGAGGAAAGCGCCATCAAGAAAAAACTTTGATCAAGAGGGATATATTCATTCTGCGAGACAAAGGATAAACTTTGGAGGGTATCAACATGTGCCCTATCATTCTGATGACATAATTAGAAACTTGGAAGCAAAAGAATTAGAAATGATAATTGAGAAACATGATCAAGAATTGTTAGATGTTGAGTTGTTGTCTTCCAGTGAAGAAGTATTAGAGGCTAATAGGCCACAAGGTCCATCTGAAAAGGTATTGAGGATAAGAACTCAAGATTACACCTATCCCGCTAGATAGAAGTCATTTATATAAAGCTTTCACTTGACTCCCTTTTACCCAACAATACACTGGTCTTATTTATCCTTCTAGGTTCCATCCATTTCATTTACATCTCTTAATTAAATATATAAATTTTCACTTTGATATTGCATATACAATTTATACCAAATTAGGATCATATCTTTCCACTATCAAATAGCCATTTGTGGATAGTTTGGTCAAGTAGGAAGCATAATTCAAAATCTGTGTCATTCATATTGGTGCACTCGCCTAGGTTTAGCAGAGCCTTAAGATGAGAAGGTCCAACTATATTGGTTGGCCTTGTTAGTTGGCCAATAACGTTGTGAGAGCTTGGCAACTTCTCGTGGTTCATTGAAACCAACATTTTTGAGACCCAATAGATTGGCGACTCCGCTGGGGAAACTTGAGAGAAATTCGGTGGTAGATAGTTTTTCCATATAGAGTTATTAAAAGAGAACCACAATTAAATTTGAAAATTGACTCCGCTGGGTGAAATAACTGTTAGAGTAAAGGTTTTAACTTAGTTATGTTGATTAAGTTACCTTTATTCCCTTCTTAAGATTTCACGTTAGTTTGCATAATGTGACATTTAATAATTATATTAATTATTAAATGTTTTCCTATTAGGGCTTCTATTAGGGTTTTATTAGGGTTTGCATGATCTCCTTTTTATAAGGATTGATCCCATTGTATTTCATATCAATTCATTTATCTCATTCTCTCTGATATATACATTTTTAGTTTTCAGAGAACCCTTGCTTGTTTGTCTCCATCTCTTCTTTTGTGACAGGTTATTTGCATGCAGGTGATTTTTGGGGTTTGTGAAGTTGTATTTTCTGAACTCCTACATAGTATCAAAGCTCCACACCTGTTGCTTCCTGTTCTTGTTTTGAAGATTTTTGGAGCTACAAGGATTTGTTGCAAGCCATTTTTTATTGGAGCCGTCATCATTTTTGCTTTAGAAATTTAGTTTTCACTCATTTACAGGAAAAATGATTTCTGGGTTTTATAGCCAGTGTCGAAATCTGAACTGGGTATCTTTTAGATTTTGCATATCTTGCACAGATCTGGAGAAAATCACTATTGAAAAAGTGGTGCCTGTCATTTTTCCCCTGGTTGAAGGTTAAAAAAAATCAATTTTTCATCTTCTATTTGTTGGATCAAAAAACGATTTTTGGGTTTTGTTTCTAGCATCAAAATATTTGAGTTCTAATTTTTCTTTACAAACAGTAAGTAGATTTTCTAGAAATCAAGTTAGAAATAAATGTTTTTTGCTAGAAAATTCATTTTTTGCAAGCTAAATTTAGTTTTTGAAAAATTCATAACTTTTGGCCACGATGTCCACTTTTGGCAAATGAGATATTGACGAAAAGCTTGTTTCGAGCACTTCATAGTTGTGTATGCCATGTTTTCAGATTTGGTCATCTACATATATCTGAAGTTATTTTCATCATGGAGGTAGATGTGAACATTGGTTTGTGCATTTACTCTTTTTTGTTTTCATGCAGTAAGTTTGTATTTTGTCCTTAATTTATGCATGTTTTGCATGTTCTCGAAAAGCTGGTTCTATCAACTTCCCAGTGGTGTGGGTCTTATCACTTCATTTTTTTGTTGGTGCATTCTACAACCAATTTTGTGGCTATCCTTCATGTATTTCCAGTATTTTATCCTTTGAGGGCATTTTGAGCATCATTTGTAAGCTATCTTTTATGTAAACGCACTGAGATAAAGTGCCACACTATTGTACATGCATCTTTTGGAGATTTTGCACATAAGGTTATGCCATATTTTGTAAATGCACTGATATTATAAAGTGCTATGAGAGGTTGTGTAGTTCGCCTTTTTTTTGCCATCACATCTTTGTCCGGTGAGTATCCCTCCATGACGACAATGAATCCATACCATTAGGGGTTGTGTAGTTTTCCTTTGTTTTCCATCACACCTTTGTCTGGTGAGTTCCCCTCCATGATGACAATGGATCCATATGATTCCAGCCTCATGCATGTGTGCTTTGTTTTGTAGACCACTTTTTCAGTTGCAGAGTCCTATCTTGCGCACTTTCAGATGTTTCTTCTCCTTCATGCACTACAGGGTGTTTCACATCATTTCAGTGGATCTATCAAGCTCTCCCAGTTCAACATTATGGGGGGTTTACTATATTGTTCATGCTAATTCTTCCTTGGTTTCTTGCATTTGTTTATATTAATTATTAAATATTTTCCTATTAGGGCTTCTATTAGGGTTTTTCCTATTAGAGTTTTATTAGGGTTTGCATGATCTCCTTTTTATAAGGATTTATCCCATTGTATTTCATATCAATTCATTTCTCTCATTCTCTCTGATATATACATTTTCAATTTTTAGAGAACCCTTGCTTGTTTGTCTCCATCTCTTCTTTTGTGACAGGTTATTTGCATGCAGGTGATCTTCAGGGTTTGTGAAGTTGCATTTTCTCAACTCCTACAATAACATCTTTTCTCACTTTTAGAAATAGTGGGTGGCGACTCTGAATGAACAAAAATGGTGAGACTGATACAATAAAATAAAAATCAGAAAGGATTCAGCCTAGAGTCCAAACCATCATAGTTTCTCACAACATGCAAGGAAGGAGATCTTTGTACAAGGAGGGGGATGGTCCTAATGACAAAGGTAAGAGAACCTATAAAAATGATCAAGGCAGGAAGGTATTCAATGACCTAGATCCAACCACAAAAAATATAATATCAAAACAACTGATGGAAACACACAACTCATACGAGGCATTAACAATTGAAAATAGCCCATCTAAAGAGCTTCACACTCCTGAAGAGAAGAGAAATCCTTTCCATCGAATAAGCCATGATAAAGATGAAGAGTTCATGGCTGAATTTGAATGTGATCAAAGAGCGGCACTTTTTGAGGAAGGACTTGAATATGAGGCAGTATATGAAGAAAACCATGAACTTATCACCCAAAATTAGACAGATGCATAGTGGGAACGTATGAGGCAAGAAATTGAAAGTTCAAGGATAGAATATGAACAAAGGCTTCAGGCCATGAAATAATTTGAGAAGTTGAAGTTACAGAAGGCTCAAGTTAAAACATCAATGGTTGATTCACCTGAATATATGCCCCTACATAAGAACAACAATATGAAGTCATCAAATTCCCCACAAGCCTACCAAAATCAGCCAAAGAATCAATATAAAAACAAAAATTCTCCACCACAACATGGAAATATTCAGTCACCTCCTCATCAAAAGTATGTACCCCCACAAGGTCAACAATATGTGGCAAATACTAACCCACTGTACCACCATCAGCATTACCAAAACCCCCCTCCACAATACACAACCATGATTAGATGGTTTGATCTTGCTAGATTTCAGATATACCCTTACCCTTTAGACAACAATTGGAGGAACCTAGTCTCTAAGTTCATAGGAAGTAATCTAGTTACAACCGAGGAGTAGCTGAGAAAATTTAAAGCAGTTATTCAAGACTTGGATATGCAATATGAGGATGTACATATGAGATTATTTATGATGTCACTGATTGAGGTTGCCAGGGACTTGTTTAATAGTCTACCAATTGCATCCATTTATTCCATTCATGTATTTTATGAACAGTTTCTTCAATAGTATGGGAATCAGTGTGCATCAGATTTTACTTTGCATGAGTTAGTAACTATCCAAAAACATCAAAATGAGTCATCCTATTATTTTAACCAAAGGTTGTTAAGTTACATAATAAAATACCTCAGGGATCCAAGTTGGTTGATCTTGTTGCATTAAGTATCTATTTGAAAGAATTGGACCCCAAGATAGGATATGAATTGAGAAACAAAGATCCTAGTAATCTGGCTGAAGCTCAAAAGATAACATTAACTATTGAAAATAATAGGAAAGTTGCAGGGATTTTTTCTAAAAGGGAAAACCCTAGGGCTCCCCCATATGCTCCCCCAAACAAACAAGAGAACACATATAGGAATGAAAGACAAAGGTTGCATGACATGCCTTATAATACAAACTGGAAGGATGGGAAGCTGGTAAATGATATACAAAGAAATAAAGAAACACCAAATCCATTAAAAAGGAAAGGAGCATATATGGTAGACGAAATTCCTTGGTGCTCAGTCTGCTACGTGCCACATTCCCCAAAGCATTGTGTTACAACTCTATCAATACTAGAAGAAGGCACACTAGAGAATAACGGTGGTGAAGAACAAAATGTCTATTTGACTTCCCACACTCTTAACTCTTTGGAGAGGGAATATTCATCTTCATAGGAGGAAGGATATGAGTATAATGTTGATCACCAAAAATACAATATTCACATGGTAGAACAACATGTTTTTTTTTATCATGAATAAAGTGATAATGAGAAAAATCCCCCAATTGTATCATGTCAAACTAATAGGTACAGTGTGAGGAGACCAAGTGAAGAATAAATTGAAAGGTTGACTATTGCAGCCATGGAGGAAGCTAGAAACAAATATCGGTTGAGGAACATAACAGTGAATAGAGATGAGGGTGTCCTGAGAGGAATATTTGTAAAAAATAAAAAAGTATCAAAGGAGACATCAAAAATGACAGATGATAAGCAGCCAAACAAAAATGAATAGAAGGGATCTCCTAAGGAGGAAATTAAATAAATCCCCATTGAGAAGAAGAATCCAAATCAAACATCCAAAGGAGAAAAAGAAGAGAACAAGGGAGAATTGACATAACCTAAAAAGGTGATCAAAATTGAAGGTACATCCTTTGATTTCATACAAGCCTTATCTCAATTGAAGATGTATGTCCCATTAATTTAAATAATGAAGATCAAGGAATATAGGGAAGGTGACATACAATTAGTGTCTAATAGGAATCAAAATATAAACCCTAAAAATAAAAAAGTTTATGAAATCAATAACAAAAGGAAGGAGATAAAAATTCTAGAGGCCTACCTAATGAACACATCACAAATTGACCCATTCTTTACCACCTTACTCATAAGTGGAAAACTAGTAAGAAATTGCATGATAGACTTAGGTGCCTTCATGAATATCATGCCAGTAGGGGCAATGAAATAGCTTGGTATGTGGATAGATGTGGAAGGAGGTAAATGCTACGCCATGGATATCGGGCATGTTCTAGTTGTGGGAATAATGAAGAATGTGGAAGTAAGATTAGCAAATTACCCATAATCTTCCTACAATATTAACATAACCGTAATTGAAACACCTCCCCTATTTGGTATGCTTCTATCAAGACAGTGGACTGCAGTAGTAGGAGGCAATGTACAGTTTGATTTATCATATGCCACCATACCAGTGAATAGAGAAGAGGTTAAGTTATATAGGGAACCCAAAATGAATCAAATAGTTGAATATGCTCCTCAAGAGAAACTTAACTATTTCTATGATGTAGATTTGGGGAGTTTTAGGGTAGAATTATCTCAACTTGAGTTGGTAAACAAAGATCCGATTGATAAAAATATTTCTGAAAATCAGCAAGGGGTATGGAAAATCTACTTTGATGGGGCCTGCAGCCAAGAAGGTAATAGAGTTGGGATAGTTTTCATATCGCCTGATGGTTCAACTTTTAAATATTCATTTTTGTTAGCATTTGAATGTACAAACAATGTGGTGGAATATGAAGCTTTGTTGACCGGATTTAATTTAGATGTTAAACACAAGATTAAACTCTTAATAGTTTTTGGAGACTCGGAGCTGGTTGTGTCTCAGATCATATCAAAATATGTAGCAAAAAATAAAAGACCGAAATAGTATAGGAATGCAATATGGGATACAATAAAATTATTTTATGCTTTCTCTATTGATTGGGTGGATAGATCAAAAAATATAATGACATACTTCCTAGCTAATGTAGCACTAAAACAAGATGACATCACGCTAGTAGGAATATCCCAAGCTGAGTTCAAAACAAGACCTGTTGTGCCTGAAAAATGTATATAATTGGTAGGTTTTTAATGATGACATTGATCTTTTAAAATTCCTTCACTGTATAGACCAATATGAGGCTCGGGAAATTTATTTCAATGCCTTTGTGGAAGAAATAAATGGGGAACAAACAATATTCAAAAAGGTCTTGCAACTTAAGACTAGTAAAATTCCCAAGGGGTTAGAAGCATTGGAAAGAGTATACGATGGAACTAATCGATCGCTTATGAAATAAATGTCAGTCAAAAGGGAAAATATTGAATAAATAGACTTAGGGACTGAACTGTCACCAAGGAAGGTATATATTGGGAAGAAAAAAAGCCCGACTGTCCAAAGAATGCTGATTTCATTGTTAAGAAAATATAAACATGTGTTCGCATGGTCTTATGAGGACCTCAAGGCATATAGGGAGGATTTATTTCAACATGAAATTCTATTGAAAACAGATGCAAAGCCATTTAGATAGAAACAAAGGCCTATTAACCCCACATTGAAACCAAAAATGTAGAAGGAATTGGCCAAACTTAGAGATGGAGGTATCATTAAACCTTTGAGGCATTCAACATGGGTGTCAAACCTTATTCCTATTTAAAATAAAATTGGAGATATCAGAATGTGTGTGGATTTCATAAATCTTAATGTAGCATCCCTCAAGGATAACTACCCTCTACCTAAAATGGAAGCTATACTGCATAGAGTAACCAGGTATGAGTTTTTGTCTATGATGGATGGTTTTTCTAGTTATAATCAAGTTAAGGTCAGGGAATCTGAGCAATACAAAACAACTTTTACAACCCCATGGGGAACATATGTCTATGTGAGAATGTCTTTTGGTCTCACAAATGCGGGAGAAACCTTTCAAAGAGCTATGGAGTTAGCATTTGCAGACTTGATTAATGATATAATGGTGGTGTATCAAGATGACCTTACTACTTACTCAAAGAGAGCTGAAGATCATGTAGTTCTACATCTTTAAAAAATATCCATTAAAGCTTTAGAGTATGGCATTAGTTTGAACCCTAAGAAATATCATTTTCCTTTTATCGAGGGAAAACTCTTAGGACACATTGTGTCAAAAGAGGGATTTAGAATAGATCCTAAGAGAGTTGAGGCTATAGATAAGGTCCATATCCCTAAATTTGTAAAAGCCATCCAATCTTTTTTTGGGCAGATTAATTTTGTTAGGAGGTTTGTGTAAAGCTTTGCTGAGATTGTTAAGCCCATATAAAAATGCTAAGGATAGGACAAAAAATTGATTGGACTATAGAAGCATTAGAAGCCTTTGTATCCATTAAAAGAGCCATTAAGGAAGCCCCTATCCTCAAATCTCCTAATTTCACAAAACCTTTCCAAATATTTTCATTCGCTTCCTTGCACACTATAGTTGTTGTTATATTACAAAAAAATGAGGATGGTCATGAGCAGCATGTGTCTTTCTTTATTAAATCATTGCAAGGGTCAGAATTGAAGTATAGAATAATGGAAAAACAAGCCTTTGCACTAGTAAAAGCCACAAAAGCCTTTAGACCGTATCTTGTTGGAGCCAAAGTGATTTCTTATGTCCCTCACACAGTTGTCAAAGAAATTTTAACATAGTCAAAACTAACAGGGAAGAGATGCAAGTGGATTAATAAAATCTAGGAATTTGATATGGAAATACATATTACTAAATTGATAAGAGGCCAAGGATTGGCCAAATTAATGGCAGAATCAAATATTGAGGCAAATCAAATTTGCAATATAGAAGAAGAAGGAAATTCAATTGCAAGTGTGTACACTAGAATGTGCAAATTAAAATGAATCTAAACTAATTAACCAATGAAACATTAGATTAAAGAAACTAAATTAAAGAAAGAAAAATGCAAACTCTAAAACACAAGCAACTCCTTCAAATTTGTCCCATTGTCCTCTATCTCCAAGGATTCATTTCAAGATGCTTGCTCTCAGTTGTTTAAAACAACAACTTGTAGAATGGCAGCTTGAGAGAATGAGATTAATGAAAATGCATGTGCATTGCTAAAAGATTAAGCTATGAAATTGAAATGCTAATTAAATGCTAGAAATGCTAAAATGCGACTATAGTAACAATGCATGAAAATTTAAGATTCGAGGTCCTTTTCAACTCATAAGAGGGTTGTATTTATATATTTTCAAAGGCAAGAATTCAATTGGCCAAGATCGACGGTTGAGTTCAAACCTGTTAAAATGAACGGTGAGAGATCGAGAATTTGAAAAGAAGATGGAATTTTGAGAGACAGATGGAGAATGAAGAGACGATTGAAAGGTGTCTCATAAAATAAATAAATATTCAATTATGTGTGAGAGAAATGAAAAGGCTTTAATTAAATATTGAAAATATTTAACTATGTGAGAAGAGGAAAAGACTTTTTAATTTAAATATTTTAAAATATTTAATTATTGAGAAGAGTGAAGAATTTAGGAAATGTTTTAATTAAATATCGAAAATATTCAATTAAATGTGGAATGAAGAATATCATTTAAATTTAGAATTTAAACTTTTGATAATTAATGTAAATAAATTGTGAAATCTATTTAATTAATTAAGAGGAAGGTAGCATTAATTAAATAAACTTATTTATTTAATTAAACTAGAAGAATTTGGAAAATGAACAATATAAATAAATAATTAAATTTATTTATATGTAGATGACTTAAGAATATTAATTAAATAATTCATATTTAATTAACTAATAAGTTTGATTAACCATGACCATTTTTAGATGTATACATTTTCCCCCTCTTTGAAGTGATGTGTTTTACGCATTGCTTCAAAGAATTTGCCCCTGATTTTGAAAAATTTAACTGATGGTGCTATATGCCCCCTCGAGAGATAAATCATGTGATGAGAATGATTATGAGACTGATTTGGGAGATTTTTAGATGATTTTGGAGAAAATTTAGTGATTTAACTCTTGAAATAGCACTTTGCATAGTAAAAATGCCATTTTTACCCCTTTAAAAGGTGAAAAAGGTGAGAAGTCACTTTCATTTGAATAGTAGCCTTTGAGAATTTTGGAGCTCTGAGAGAGATATTAGCAATGTCGATTCCTTATGAGCGCCATAGATTTGAGCGAGGTCACTGTCATCAGAGACCACTTGCGTATGGACCTCCGGTAAGTCGATCAAAACCTCTCCATGAAATTTGTAATGATTTTCGGATGCTTTTTTTTATTTTTTTTATTTTTAAAATTCTATTTTAGCACATACAAGCCATAGTTTAGTGCATACATTAGATAAATCGATGCATCCAAAGTGGCACATAGGTACAAAATAGTTGCTCATAGATGCAAAATAGTTACGCATAGGTGATCTAGCGCATAGGATAGATCAAATGGCACATCCATGAAACTTGCCTGCAAAAAATGATAGGTTAGTGCATAGGCTAGATTAGCACATAGATGAACCGTTTTAGCACATTTGCTTGATAAAATAATGCATTCATGAAATCATGCATCCATAGACTATTTTAGCGCATCCATGTAGAAAAGTCGTGCATCCATGGTTTTAGTGCATTGATTGACTGTTTTGGCACATCCATGGGTTTTTGCTGAATTTCAATTTTTGAAGAAAAATTGATGCATGCTTGATGATTGTTGCTAGATTAGACAACAAATTTTATGCTTTTTGAATATCATCAATGATTAGATTTGATAAATTTGTCTTTGTGCTTGAAGAACAAATAGGTCTAATAAATTTGTTTCCATGCAATATGAATACAAATAGAAATGATAGATTTGCTTTTCCGATTGAATGTCAAATAGATAGATATTGAGTCATGATGACTATTAGATTTGTTTCCATGTGATATGAAAAACAAATAGTAGTTGATGGATTTTCTTTCTTGTTTGAAAGTCAAATTGAGTCATGATGACTGTTAAATTTGTTTCCATACGATATGAAAAAAAAATAGAAATTGATTTGAACTTGTTTGATGTATTGATTGATTGATTATATTCATTGTTGATTGCTTTGCATGATTGCTTGATGATATTGTAAAGGAGGAATTTAACCTCCTCCACATCAGATAGAGATTTCCATAGACATGGGAGATGATTCCTCGACTGTCCCACGAGGATTTAGGGGTGATAGACCAGTGTGGTTTGAGAGCTATGTTGAGTATCCCGCAGTATCGGGTCATCAGGGCACTATTTACTACCTTAGCGAAGCGGTGGAATAGCGACCACAACACCTTCCATTTGTCGACAGGAGAGATCATGGTGACCCCAAAGGATGTTTACAGGATTTTGGGTATTCTTGTGGTTGGAGAGCTTGTGATTTATGATCACAAGGAGATTGGGGGGACAAATGCTTTGAGACGGGTCTTCCAGGATCCTCATGTCTCTGGATATGAGCTTCCTTGGAAGGAGATGATGGAGAGATATGCCCCACTACCTTCGGTTTTAGTAGGTATGATCGATGGTTTCCTTTGTCTTGATTGTAGGTCAAAGGGACTATCAGTTGGGTGGGGTAGGATCTTGGAGGACATGCTTCTCCACCGCACCAGATATACATGGGGGTCATGCATACTTTCCCATCTATACCATGACCTTCATCAGGTCGTGTACACAGATGGGAAGAGTCTCTCCTATGGGGTGACTCTTTTATAGATATTCACATGGGAGCACTTTGTGATTACATGCCCCATCATCCGGAGAGATCACCCCATTAGATTTCCATACATTTATGCATATACAGGGCCCCTTGTCCAGCCGAGGCTGGGCAAATTGGAGTACTGGCAGTGAGTACTTGATGATTTGGATACCATCATCTGGCAATCATATGTAGACTACGACCCATGGGAGGCCGATGATATAGAGCTACCTTACATGACCAGATCTAGATACTTGCTTGGGAGGACCCCTTTCATCATCGAGCAGTTTTTGGTGATGAGAGTGTTGAGACAGCTTGGATTGGTTTAGATGATGCCATAGGGTGTGGCACATTATGCTAGACTCTGAGAGGATGTATCAGAGTGGGGTCCCTTTGTGACCATTGAGGTAGCTAGGATAGAGTACTTTGATTTGCAGCCAACTTAGTGTGCCATGCATCTAGAGGTTACCGATGCAAGGATGACGGATGATTACGTAGCTTATTTTTATACGCATCCCTTCCCATGATTTACTAGTCCAGATGAGCCTACCCCATTGATGGGAGGGGTAGTTGTATAGATGGGGTGACAACAGCCCCAGGGACCTCTGGTAACAGGGCGACCACAAGGTCAAGCATCGGTACAAGCACAGGGAGAGGTACAGGTAGATTAGGCTGAGGATATCGATGGAGTAGCTATGGACATGGATGATGAGAGCTCCGAGGATGAGGAGATGGATGAGGAGTCAAATGACTCAGACAGTGGGGATGATAGGGATGATGGGGGTGGTGGGAGACATAGACTTTTCTTTGATGTTCCCTTCAGTACGAGGCCACAAACATCTAGAGTGGTGGGTAAGGCCAGTACTTCTGCGCCATGGATTACTATTAGGGCTCCGTCATAGGGACAAGTGGATGCTTTGTAAGCTAAGGTTCAAACTCTTCGAAGTTAATTGGCATAGGCGCAAGTGACCATTAGTTAGCTGCAAGCATAGATAGCACAACCACTACCTCCTGACCCACAAATAGCTTAGCTTGCAGCTGAGAGAGATAGCTTCAAGGAGCGATGCATACAGGCTGAGGGGGTAGCTGAGAGACTGCTGAGATCAGTTGAGAGAGCCTCTATAGGAGAGGTTGTAGTAGAGGGGCTAGAGACTGCTTGGGAGGCTAAGTACTACAGGATGCAGTATTTTGAGGCAGTTCCACCTAAGTGGCGGATAGCATTAACATAGTCAAGTACTTAGACTCAGACTCATTCATGCAGTCACTCTAGGAGTGTGACCAAGAGTGTGGGTCAGTCAATCAGACGAGAGATCAGAACTTCTGGGAGTAGAGATCCGTCGAGACCTACTACCTCCGGAGGTAGAAGCAGTCATGTTCCACGACCAGATGCCCCTCAGTGATGAGCATTTTGTACACATTCATGCCATTGCATGCGATATATCTTTTTGAAACATTTGATATACTTGTATTCCTAGACATTTGTTTTGATGAGATCTATGATATGCAGTGGTGATTTGATTATGCACGTGTTATGGATGATTTATACACATGTTATGAATGATTTATGCACATGTTATGGATGTATATTTTGATTTTTATATGCTATGTCATGTATGATGATGTAATAATGATATGATCTAATCTAAATAATTTTTTTCTTTCTTCATGATGTATGCAATGAATGTATGATGCAGGATGTAAATGCTTTACATGAAATGAGAGAATATGATTTATGATGTAAGATGAATGATAATAATGATGTAATGGAAATGCACTTATGTAATGAACTTATGATATATGATGCAATGAAAATGAACATGATAATAATGATGATGAAATGAAATGATGATGAATGTAATTTTAGTTATGAATGTGTGTGAAATATGCAAATGTATATGTTAATGAATGATTAATGAATGATTAAAATAATGACCATGCATATGATTTGTAATGATGGATAATGATCATGATGAAAAATGAGATGATAATAAATGTAAGTATGCAAATGTAATGATAATTATATGAAATGCATGTGAATGATAATGAAAATGAGATGTAACAAATTTCCAGTCATACTCAACCATTTTTTGAAAAAGATATTCAAGAATGTGATCAACCCTCAAAAATCTATTTAAAAAGGCCCTCGAAATGCTAATGAATTATGCAATCCTAAATGAAATAATGAACCATTCTCTTTGTTGCCATTTCCTGTTGTGTTTAGTTGTCATCATTGAGCCTTTTGATATGTTTAAAGTTAGTATAGGCATCAAAGGGTATGTTAGCACCAATGATGACCTGAGTACTGCTTTCATAATGTTTGATGTAGCAAGTTAATACAAGCATCGAGGTATAATTGAACCAAGATGACCTAAGTATTGTTTGCATAAATAGACAAAAGTTAACCATTTTCCTATGCAAATTCTGAAATGTCATCAATGATACATTGTAGAGCATGTCCCATGACCAATTTGCATCATACTAATGATTAACTTACAGACAACAAGCAAAGAAAAATCATACTTCTTCCTCGTGATTCTAGTTCAGTACATCATTAAACCACTCCAAAGATATGATGTCATCAAATATCAGAACAATGATTGCATCTTATTGCTTTAAGTTTTTCATTCATTTTATTCAGATTAAGATCATCCAATTTTCTTTAAATCATTTGTCAAAATATTCATGTAAGCTCAGTTTAATTGGACAAGATTGTTGTTTCCGATATCCTGATTCTAGACACACGTTGCCGACTATCTGCTAGAAAAGCTTCAAGAAGCGAACTGCCCCCTAGTGACCTTGTACTCTGACTGTTTCTAGACACAACCGTTGTGATGGATAACCCTCAAATCATCAAGCCATGATGAGAGCCTTGTCATTCCAAGGAAAATGATTCAATGCAAATGCGATGGTGAGGTAAACGGGATGTTGATGAAAGGATGGATATGCAAAATGAATCCTAATAGATGAGAGAGACAAATAAAATTGCAAAAAAAGCCTGTTTGCCAGGTTTTCATCATTTGTTTTTATTGTACCTTTCTTGATTTTATGATTTTTTTGTTATTACCAAGATGCCTGTTTGCCAGGTTTTCATCAAGGCTATTTTTTTTTTAGGATTTTTTATATTGTTTTTGATATTTTCTCAGGTGTAGAACCTTTTCAGATGAATGTTGTTGGTTGGATATTTGAACAAGTCCCCTTCTATTGTTGATGACTGATATGCCCCTGATCCATATGCTACAACGATAACGAACGGGCCTAGCCAATTTGGTTCAAACTTGCCTTTCTTTTCCTGATCTTGTTGATTTCGAGGATTTTCTCTGAGAACCAAATCACCCACTTGGAAATTTTGTGGTTTGACTCTATGATTGTAGCTATGGAACATAATTTTTTAATATCCCTTCAAGTGATTAACCGCAGTTTGACGTCGTTCATCAAGCAGTTCCATCTCTTGCAACCTTGATACTATGTACTCTTCATCATTGATTAGCCCTTTGAGTGATACTCGAAGTGAAGGAATCTCAACTTCTAGTGGTAGAATAGCCTCTTCTCCATAAACCAATGCGTAAGGAGTATCTCCCGTCGGTGTGCGAATGCTTCTTCTGTAGGCCCATAATGCTGGATTCAATTGGACATGCCAATCATGGCCTGCTTCATTCACTATTTTCTTAGAAATATTCAGAATTGTTTTGTTTGAAGCTTTGTCTTGACCATTCCCTTGTGGATAATAAGGTGTAGAAAACCTGTGTTGGATGTGAAATATTTCACATAGTCCATCAACATCCTGATTTTTAAAGGGTCTACCATTATCTGTGATAATGGAGTTAGGAATGCCATATCTGCAAATGATATAATTCAAGATGAATGAAGAGATTTGTTTTCCCGTAACAGTTGTTAGAGGAACAACTTCAATCCACTTAGTGAAATACTTAGTGGCTGTAATGATAAATTTATGTCCATTTGAAGATGATGGATGTATCTTGCCAACAAAATCCAATCCCCCATGAGCGAAAGGCCATGTTGTGGTGAAGGATTGTAATTCCTGAGTAGGAGCATGAATGAGATTCCCATGAATCTTACATTTCACACATTTCTTCACAAAGGTGAATGATTCTTTCTCCATGGTTGGCCAGTAGTATCCTAATCTTACAAGTTTCTTTGCTAAGGTTAGTCCACTTGATTGTGTCCCACAAATTCCACCATGGACCTCTTGTAAGGCCTTTTTCGATTCATCGCGTTCAAGACATCTAAGGAGGGTACCATCCAGACCACGCCGGTATAAGACATCAACAATTAAGGTGTAATGGGATGATTGATGAATAAAATTTCATTTTTGATTCCTAGACAAGCCTAAGGGTAAAGTAGTATCTTTTAGGTACGTATAGATTTGGCCATATAAGGAAGAGTTGAAACTCATCAGACGGAAAATTATTTGTGTTTCAGGATTGTCATGGGCAGGAGAAAACAATTGTTCCACCAAGAAATCGTACCATTTTATATTCCCTGTCAATTGGAGTAAAGAGGCAATTGTAGCCATAACGTCTGCTCCTTTTTTATCAATGCACGAAATCTGTATGAACTTGATATTAACAAAGTATTTCTTGAGATCTTCCACCATTCTTTTTTAAGGTATCAACTTGTCATCTTTAGTGTGATATTCATCATTGATTTGGTTTATAACAAGTTGTGAATCACCAAAAACTTGAAGTTCTACGATTTTCCAGTCTACTACGATCCTCATGTCGATTATCAATGCCTCATACTCAGCTATGTTGTTTGTGCAAGGAAAAATTAGCCGATAAGATTTTGGGATTGTATGTCCTTGAGGTGTAATAAAGGGAATTCCTACTCTTGAACCATGTTGAGTGTAAGAACCATCAAAGTAGAGTGACCATGACTGCTGGATATCTGCTATGAACACATCGGCATCAGGAAAATCAACATGTATTGGGTGTTCTGCTGGTATTGGTGCTTCTGCTAATTGGTCTACAATTACTTGTCTCTTTATATCTTTTTGATCCACATACTGAATATCAAACTCGCTTAAGATCATAACCCATTTAGCTAACCTGCCAGTTAAGGTTGCCTTACTTAGAAGATATTTGAGTGGGTCAATCTTAGCCACAAGCTTTACTGTATGAGTTAGCATGTAGTGTCGTAACTTTTGAGAAGTGAACACCACTGCTAAACAAGCTTTTTCAATGAAGGTATAATTTAGCTCGTGACTTGTTAAGGTTCGACTGATGAAATAAATGGCTTGTTCTTTTCTTTAGTTGTCTTCTTGTGCCAATAATGCTCCTAAAGATACTTATGTGGCAGCAATATATAATATGAGAGGTACACCTTGCAATGGTGGGTTCATGAGATACTGCTTTATCTGATC
Organism: Sequoiadendron giganteum; assembly: GCA_007115665.2. Lineage (NCBI taxonomy): Eukaryota > Viridiplantae > Streptophyta > Pinopsida > Cupressales > Cupressaceae > Sequoiadendron > Sequoiadendron giganteum. The sequence goes on from CM021103.1 coordinate 299,124,552, forward strand.
AAATGTTGCTTCACATTTGTACTCCCACTTGAATGGAACATTCTTGTGCAAGAGATGTGTAAATGGTAAACTTTTATCTGCCAATTGAGCAATGAATCTTTGAATGGATTGTAACCATTCTTGCAAAGAGCGTAGTTGACTAATGTTCCTTGGTGGTGGCATATCAATAATTTCTTGTACTTTAGCTAGATCTACTTCAATTCCCTTTTTCGACATAATGTATCCTAGTAGCTTTCCAGATTTTACTCCAAAGACACATTTCTTTGGATTGAGTCTTACTTTGAATTGTTCCATTCTTTTGAAAATTTTAGATAAGATATCGATGTGTCCTTCTCTAATGTTAGACTTGGCAAGAAGATCATCAATATGATCCTCCATGAATGTATGCATCATATCATGAAAAATCGATGTCATTGCTCGTTGGTATGTAGCTCCTGCATTTTTCAATCCAAATGGCATTACGTTCCAACAATACAAACCCCAAGGACATGTGAATGTTATTTTATCCTGATCCTCTGGTGCAATATTTATCTGGTTGTATCTTGAAAATCCATCCATCAATGAGTACATTGCATGTCCAGCAGTTAAATCCACAATTATATCAATGTTTGGTAAGGGAAATTCATCTTTAGGACATGCTTTGTTCAAATCCCTTAAATCTGTGCAAATTCTAATCCTTCCATCTGGCTTTGAAATAGGCATGCTATTGGAGATCCATTCCACATAATCTATGGACCGGATGAATCCAATGTCTAAAAGTTACTTTAATTCCTCTTTAACCAACAACGCAACATGTGGATGCATTTTTCTGAGTTTTTATTTTACAAGCTTTTCCCTTGGTGTAATAGATAGTGATGCATGATGAGATCTAGATCCACTCCAGGCATATCTACGTAGGACCATGCAAAACTGATTTGATTATCTTTGAGAAATTTTGTGAATCTAGGTACTTCTTCATCTGTCAGAGATGCAGCCAATTGCAAAACATTAGGCTTTTCCGTAGTACCTATATTGAGTGCCTCCATTGGTTCAATTAGAATGGAAGATATTTCCTAATAAAATTCTGGAAGAGTGTCAAGTTTCCCATCCTCTGGTGCCTTTGAAATGTTTTCACCATTGGATATGCTTTTTATTTTCCTCTTTTCTTGATCTAATATAGCCTTTCTTAGGTTTTCACCATTAGATCTTTCTTTATTTTTTATTTTTTCTTGACCTAATACTACCTTTGTTAGGTTTTCACCATTAGGTTTTTCTTTTATATTGTTTATTTCATAGCTGAGAAACTTGGCACTTTCCTATCGAAAAATCTGATCTTGTGATTCCCTGATGGAACTTGTTTTAGGATGGGATGAACAAAGAAATTTGATTATGGTTTCGTCACTTGGAAAAGTTGGAACATCAATGGGTGCAACTTGTTCCCAATCAATGAGTTCAGGATGAACGAAAGGTAATGGATCATTAGGATGAGTAAGGTCATTGGCTGTGAGGGTCATGATGTTATTGTCAACGTTATTATGGGAGAAGTCTAAGATGGTATCTTCCTCAAAATGATCTATCTCACTTTGAATCGAATTGGTCTCACTAAAGTCCTGATCGCTTTGTAAGACATAATCAAGTAGAGGTTCTGAGCTTTCTCCTTGTAAGAATGTAGGTGAGAATTTGTGTATGACATCCACCCTTTTTTCTGAGATGAAAGTATCATTCAAGAAGTCATCCCATTCATATTCATTTGAGTTTGTTTCAGAATTATCTGCTTGAGTTCTCAGAATTGATTCAGCTAACTCCTCATTAGATGGCCTTTGTATTACTTTTTCCTTAGTATCTTCACCATATCCTAACCCAGTATTATCTTTTGGATGCATTTTTTTTAACTGGACAGGTTCAACAATACCTTCTTTCCTTTTACCTAGAGGGCCATTTCCTTCATAACCTATTTGTTGCATGATAGCATAACCCTTCCCATATTATTGTGTGGGTAACTTGATATGATGTACATATTCTTCTTCATCTTTATAGAGCCAATCAAGAATAGCTCTATCTTCTCCTTCAGTTTCTTTGATAAACATCCCATTAAATTTGGTGATGGGGGCTAAATTTGAAGCTAAAACTGTTGCAACTTGTGGTGTAGATGTTGACGGCTATGTTGAATCCCTCTTATGTTGTTTTGTCCTTGATGTCATCTTATGGTTATCTGGAATCTTGTTGTCTTGATGGTTATCTTCTCAGCTGGTTCATATTTTGGTTGGCACATTTGTTATTTTGCTCCATGTGTAGATCTCAGTTAAGGCATTTCGATTACTGGCTCCTTGTTTCATTGATCAGGTGATATTTTTTTTTGGTTTAACATTTGTGTTTCAGTACTTCACTTGATTACAAGTGACTGGCATGATCAGTTCCTTTACAGGTTGATTAATTATTCTTGATCAGTTACAAGCATCTTGATATTCGTCAAGGTATACTTCTCTTTCTTCAGTTAGTGGCATGGGTTTGAGGAACAATCTAGTTAATGTTTTTGAGCACTCAGTATTCCTTTTTTGGAAAATTATAGGGGTTTGATCATCATTGTGTTTATGGCTTTGAGATACACTTTGATCATTCCTTCTTCATTCAGTTATGGTATTTTGGTATGGGAGAATGGCATTGTAAATTCATCATGCAAATTCAGTCTTCACTACCTCATAAGTCTTTTGACATCTTTTGGAAATGGCACATTATAGAGCATTGAATATTTCAAGGTGGCATTCAACCTTGGGTAAAGGTATTCTAATGGGTCTCCTTTTTGCATTTGAATAGGGTCAAAAGGGTTGACATTTAAATCAGGCCTTAAGGTCGATAGCAAGTAAAGGCATTGGTTAATATTTTAATTTCACATTGGCAGTGACTTAGTCTTGATTTCTTGGGAATATAAAATTCAATAGCCATCGACATTTGGAGGTAATATTTCATGGCACGTTTTCGTCGGTATTTCTTATAGTCAACTATTGTCAAATGGAAATGAGTTTGTCGACATGTGTTTGGTAGGGCCGTGAACATCTTACCATGGTACCATAGATTGCTAAGAGAGCAACTGCGGTAATGTGGTAAAAGCGGCTAGTGGCAAGTAGAACAACTACCGCTGTACCACGAGCTGTCAAGAATGTAACCGCAGTAACGCAGTGGAAAGTCGACTATTACCACTACACCATGGGCAATCAGGAAGGTAGCCGTAGTAACGTGGTGGTAACCACCAGTGACATGAAAGATTATTACCATTGTACCATGAGCTATTAAGTAGCTCACCACGGTAACGCGGTGGAAGCGGTTAGCGGTTAGCTTGGAGCTACCGCTATACCGTGGGTAGCCTGAAGAAAGACCACGGTTGGGCGGTAAAGGAAGGGGTAACTATTAAGTGTTAGTTACTGCTATACCGCAGGTGAACAATTTAAAGGGTGTGGTAGCATGGTTGAGAAAGAGATAAAAAATTTTATTGGTTATTTTGGGAAACTTAGGTCACTATTATGCTTCATTGTTCGAAAGTTTTTGAAACCCTATTCTGGCTGCCATCATTGAGTTGTTTATCTCACAGCCATTTCACTATTCTAGTAGCTGGTTTACTAATCTTTGGAAATGTATTGAAAATAGGAAGACCATGACATTGGTCGGCTCACCTATTAGTTTCCTACCATTGAATAAAAGCTCGCATAAGGAAGAAGCTCAGGTTGCTAAGCCACTTTGCATTCTGGTAAAAATTGCTACATGCAACATCTATTTTGATACTCTTGGGTATTCAGTTTTTTCATTTGGGTTGCAGAACCATTACTTCCAAATGGAAGGTGAAAAATTAGTTAAATCATTTTTTACTAGTTAGAACCAAAAAGATTGCATATAATTTTTAACTGCACTTTACAATATATTTATCTTATCAATTTTATGAAACAATGGTATCTGTTTGGGGAAATCATGATGACTTCAAATATGTGCAGTCTCTTACATGGATTATTTCATAATGGTTATTATTGGATGCATTATTTTGAAGTTACGGTTACATTGCATTGGAGTTGTTGGATGCACTACTATTGCAATTCACTTCTCGAGGGTTTTGTTCATGAATTTCATATATGATTTAATGGTTCTTGTTTCTCATCTTTGTTTTGTGCAGGTTGCTTGAGAGGACAGGGTTCAGTCTGCCCTCTATATTTGAAAAATGCTTGGATATTCCTGTCAGAAGAACTTCTTCATATTGATCTTTCACACATGGACACTATAACACATGGCATTGTTGGTCAATTGAAGGTTTGGTAACCTAATAATCATCTTTGTCTTATTCCCTGAAATAGAAAATCAGGCAACGGTTGTAACCTTCCTTGGATGTTATGATGAAATCTATAATTAGATGAAAATAGAGAGATCAAGGCTCTAATATAAAGAACAAAAAAAAAAAGGGAGCAAAAGCGTGTGTTAACTATTTTTCTATGACAATCCATGAAAAGAGTATAAAAACATAAAAAGAGATTTAATTGAAAAACGATGGAAGAAGAACAATGAGAAATATATGAAACAAAAGGGAAAACTTGTGATAATACATCGCAATGACTATATTGAAAAATGTTGAGCCTTGAGATTGAAAATCTGAAATATGAGATGATAATCAAGCTGACTTAAGGCTTGACAATGCTTGAAATTCTGAAGGTTCATTTTGGAAATTTTAGGATTTTAGTTATTGTCTGTCAAGAGGCACTTGATAGATAAAAGAGAAATAGAGAGATCCTTTGTATCATTGTATGATTTACTAAAACAGTAAAGGGGTTGGTGCTCCTTGAGATTGGTGTCTCTAAATGAGGGGTTGGTGCTCCTTGAGATTGGTGTCTCTAAATGAGGGGATAGTGCTCCTTGAGTTGGTGCTAAAAAATTTGTAAGTAGTGGTTTTGAAATTAAGCCAATAAGGCAGTTTAGGAGTGGTTTTTCTACCCTAGGAGGGTTTTCCACTCGGCAATTCCCGTGTCTCTCATTTGTGTGTTTTATGTCTATCTTGCATTATCTCTTTTTCAGTCATTTATGTTATGGTGATGATTCAGTTGGTCAATGCTATGATATCTTAAGGTTGTTTTGTTCAAGTCATTCATGCAAATTTAAGTTGTGCAAATATGTTGCTAAAGGTCCTTCATAAAGTGAATTTGCATCTGCATTCTGTGTTAGTTATATGAATGCTCAATAGTTTGTCAAAAGCAAGTCAAAGTTGCATTTTTTATAAAGTATTATAGTTTTGTTCTTAAAGCACAATAAGATGGCTCATAAAGCTTTGATTGAACAATATCATATGATGCTTTTAATATGGGTTGTAAATGTTAAGTCAAGTTTCATGTCAATCTGATCCGAAGTACTAATGATCACTTGCTTAAAAAAATATGTCACATTGGGTTATATTAGTAAAAGTTTCATTATGCAATCAGAGTTAAAAGTTAAAATTACTCCACTCTGATTCACCCCCCCCTCTCAGAGTGAATCCACTTCCAACAATTGGTATCAGAGCATAGGGTCTTGCATTAGGTTTCATACCTAAGATTGATTCTTGTTTTGGAAGTCTGTTTTTGGGTATCGTGGAGCATTTTTCATGGCTAAGTGCAAAAGGAACAAAGATCAAAAGAAAGCTACTTGTGTCAAGCAAATATTTGATAAATCAATCCCTACCAAGTCTTGTGAAGTTTTGTCTCAAAAATTACCCCTGCCAGCTAATACTAAAAGTGACTCTGTAGTCGGTGAAGAAGATCACTTGGTAAGTGACTTTGAACAAGAATTTGACGAAGAGGATTGTGAAGGTGATGATTTTGAAGTTGATTTAGAGGTAGAACTACTTGCTGCCTTAGATGAGCTTAAGAGGATTAGAAAAGAAAATCAGGATCTTAAGGTACATTTACAGGAAGGTGTCAGTGTCAATAAAGCTATAATACAAGATCAAAATAATGATAAAAAGACTATTGAATTTCTGAAAGCCGAAATTGTTGACAAGAAATAGAATGAAGAGGGATTAGTATCCAAGTTAAAAGACAAGAATGACTTATGCAATAAACTGGAAAATGAAGTTGCCTCATTTAAGAGATGTTCAGATAATGATTCCTTGTTAAAAGAACTAACTCTTAAAGATAATTTGATTATCAATCAGAAAATTGAAATTGAAGAATGCAAAGGGATTGCAGGTGTTGTAAAGTCTGATTTGGAAGCTAAAAAGATTGAATGTCTAAAACTTGAAGGAGAAGTAGTTGCTTTGAGAAAAGAGCTTGAAAGTGCTAAGATTCAATTGGTTAAAAATCAGAAATTTGATTGCAGTACTAATTTATTGAATGAGATGATTGGCAGACAAAAGTGATTTAAAAATCCTATAGGAGTGTGATATGAGGTTGGACAAGGCTCTATAGAAGAATCTAAGAATGAAATAGTTTTTACTACTACTGATGGAAAGTCATTTACTACTAAGAATACACCAAGATTGAAATTTGATCTCGATCACCATATTGTTGATGCTCAAACAAAAGAAAAATGCATGAGGAAAAAAAGATCATCAAGATCTTTGTTTATCAGGTATAACCACTCTAAATTTTATGGCTATTGTTTTTGCTGCAATGCTTATGGACATAGAGCAAGAAATTGTTGGATGAATAAAAGTCGTAATGATGTGAGAAATGTCAAGAGAGGTTCATACAACATGCCCAGAAGAAATTATTCTCTTTTTGGTCTAGACAACTCTACTAAATGTTATAGGTGTAGTGGGTTTGGATACAAAGCACAGTGGTGTAAGAAAAGTTCGATAAATCCATCTAGGGACTACATGTTCAAACAAAAAGAAAAGAATACCATGGGTAAGGAAAATACAAAGCCTATAGAAGTATGGAGAAGAAAGAGAGAAAATAAAAATGAAGAACTAAAACTTGTGATGCTACACAAGAATCATCACTAAGATTTTGAAATATAGTATGAAGATAGGGGGAGATGATTAATGCTTTCAGAATAAACCCCTTGATATCAAGTAAAAGGTAGCAAAATTTTGTTGTTTCATAACCTACTTATCATCAAATGCAAGACACAAATTTGTTTTATTGTCTTGTTGGAAATAATAGTGACAGTATGTGATGATAACTATCTTATTGCAATGATCCATATATATCATCATTAAGTTAAAAGATGATTTTCTAATATGACTATTTGGTGTTGCTGCAATTGATACCTTTTGTGTAGTTTTGTGTGTCCATAGTAAAAGATACCGGTGGCACAATTACATTGTCCACCATTGGTGATGGTTTGTGTTACTCAAAGAAATTCATGAGGTTAAGAATCTTGAACAGTCAAGAAGTGCTCTCTTTGTCTTTATCATCAAATCTTGCTATATTGTCTTATCTTTACTCAATACTTTGAAACCTTCTATAATAGAAACTTGATAAAAATTCAGCAACAAAGCATGTTATGAAAGTGAATTCATTGAGGTCTAAATTGGAAGAATGATAGAGGTGGTTACTTGAAAAGAACTAAACTGAAAAATGTTGAGTTTTGCAGTGTTGTGCTTGAAAACTATGAACAACATAATAAGTGGTTGCGATAAATTCATCTATTTATGGGATTGTGGTTTCTGATGCAACATTTTTGGCTTTGATTATGTTGGTATTGTATATGAGATCTTGAGGACAACAAACAAAATTGATAGAAGTTTGGGTATTCTTGAATGATGAAATTTTCAATATGCATCTAATGATCAATACTTTCTTTTGATAGTTGTTTATTATGGGATACTGATAGTTTGGTGTCTTGAGACTTGTGTAGTGGACTTTTTGCTACAGATTTGGCTACTTTTTGTTTTTCTGGTAAAAGGCGTTATTCTGGAGAACAAGATTAGAAAAGATTTTTGTGAAGCTTATTCGTTGGGGGAGCTTGGTTCTATGGTTGATCTCTTATAGTTTGTTGATCTCTGTTTGTTGCTCTAAGTGTATTTTCAAATGGTTCATTGGTTGTTTTGTCCTTGATATCAATACCAATTTTGGTGACACATTTACATTTTCTAGGTGGTACTTAATGTGAACAATTGGTTCTTGGTTCACATGTTTTATGGCATGCTCTTACTTTCTATATGATGGTACTGATGTTTTCCATATGCTCATTACAACTAGATATGCACTTGTGCATGGTTATTCATATTGGTAATAGTGTGTTTATAGTTGAAAATGGAGAATGAAGTTTAAAATGATCAAAAGGTGGAATAGTTGGCCTTGGTGTGCAGTTCTAGTTATGAATCTTTGACAGGTTGCTTGGTTTGTGGTTGTACAGTGGTGTTCAGATTTACTGTCTTATGATGATTGGTTTGCCCTAGATGTCAAACCAGAGATTGATTTATTTGTTTAAATTCATGTCATTAAGATGATATCCATTGGTATTCACAGTGTGGCAACTTACAAAACTCATCTCTCAAGATATTCATGATGCTTATGTTTTTGTTGGACTGACAGTGAGAATTATGTTACAGGTCACAGTTTTGCATGGGCATGTATTTGTTTTAGGTACAAATTGGTATAACAAGTGACCATGGTATTAGTTCTTAAAAAGAGGATTCCTTTGTATTCACATCAAAAATGAGGTGCTTGAAATAATTGGTTCATTAATCATTGGTGTTGTGATCATAATGGCTTATGGTATTGGGTCTACAATTTTTTTTTTTTTGCTGCATTCTTGGTATATCTACAACTAGGTATTGGTTGGTTGTTGTATTTCATAGCGAAAATGGGGAGAATATGGTGGTATCTTCCTTTTTCCTTATGAAAAAAAGGGGGAGAATTGAGAGCATATGGGTCTTGTATTTCATCTTTGGTTTGGTGGCTCAGTTTTTGCCATCAAGGACAAAGGGGGAGTTTGTTGAATCCCTCTTATGTTTTTTTGTCCTTGATGTCATCTTATGGTTATCTGACATCTTGTTGGCTTGATGGTTATCTTCTCATCTGGTTCATATTTTGGTTGGCAAATTTGTTATTTGGCTCTATGTGCAAATCTTAGTTAAGGCATTCTGATTACTAGCTCCTTGTTTCATTGATTGGGTGATATTTTTTTTCTGGTTTAACATTTATGTTTCAGTACTTCACTTGATTACAAGTGATTGGCATGATCAATTCCTTTACAGGTTGATTAATTATGCTTGATCAGTTATAAGCATCTTGATATTTGTCAAGGTATACTTCTCTTTCTTCAGTTAGTGGCATGGGTTTGAGGAACAATATTGTTAATGTTTTTGAGCACTCAGTATTCCCTTTTTGGCAAATTATAGGGGTTTGGTCATCATTGTGTTTATGGCTTTGAGATACACTTTGATAATTCCTTCTTCATTTAGTTATGGTATTTTGGTATGGGAGAATGGCATTGCAAATTCATCATGCAAATTCAGTCTTCACTACCTCATAAGTCTTTTGACATCTTTTGGAAATGGCACATTATAGAGCATTGAATATTTCAAGGTGGCATTCGGCCTTGGGTAAAGGTATTCTAATCGGTCTCCTTTTTGCATTTGAATCGGGTCAAAAGGGTTGACATTTAAATTAGGCCTTAAGGCCGACAACAGGTAAAGGCATTGGTTAATAATTTAATGTCACATTGGCAGTGACTTAGTCTTGATTTCTTGGGAATATAAAATTCAATAGCCATCGACATTTGGAGGTAATATTTCATGGCACATTTTCGTTAGTATTTCTTATAGTCAACTATTGTCAAACAGAAATGAGTTTGTTGACATGTGCTTGGTAAGGCCACGAACATCTTACTGTGGTACCGTAGACTGCTAAGAGAGCAACCGTGGTAATGTGGTAAAAGCGGCTAGCGACAAGTAGAACAGCTACCGCTGTACCGCGAGCTGTCAAGAATCCAACCATGGTAATGTGGTGGAAACCACCAGTGGCAAGTTGATTGTTACTGCTACACCGCGGTCAGTCAGGAAGGTAGTCATGGTAATGTGGTGGTAACCACCAGTGATAGGAAAGATTGTTACTGCTGTACCGTGAGCTATTAAGTAGCTCACAATGGTAATGTGGTGGAAGCGGCTAGCGGTTAGCTTGGAGCTACCATTGTACTGCAGGTAGCCCAAAGAAAGACCGTGGTTGGGCGGTAAAGGAAGAGGTAACTGTGAAGTGTTAGTTACCACTTTACTGTAGGTGAACAGTTTGAAGGGTGTGATAGCACGATTGAGAAAGAGATAAAATTGTTTGTTGGTTATTTTGGGAAACTTAGGTCACTATTATGCTTCATTGTTCGAAAGTTTTTGAAACCCTATTCTGGCTGCCATCATTGAGTTGTTTATCTCACAACCATTTCATTGTTCTAGTAGTTGGTTTACTGATCTGTTATGATGAAATCTATAATCAGATGAAAACAGAGAGATCAGGGCTCTAATATAAAGAAAAATTAAAAAAGGAGCAAAAGCGTGTGTTAACTATTTTTCTGTGACAATCCATGAAAAGAGTATAAAAACATAAAAAGAGAGTTAATTGAAAAACGATGGAAGAAGAACAATGAGAAATATATGAAACAAAAGGGAAAACTTGTGATAATACATCAGAGTGACTGTATTGAAAAATGTTGAGCTTTGAGATTGAAAATCTGAAATATGAGTTGATAATCAAGCTGACTTAAGGCTTGAAAATGCCTGAAATTCTTAAGGTTCATTTTGGAACTTTGAGGATCTTAGTTATTGTCTATCAAGAGGCACTTGATAGATAAAAGAGAAACAAAGAGATCCTTTGTATCATTGTATGATTTACTCAAACAGTAAAGGGGTTGGTGCTCCTTGAGATTGGTGTCTCTAAATGAGGGGTTGGTGCTCCTTGAGATTGGTGTTTGTAAATGAGGGGATAGTGCTCCTTGAGTTGGTGCTCAGAAATTTGTAAGCAGTGGTTTTGAAATTAAGCTAGTAAGGCAGTTTAGGAGTGGTTTTTCTACCCCAGGAGGTTTTTCCACTCGGCAATTCCTGTGTCTCTCATTTGTGTGTTTTATGTATATCTTGCATTATCTTTCTTTCAGTCATTTATGTTATGGTGATGATTTAGTTGGTCAATGCTTTGATATCTTAAGGTTTTTCTATTCAAGTCAGTCATGCAAATTTAAGTTGTGCAAATCTGTTGCTAAAGGTCTTTCATAAAGTTAATTTGCATCTACATTTTGTGTTAATTATATGAATGCTCAATAGTTTGTCAAAAGAAAGTCAAAGTTACATTTTTTATAAAGTCTTATAGTGTTGTTCTTAAAGCACAATAAGATGGTTCATAAAGCTTTGATTGAACAATATCATATGATGATTTTAATATGGGTTGTAAATGTTAAGTCAAGTTTCATGTCAATCTGATCCGAAGTACTAATGATCACTTGCTTAAACAAATCTCTCGCATTAGGTTATATTAGTAAAAGTTTCATTATGAAATCAGAGTTAAAAGTTAAAATTACTCCACTCTAATTCATCCCCCCTCCCCTCTTAGAGTGAATCCACTTCCAACAAGCTGACCATGGGATCTAGGAGATAGGGGTAGATTAGAGAGAGATAAAGAATATTCTCCCACCCCATTATATTTCAATTTTAACTTGGTTCCAAAATTGCTTATCATTTCTTGCGCTTGTTGTTTGTTTTTGGAGGTAGAGATGGCCAACGCCTCTCTATTATGTGGGACAAATATGTCTTGAGTTGTTCTTAGGTTAGAACAAGTTTGACTGCTAATGTGATCAGCGGGTATTGTTACTTCCTGACCATCATATGGAAACTTCAAACATTGATGATAAGTAGATGGAACAACTTGCATGTCATGAATCCATGGACGACCCAATAGTATGTTATAGGTTAGATCTCGATCGAGAACCTGACAAAAGGTATTCTTCACAATAGGTCCCACTTTGATTGGTAGCGTGATGAGACCTTCGGACATCCTTTCCTCGTCATCATAGGCCTTGATTGTAATTTTCCTCCATGGGTCTATAGAGTCTATTGAATATCCCAAAGCTAGGACCAATTGTAGAGTACAAATATTTAATCCGGCTCCCCCATCTATAAGAACACGTCTAATGCGGGCTTTGTGAGCCATGACTTCTAAATAGAGTGATGAATTATGTGGATGGGTTATGGATGAATCATCTTTTTCAGAAAAAGATAAACATGTGTAGGAGGACAAGTGTCCCACCATGGCTTGAAATTTATTGATATCCAGATCAGGGGATACAATTGTATCAACAAGGGCCTTTTCCAGAATGTCCTTATGTGCAGGTGGTAACTTTAAAAGTTCCAAGATAGAAATTCGGGCTAATGTTTTTCATAGTTGATCAACTAAATTGTATTGACTTGGAGGGGGAATTACCACTTTAGATGAGCTACCTTTGACAATGATCTTGGCTTGCCCCCTTGTCGTAACATTGACCTCTCGATATTCTTTCTTACCTTTGATTTGGATAGCATTGATTTAAGGATCGTCAATATAGATATGATTGATAATAATGTCGTGGATGTTATTAACATTCTTTCCCTTATCACTCGAGGATTCCCCTTTGTGATAATTAGGGAGCGGAGTTTTGAATGCTTGATGATCATTATTGACATTATGTCCCTCAACCGTGATGGTATGATTATCAATCAAATCTTGAACAATATTCTTTAACCCTTGGAAATTGTTTGTCTTATGATCTTTACACCTATGATAATCACAGAAGTGTGAGTCATTCCACGATGGTGGTTTAACTCGAGGTTCATAGTCTCTTTGAGGTGGCAATGTAATAACGTTTTGATTCACTAATTCTTTAAGAGTGGATTCCAAAGATTGGCCAAGGGAGTGGAACTCCGTCGACTCAAAAAATATGATGATCTGGGCACATTTGAATTTTGATTATTACCAAAATTATTCCCACAATTGTTAGTTGTGTTTCCTTGATTAGAAACATTGCCTTGGGTGCTAGAATTTCTAGTATTATTGTTACGTTGAACACCTGACACATTAAGGATGGCGGGCTTTGTATTCACGTTGTTAGCACCTACTACCCCATCATTCACAACATTTTTATTTCGAGTACGAAATTGTGACTTGTCATTGTTGTTGTACAGATTTGAACCCTCTTTATCAATTTTTAGAACTCCACGCTTGATCAATGCACCTCCAATAGTAATTGCATTTTCAATCAATTTTTCAAATGAGTGGGGACAGTGAATGTTCAGTCTGTAACTCATTTCTTGATTAAGACTATCGATGAAGATCTCCATTTTTTCCTTTTTAGGAACAGGACGAGAGTATCTAGCAAACACTCTTCTCCACCTTTGCAAAAATGTAGTGAAAGATTCCCTAATTTTTGTTTTATCTTACAAAGATAAAGCATGGTTATGTGGTGTTGGATGTTGTAAGAGTATTGTGATATGAACTTATTTATCAACTCTTCAAAGGTTTTGATGTGGGGAGTGATCTTTGAAAGACACTCCATGGATTGTCCACCCAGACTTCATGGAAACAACTGCATTAAGTAGGTATCGTCATGAGAAAATTCTAAACTCATATTTCAAAAATCCCTTACATGCTCAATGGGGTCAGTTTTCCCATTATACCTATCAAACTTAGGGATTTCACAATTTTTTGGAAAAGGAATCATTTGAAGATTTCTATTGAATGGATAAGGACATATTTCCTCCAAAACATACTTCTTTGTTGCTCCCCCTTGCATTTCTTTTATTTTCCCTTGTAATTCCTTAATCTGTTGAGTAAGGGAACTAAAATCATTAAGAGGAGTTTCAGGATTTTCTTTAATCCCTTTTGTGTCAAAATCGGTAAGTAACTTAGCTCCTTGATTAGCTAAAGAAAGAAAGTATCTTTCCTTGTTTCATTCTAAAATCCTTTCCATAAGAGTATGGAATTGAGGTTCCTGCTCTGCTTCTTGAAGTATTTCTTCTATTAGCTCTTCAGTAATTGAATTGTTAAAGAGGTTTTCCTCCCTCTCACTATTATCACCCATTTTGCTCACTGTACTTTCATCTTTTTCTATGTGCTTTTGAGATCTTGTGGTAATAGGCATAAGCTTTACTCAAATCCTACTAAGTTTGATCAAGGGAATGAAATAGTGCAATGGTGATGAAAGTCAGGATAGAATGAAGATTCTATGACTTAAAAGATTTTTAATCTTTAGCTCAGATTGAAAGGATGAAAATCTTGTTTGTGGGAATTAAACCAAAGATCAAAAAATAAAGATGATTTTGCACTTTGTGAAGTTTGATCCTAGCTTTGTAGAAAGATGAATTTAATGGATTCCTAATGTGTTTGAGTTCTTTATTGCAGAATTTGATTTAGACGAGTAGCGTATGTGATTGCAGGTTAGGGAATATAAGAGGAATGAATACGTTGACTAGGGTTATGCCTTTGAGAAAGGGCTCTTCTTTGAAAGAAAGCCCTTGAGTATAAGGGTTCTACAGCATAATCATCAGTGAAACCTCTAATATAGTCGTGATATCGATGAATAAAGGTTTTGTGTTCAAGAAAGACCTTTTGAATTTGATATAGAAATTTCCTCTTTTTCAATACTTTCTTATAACTGAGAGACTTCTTGGGCATTCTGATCTTTCTTTCTAAGGAATTCTTAGCAAATGTTGTAGACTTCCAAAATATGAGCATGGGAAAGACTAGACCAATAAGACTTGATTTCTGAAAGTCAAAAAATCACCTAGGCTCGGAAAATAGATGCGCCAAAATAAAGACTGAATGTGCTAAAACAGAGCACAAATGCGTTGAAACAGAGCACAGATGCACTAAAATAGAGCAAATATATGCTAAAATAGAGCACAGATGCGCCGAAACAGACCCGGGATGCGCTAAATTACCTTTGAGACCAACATGTTTTGACAGTTTGATAAAATTTTCTTGTTTTGGATGATCTTAATCTGATTTAAATGTGAAAAACATAGAATAGAAGTAGACAGCTATTTTTTTTATCCTAAAATCTAAACAAAGAGTGTATGTTCTTGAGATTTCCATAGGTTTTAAACAAGATAAGCATTTCAGTCAGACTCACTCTTAATTTTTTAAATATGTCATCATAGTAATCACAGCCCATAGCTCACATAGCCTTGTCACCCCCTAGAGGGCCCCCGTGTTTTTTCTTTTCTAGGTGCGTACTCAAAGTGATGGAAATGGATACAGAATCCCTTGAGAAAACAATCCGTGGCAACTATATCGTGAGTGTCTTGGGGGAAGATTCTTCCCTCCCCTTGCACCGTGATTAAGATGATGTTTGGATACTGACACAACTGGATTTCTACACTATGGTTCATAGTAAGGGTATCCGTTCAGTGTGGCACATAGATATACTCCCTCGAGAGACCTCCGAACCTTTAGAACAAAGGTTTTGGGGATGGTTATCCTGCACACTACTGTCAAGTTGGATTTCCATCAACAACTTGTTTTCGATTAAAGTGGGTTGGAAACCTTGGCTTTAGGTGTTCCCACTTAGGTCGTTCCTCTTGGGTGAGTACTTTTTCCCACAAGAGCAAGCCTTCTAAAGGATGTAATAAAGCATTAAATTGCAGAAAATAAAAGGTAAGTCTGGTGTTCTGATCACCCAGTTAAGGGGAGAGCATAAACCTATTACCCACAATCACAACAAACAATAATGGTTCAATTTTAAATCCCCAAATTGATAAATTCTCTATACTAAGTGAAGATGTTGCTTCACTAAAAACATGGGATTCATTTTAACCAAAATAAAATTTATGTTTGGTGACTATCCTAGGATTGGTTAATTCAGATTTAAATGTCTACTCTAGGATTGGTTCATTCTGTTAAAAATAACATTTGGAAAATCTTGTCCATGGATTGCATCAGAATTAGAATTTAATTTTTTTTACAACTGTATGCATCGAAACAGGTCATGTATGCACCAAAACAAGTCATGGATGCATAGAAACAATTAATGTATGCGCCAAAAGATCTCATAAATGCATCGAAATAGTCCCCGTATGCGCTGAACCAAGACCTGTATGTGCCAAAACGTGATTTTTGTCCATCACTTGCCAGAAAAATCTGCAAAAAGAAAAATTAAATGTGGGGCTTGGCCCCATGGTGGGCGCTAGAAATGTGTACGTTATATGTGCAAATTAAAATGAATCTAAACTAGTACACCAATGAAACATTAGATTAAAGAAACTAAATTAAAGAAAGCAAAATGCAAACTCTAAACCACAAGTAGCTCCTTCAAATTCGTCCCATTGTCCTCTATCTCCAAGGATTCGTTTCAAGATGCTTGCTCTCAGTTGTTTAAAACAATAGCTTGTAGAATGGTAGCTTGTAGAATGGTAGCTTGAGAGAATGAGATTAATAAAAATGCATGTGCATTGCTAAAAGATTAAGCTATGAAATTGAAATGCTAATTAAATGCTAGAAATGCTAAAATGCGACTATAGTAACTACGCATGAAAATTTAAGATTCAAGGTCCTTTTCAACTCATAAGAGGGTTGTATTTATAGATTTTTGAAGTAAAGAATTCAATTGGCCAAGATCGACGGTTGAGTTCAAACCTGTTAAAATGAACGGTGAGAGATTGAGAATTCGAAAAGAAGATGGAATTTTGAGAGACAAATGGAGAATGAAGAGACAATTGAAAGGTGTCTCTCATAAAATAAATAAATATACAATTATGTGTGAGAGAAATGAAAAGGCTTTAATTAAATATTGAAAATAATTAATTATGTGAGAAGAGGAAAAATATTTTTAATTAAATATTTTAAAATATTTAATTATTGGGAAGAGTGAAGAATCTAGGAAATGCTTTAATTAAATATCGAAAATATTTAATTAAATATGGAATGAAGAATATCATTTAAATTTAGAATTTAAACTTGTGATAATTAATGTAAATAAATTGTGAAATGTATTTAATTAATTAAGAGGAAGGTAGCATTAATTAAATAAACTTATTTATCTAATTAAATTAGAAGAATTTGGAAAATGAACAATATAAATAAATAATTAAATTTATTTATATGTAGATGACTTAAGAATATTAATTAAATAATTCATATTTAATTAATTAACAGGTTTGATTAACTGTGACCATTTTTAGCTGTGTACAACAAGTATTGAGCATACACCTTGGTATACAAACATCATGTATTACCTCAGAAAAAAATAAGTGCCCTGAAGGATTCAATGATAACCAAAAAAGAACTTTAAAACTACAAGCCTCTAAATATGTATTCATAGAATGTGATTTATTTTGGAAGAATAGAGATGGAATGTTGTTGTTATGTTTAGATGAGTCACAAGCTAATCATGCTTTAAAAGAAATTCATGAAGGTTCTATGGAGGCCATTATTCTGCAAAGACAACTACACATAAAATCCTCAAGGCAGGTTATTACTAGCCAAAAGTTTTTAATGATTCATTTTCATATGTAAGAAAATGTGAAGCATGTCAAAAGAATTCAGGCAAAATGAAATATCAGGGAGCTTTACCACTTAGACCTATGCAGGTTGAAGCCCCTTTTCATCAATGGGGGATTGAATTTATGGGGGAGATACAAGAGAGATCAAATGGAGGACACAGATGGATACTGGTAGCCACTGATTACTTCACCAAATGGGTAGAAGAAATACCAACCAAACAAGGGGTAAATAAAGTTGTGATAAATTTCTTGATGGATAATATCATCACCAGGTTTGGTATACCATTGAGATTAATCATAGACAATGGGATGTCTTTTAGATCGGAGGAGTTAAAAAAATTTTTAGTATACATGGTATTGCTATCTCTTATTCTGCCCCTTACCATCCACAAGCTAACGATCAGGCATAATCTAGCAACTAAATCCTTCTAAAGATCATTAGGAGAATGCTAGGTGGAAACAAAAAGATATGGGATTCAAAATTAAAATTGGTTGTATGGGTTGATAGGATCACTGTCAAAAAAGAAATTGGAAAATCCCCATATGAACTAGTATATGGAACACAAGACAAAATTCCTTTACAAAATCTATTACCAGTTTATAAATTTATTCTTCAAGAAGACATGGAGGTTCCTGAACCAATGGAAGAGAGAATGGAAAAATTAGCAAAACTTGATGAAATGAGAAGACTAGCCCAAAACCAAAACATGAAGTTGCAAACACAAATGAATTATCTATTTGACAAAAAGGCAAAAAATAGAATATTTGAAGAAGATGACCTCGTATTGATGCGGAATGCTAGGTTCCAGGAGAAAGGAAAACATGGAAAATTTGATGCTTTTTGGTTAGGACCTTTTGTTGTTGTTGGCAAGCGAGGAGAGGAGAGGAGTGGTGAAGAAAAGAAGTTTCCTATACATGGGCAATTTCTAATGAACTTTTTCTCTTGAAAATTACAAAGGATCAAGGGTTTCCAGTGCATGGATAACTCTTGAGAAAACCTCTCATAAACTTTCCATGCATAGTAGTATAGGAAAAAAGGGTACATGAAATTTCTAGTACTTGGACAATCCTGGGATCCCTTGTTTGATTTTTCTCCATGTACAGTAGTCTAGGATCATGTTCATCTCCACTTGCTTTTATCCATAATTCTTGGTCTGCTCACCCAGAGATCTGGATCCTTGCAATGATCTCATAATCATTCATACCCAAACGGAGCCACTGTTGGAACTCTAAAATTTTGATAACCTCATTAACTCTTCATGCTTATTAGTTTCCCAAGAAGTTCATATTACAAACATTAAATTTCCTCACATATCATTTTCACTAAGGTCTGGGTAAAATTTTGTCATATATCCCTATAAAATTCATCTAACATTAAATATTTAACATTTGAAAATGTTGACATAAGTTGATGCAGGTCTCACCGATAATAGTATACATCTCTTCAGTATATCGGCAAGCCATCAGAAGTGTCATACCGATGAGGATATATTCCAAGAGAATGCAGGTTCACATTTTCTAATGGCAATACAAAAGGTATCGGCGTGACGATGTGAGGTCATATCGAGCTAAATTTCTTTTTACTGATCGGAGTATAATAAAGTGTATCATCCAAGCTATAGTCATCGGGGTGAGATTTCAAAGGACTGCCCGAAGCACTCACTGGTCTTTTTGATAAAGCAAAAAAAAGAATCATTCGATAAGACAATGATGTTGGGGAGAGTTCAGGGTGTCTTACCGACCCCTCATGTTATACTGATAGAACTGAGCATATAGAGATAAAAGTTATCGAAGAGACAATGTGTGTGGTCTCACTGAAGAAAAAGTGTATCGGTGAGATAAATCTCAATGGGGATATCTAAGAGAGGTCACATCGAATATTATTTTGTCGATAGGAAAATTACTTGGTCTCGGCGACTTAAGTTGACAAAGGGAATGTCTTGATGTGACAAAGAGCCTTCAAAGTGAAATGAAGAATCATTGGCCCGATTCGTTAAGTCTAGGCAATAGTTTTCTTCGGTGAAGGTCATGGCAATATAAAAAACAAAAAAAAAGGAGAACTATCAAGGAGACTTGTGATGTCGGGGGAACTACAAGATGTCTTAGCAGATGTCTGAAGGTTGAACAGACAAATCGGTTAGAGATTTGAAATGTCTTGCCAATATGATACCTGATGTGATAGCAAGAATTTTGAAAAACTAGCTTCATTCATGTCTCAGTGAAGACATTAATAGCGCCACGAAGCATAAAATATTTTACAAATCAAGGTGAGCTCAATTGAAATCATTTTTTCATAGAATTGGCAACGAAGGAGAGCAGAGGAATGAGAAAAATAATTGAGGCATTCGTCTAACTTGGATTTTCAGGCGAAATACAGTAAGTTCCTCATTCTCTAAAAAATTGTAAATTTTTAAAATGGAAGGCACTAGTTCAGAAAAGATAAAAGGAAGAAAACATGGGGAGGGTAGTCAACCAAAGGGAAAAAAGTAAAAAACTGAAATACGACTAGAGGGCACTGAGAGAAAATTGAACCAAGATCTCATAGACAGGCTACCTGGTTCAGGACCTAAAGCAAGGCTTTTCACACAGCTTAAGGCAAAAGTAGAAAAATTGGATGACAAATGTAAGTTCATAGGAGATATTTGGACCCCAATTAGAGGATACGAATTGTTCAGTTTCCACTACCATAGAAGAAATCACTTCGAGTCAGTATGTAACCCGTGAAGGCTTAATTTGGGAAAACTGGTGTGCCCTAATTTTTTTGTTGATGTCGAATTGGTGAAATTATTTTATGGTCATTATAATCCGAAGAATAGGGCCATATGTGATTTATCTGGGAACCTGGTAATACATGTGTCTGAGAATGCAATAAGCGAGGTCTTCAAGTTAGAAGGAATATTCAATGAGAAGATTATAAGTGAAGAGCTCGAGAGTGAATTCAGAAGAATGGATACCATTAACAAGGGCTAGAGGCTACCCCTGCACAAAATTAGGTGCCATGGCAAACCGACTCCAATGGAAGATAGCGAGGGACCACCATTTCATGTGGGTCTTTTCAAACCCTACATAAAGTACACTTATTTTTCAGTGGGACAGGTATTGGGGATGGATGTCCTAGAGCATATGACAATTGTACCTATGGTGATTGTCAGGGATATTCAATATCATAACTCCAGGTCTTTTGATTATGCTTCACATGTGTTTAAAGAGCTTGATGCAAGGTTGGTGGCAATAAAGAATGGAGCCTTTGTCCTGCACCTCAAGAATTATTCGTTGTTGATGCACTTGGTGCTATATTTTGGACAGGAATTAGGATTGTGTCCCCAGAAGCTGAGAATTTCTCAATTTGATAAGGAAGGCAAGCCATTGCCTATTCAATTGTGGACTGCTATTTGGGACAACAGGTTTACTAATTCCAATTTCTTGTATTTTGAAGAATATTTTGTAATTCCATTGTATAGGTTTTATAATCATCCTTGTGAGTATTCCTTGTCTGATGAAATGAAGAGATTTCTCAGGCCTAAGGATTTTAATGGACCAATCAACCACAACTGGGGGGATTGGTATTGTTTAGAAAATGGCACCATGATTAGGGTTTATGGTTTTGAAAGTACTCTATTTATTTTTCCTAGGACAGTTCCAAATAGGATTGCATACTTAGAGATTGTTAGGAAAATGGATTTCTCTAGTGTCATGAACTTAAACTCTTATGGGAAGCAGGCTTTTATGCCATGTTGTATTTTGGTGATTTTACTCTGTTAGGAAAGGAGGGATACAATTTAATTCTAGATAAATTATTGCATTATAACATGAGGAAAGCGCCATCAAGAAAAAACTTTGATCCAGAGGGATATATTCATTATGCCAGACAGAGGATAAACTTTGGAGGGTATCAACATGTGCCCTATCAGTCTGATGACATAATTAGAAACTTGGAAGCAGAAGAATCAAAAATGGTAATTGAGAAACATGATAAAAAATTGTTAGATGTTGAGTTGTTGTCTTCCAGTGAAGAAGTATTAGAGGCTAATAGTCCACAAGGTCCATCTGAAAGGTATCAAGGACAAGAACTCATGATTACACCTATCCTGCTAGATAGAAGTCATTTATCTAAAGATTTCACTTGACTCTATTTTACCCAACAAGGAACTGGTCTTATTTATCCTTCTAGGTTCCATCAATTTCATTTACATCTATTAATTAAACATATAAATTTTCACTTTGATATTGCATATACAATTTATACCAAATTAGGATCATATCTTTCCACTATCAAATTGCCATTTGTGGATAGTTTGGTCAAGTAGGAAGCATAACTCAAAATATGTGTCATTCATATAGGTGCACCCACCTAGGTTTAGCAGAGCCTTAAGAGTTGAAGGTTCAACCATATTGGTTGGCCTTGTTAGTTGGCCAATAGCATTGTGAGAGCTTGGAAACCTCTTGTGGTTCATTCAAACTAGCGTTTTTGAGACCCAACAAGTTCCACCTAGATTTCCATTTTATTTCACATTAAGGAGAATGAAAAAATTAGAATCTATGTGGATTTCAAGAATCTCAATCAAGCTTCTCTAAGAGATAATTATCGTGTATCCATCGTAGAACATATTTTTTAAAGCATCACTAAATTTGAGATCTTGTAACTTCTTGATGGATTTTAAAGGTGGAAGACCAACTTATAACAATGTTTACCAAAGTATAAAGCATTTATTCCTTAGTATATGCTTTAATAAGTCCAATTACTAAGGGTAGTAATTGGAGTTATTAAAGTGGGGTTAATTAAATGGATAAGTGAAACTAGTTATAGTTAAAATTTTGTTTTCAACAATGT
Organism: Sequoiadendron giganteum; assembly: GCA_007115665.2. Lineage (NCBI taxonomy): Eukaryota > Viridiplantae > Streptophyta > Pinopsida > Cupressales > Cupressaceae > Sequoiadendron > Sequoiadendron giganteum. The sequence goes on from CM021103.1 coordinate 299,146,772, forward strand.
ATTTTAGGATATGACTTAATACTGAATATAATTTCATTTAAATGCATGATTTTATGAATATATTTAAATGCAATTAAATGAAATTATAGTCATACTTGATATCTTAAAATATATATCGTAAAATACTTAAAATTTCTACTATAACTAGTTTCACTTATCTATTCACATAACTCTAACTAATACCCTTCCAATATTATTTAAATAAATTATTTGATTGATCATTTATTGTATTCAATGTATACCATCATCGAAAAATGCTATTTATTGCCCTTCCAAATTATTTTAATAAACTGTTATTTAATATTATTTTGTACATTTGATTGATCATTTAATGTATTGAATGTAGGAAAAATTGGGTTCCAAATGTATTTGTAGACTCACTCTTTGACATATCATCCTTCGAAGGTCATGTAAAATTCCAATCAAATATATAAGAATATTAAATAACAATTTATTGAAATAATTTGGAAGGGTAATAATTAGACTTTTTGGATGCCTCACACTAAGTGAATGTTCAATAGGTCATGCTTGGTGATGGTGTACATTCAATAAAATAATTAATCAATCAAATACTTCATTGAAATAATAATGGAAGGGTAGTAGCTGGATTTTATGTGAATGGATAAATGAAGCTAGTTATAACTTACAAACTTTGGTGCCTATAATGTATTTTAGGATATGACTTACAAATAGATATAATTTCATTTAAATGCATGATTTTATGAATATATTCAAGTGGTGCATTTAAATGAAATTTTAGTCATGTACTCTTACATTAATTTGTAATTTATGTCCTAAAATACATATCATAAAATACATTATGCTAGGCACCAAAATTTCTACTATAACTAGTTTCACTTATCTATTCACATAACTCCTGCTAATACCCTTCCTAGATTATTTCAATAAATTATTTTATTTACCCTTCCAAGATTATTTGAATAAAGTATTTGATTGATAATTTATTGTATTCAATGTATACTATCATCGAGAATGGTAAAAATGGCCAATTATTACCCTTCCAAATTATTTTAATAAATTGTTATTTAATATTCTTTTGCATTTGATTGATCATTTAATGTATTGAATGTAGGAAAACTTGGGTTCAAAATGTATTTGTAGACTCACTCTGTGACATATCATCCTTCAAACATAGTCAATTCACTTGAACATGCAAAATGCCAATCAAATATAGAAGAATATTAAATAACAATTTATTGAAATAATTTGGAAGAGTAATAATTGGACTTTTTGGATGCCTCACACTAAGTGAATGTTTAATAGGTCATGCTTGGTGATGGTGTACATTAAATACAATAATTGATCAATCAAATACTTTATTGAAATAATCTTGGAAGGGTAGTAGTTGGAGTTTATGTGAATGGATAAATGAAGCTAGTTATAACTTAGAAATTTTGGTTCCTACAATGTATTTTAGGATATGACTTACAACTAGATATAATTTCATTTAAGTGCATGATTTTATGAATATGAATGTTTCATTAGGATATTTTAGTACCACTTATTTTATAGGAATTTTTTTATAATCTCACTTTCTCCCTTTCTCCCTCTTTTTCATAGATAGTTGAATGAACTTAAAATTGTTCTTATTTTTACTTCATGAAATTCAAGCTACTCATTGCTCATATTTCCTATGGAGCATCTTACTAGAAAAATGGTTATTTCATATTTTACTTTTAGAGAAATAAAATAAGTACATATTTTTAATTTCTTTTGTTTTAATTAAATTTATAGATCTTTGTATTTATATAGATATGGATGATGATCAAGGATCACATCATTCCACTCAATCTCAAGAGCAAGTTGAGGCTAGGTATAATTAATATAGTGATAGCATTAGGAGATTAGAGAATTCTTTGATATGTTTGGACCAAACAATAGGAAACTCCCCTAATCTCCCTAATAGAGATATATTAGTTATGATTCAACATGAGATCCATCATATGATTCAAATGATTCGATATTATAATCCTTATGATGAGGTCAACATTGAGGAGTTTTATAGGTCCCTTGCCAGTAATGTTATTGGCACAAAGGAAATTGATTATATTAGTTTTATAGTTTCAACACATAATGTGCACAACATGTTCCCTCATTATATGGGACAAAAAAAATAGAGGATATGTTGTTACTAGATGTACAAATGAGCTTGTTGCTCCATTTATATATCCTGGATGGTTGGCAGCCTATCATAGATGGCCTCATAATGATGATTTTCCACTTTATTTTTGCATACAACTTTATGTTGAGTTTCATTTAGGGTTAGTAGTGGACTACACATCTATTCCTTCACATGTTGGACAAGGAAAAGGGAGGTTTGCTGATAAATCTTAATTTAGATGTGCATATTTTCCACCACCCATCAAAAAGAGGACATTAGTTAGTCCAGACCTTTTGGTTCTTCCAAAACGTTTGGAACTAGTAGTAGCAGGAGGTGTAGCAACAACACCTACCCGATCTGACCTTTTTGACAGTATTTTTGTGATTGCTACTCAGGTTGATTAGATGCCATCTGATTGTGTAGGTAGATACTTATTATGTTTGTGGATTAGCCTTCCTCCCACTGAGGCTACATTTGCCAATTATGATCCCTGTAGTACCCCTCCATATGGGTCTTTGGGTCATTTGCATAAGTAATTATGTGTGATGTCATGATTGGCTAATTTTGATGGTTTTAGTAGTATTGATTAATTATTTAAAATAGTTGTTTTTAAAATGATGTTTAATTATTTAATTTAATTGTTATGATTAATTTAATTTAAGTATTAAATTTAATTATTATTAAGGGTTTTGTGAAAATGTTAATGTGTTTAATTAAATACTAAGTCAGTTGTAAATTTAAATGTTTTGATATTTTATATAAATATCAAATCATTATTTTTGTCAATATTATATATATATATATATATATATATATATATATTAGTTGAAGATGTAATAATGCTTTAATTTCAATATTGTTATTTTTGTTATATTGATTATTAGATAATATCATTCATTTAATTATTATTTTGGGATTTAATCAAAAAGGAAATTTAAGTGAAATTTCCTAATTTGAAAAGTTGGAAAAAAAAATGAATCAGAAGTTATTGGCATGTACATGCGTCAGTTGGAACTGATAAGGATCAAGCAAATTACTATTTTGGCTCTAATCTTGATTTGTGACTTGAGTTTTGATTTTTGAAACTAATTAATTAATTTAATTAGGTCGAGAAACTTATTGTTTCAGACTGATTTTTGTTTTTCAAAATGACTCTTTAGTTATATAATGTTTTCTTTCAGATTTGAAAGGCTTCTGCTTCAATTGTTTTATTACTTTGGCTCTGCAAAAGAAAATTTTCTGGGAAAAAACTCTAGAAAATAATATAGTTTCTAGGATAATCTTTCTCTACAAGATGTATGTAAGAAGTTTGGCTTTGGTTTGTTGAGGATCTCAGATGTCGTGTTTAAAAAAATTGGATTGAGGGTTTTCAGAGAAGAAGAAAGCATAGTGCAATTTTGATCTCTGCTTCAAGCTTTTTCTTGCCAAGCGTTGAATTCTAGTCTAAGATGACACAAAATTCTAACCTCAGACTCAGCCAATATCAGGTATGTCATTAATACCAAATCGATATCTATTAATACTAAGAATTTTATTTTCTATATAACTTTTTTATAGAATATCAAGTGATCTTGAGGATTCAGTTAAAACTCTTCCTCTGCTCGTTAAACCAGTGACTTTTCTATGCCTTTATCATTTTTAAATCAGTATATCTAATCCACTACGCCCTTGGGTTTCAAGTTTGAATGCACTTGTGAATCTTATTATCTATGCTTGATTTTCAATTTGTTTCATTTAGCATCGCCAAAAAATTTCTCCACATTAACTGGGTTGTTGTTTAAGATGATGGAAATGGCGTGTATCTCTCAGAACAATTTCTCTTGGAACAATCTTGGAGATAAATCTAGGTACAGTGTGGAAATCTATATATACTCACCATGATTAACAAACTAAATGCAAATGCTAGCTATTCATATCATGGCAGATAAATGACTCTGTTTTCTTCTCTTTTGTAGCATTAAGTAAAAGTCTTGAATCTGGAAATACCCTGTTACCTTCATTCGCCAAACCAATTTGTCCACTGCAACCATTGCATTCCTTGACTGGGCGCTTAAGCAATACCCGCCATTAACATTTTTTGGAAATTGCTTAAAAGTTGCTCAAGGCTTTCTGTCATATCGAACCTTATTTGTGCTTGCACTTTTTGTGTTCATGTCTACCGTAGCATTTCCAGCTGTATATTCAGAAAACTTTCCTTTTAGTGTTACTTCAAGGGATGTCCACATCCTGTCCCCAAGATAGCCTACAGGACCTCACACAACTGGAACACAAGCAAAGCTTTCAATGTTAGATTTCGTTCCATTATTTTATGCGCATTCTGCAATCATTTCAGTTTCGTCTATCTTCAGTTTAGCTATCATGAAGGCATCGACCCCTTAAGGATTAGCCTTTCTTTTTCTTCTGTCAACCTCTTTGTTTCCTGCTAGAGAGGTTGAAGTTTCATTTCAGTTTTGCCTATATCGAAATATTAACTCTTATTAAGGCATCAACCCCTTATGAAATGGTAGTACATTAAGTTTGTAGCATTCAATGTTCCACCTCAGTTTCTATTCAAAACGTTGAAAAGAAAACAATAGGTTATCTTCAAGAAAATGCATTAGACTTCTCAAAGCCATGGATAAGGGGGTAGACTCGTATGACTAATCATCTACAAGTCATTATTTGGCCTATCTTCAGATCACAACCTTGTCCACTCCACAACAAATTACTCCCTGTTATCTCTGCTATATTCTTTCAGATTCTTAGTACACGCTTAGAATCATTCTTTCGTTGTGACATGTGTTTTGTTACCTATTTATCTTTGTCTACCAAGTAAAGCTTTCCCACACCTGAAAATGGAGTCATAGGCATCTCAAGCATAGCTAAGAGAAAAAAGAGTCAAAATCCATTATAGGTTTTTCCTAAATCAAAATAAACTTTCCTATAGATGCACTCATAAAAGCGTCAACCTCTTATATCTCTTTTCAACTCACTGAGATTGAGTAGAATAGATTAATTTTAGGAAATTAAACTTTTCTTAAAACCATGATTGACACTTAAATTATGCTATAGAATTCCTATAGTCGACCTCAGTGAAATTCAGTAAGATTTTACTCTTGAATGTTTGTGTTGCTTATATGGGTATATACAAGTTTATTTAGACATCGAAATAGGCCAAATCATTAAAAAACTTACTTCGCTTGAATGGTACCGCTTAAAACCAGGCTTAAATGGTTCATTATCTGAAAAGAACAATTTAACTATATATATACTTTAGTCTATATGGTTATCGATATTATCCATTTAGTTTTATATAGAAACATTCTTCCTTTCTAAAATCTAGATCTTGGGATATAAAACTATTTACAATTTATAATTCAACACTATTCTTTGCATCATATACAATTAGTAAATTTTGAACTATTTATATGCATTTCATGGTATATGAATAAATCATAGAATCATTACGAATGGAGTTGGTATTTACATTCTGCATAAATGATTGCTTCTAAAGAATGTTTAGAGGAAATATAATGATATATTATGGGTAATGGTAAAAGTATGTTTTAGAAGAAATAAAAATGTAATTTAACTTTAAAACCAACAAGCATAGAAAATGGTATTGTAGACGCAATCTTTAAGTTGAACATTTGTATAACTCAATATTTCAATATACATGTATTTATGTAGACTTGTCTACATTTAGAAGTAAAAGTCTTCATACAAAATAAAATATAGAGGTCCAATTAATATAAAATAATTGATACGCTAATAATATAGATATATTTGGATAGTTATAGTAATTGTTAAATGGAGGAATCTAAATATAAATAGATATATTTAGTTGATGAATGTATAAAGACTGATGAAGTTTTGAATCTAGTATATTCTCGTTTTAGGAATACTAATATTTTAAGTTAAATTACTTTACTTCCACCATAAATATTATGAGTTGGTATGGATTTGATTTATAGTTGTTTATTTATATTAAATGATTTTAAAATTATGAAAATTTTATGTGATATGTCATATGTTTAATTTAGGTTAGATTTTATATAGTTTGGAAATATGATTTTGATTGGATTAAGGTGTCATTAAAAGAATTTTCTTTTGATTGTGAAAATGAAATGTTGATTTACTTATTTGTGAAGAGTTATTTATTGTGCGTCTAGGAACTTGATTTAAGTTATTTTGTGTTTTCGAGAAAACATGTGTTATTTTGATTCTTGGGTAGATGTTTACTTACCTCTAGAGGCTAGGGGAAATTGTGCACATGCACATTTGTTGTTGCACCTTTTTATTTATCTTGTTACCTTGAGGATTTGTGTATGGGTAGTACCTCCTGGTTTATTATTTTTGATACTTTGTGTAGTCACGAGATGGTCATGCCTCATGTGTTATGTTTTGAAAAGAATTTCCTTTATGTTTGTGTATTCCCTTTACTTATCTTTGATTTTAGGGTAACCGTAGGGGAGAGTGGCTCTTCATGGGGGCCGATGTATAAGTGGCCATCCATGGAAGAGTTACCTTAAATAAGTGATAACCTAATTAATGTATCTAGAGGGTTGGGTTAGTTAACACATAACAAGACTAAAATAATGCACCTCACCCCTACTGTTAGTTCTCTCAAAGGCTAAGGACAGGTGGGAAGACCTGGTTGGTAAGGTCACTACCTTGTCTACATGAAAAGTAAGTGGCTCCACATGAGTCACCTTATGGGGTGGCACCTTGAGATAGGCTGTCAGGTTAACCATAGATGGAGGCGGATCCTAGTGTTAGGTAATTTGGTTAATCCACATTGATGGAGGTGGCTCCTAGTGTTAGGTAGTCTAGTGAATCCATGTAAGGCCATGCAATGACACTCTTCCACTGTGCCTGTTGTCTTTCCTCAAGTTCTTGTTGCCTCTGTAGTATTATTGTCATTGTTGTTGTTTGAGTATTGTTATTATTGTTGTTTATGTTGTTATGTGGTCTTGAGTTGTATGGTGTTAGTCCTTCATGTTTTTGGCTTGGTGGACAAGGGTTCTTTCTTATCGAATCCTTGCATGGGGGTGTTCCTTCGGGTTCACAAGGTTGGGTGGAAATGTGCAATGTACTCATTGGGTCCACAGGTGATGGTCGTGACACGAAAGCAAATGCATTGATCTCAGAGCTTCACATGAAGGAAGATTGAACCTTATTATGTATTCAATTCCCTATATTATTGTATTCTTTTGAATTTTGATGTACTCTTCCCAATGTTATAGGTAAGCAACTTTGTAATGTAATATTGGTATTCACATTGTGTTGTATTTGTGGAAATATGTTCCACAAATGTAACTTAAAACTTTGAAGTTGAAATGTAATAATATGTCACTCATGCTTTTATTTATCTATCTTGTTTATGTTGGATGAATGTATATTTATATTATATTATATTCACACTTCTATCATTTGTTTAGTTAGGTATCGTTTATCATTTTAGTTATTTTGGGTTCATTCGAGTAGTGCACTATGTTACCCCATGGGACTAAGTTTTTGTTACATGATATATTTATGTTGATTAGTTATTTATTTATGTTAGATGTAATTGTTTTTCTTAAACAAAAAAAATTTCTATTAATGTTGTAGTTGTATCCTATGGGATTTGTGTGGCAGGGTGTTACAATCCCTAAATTCATGCAGATCTACCATCACCATTAGATGTGGCCCAGATGAGTGAAGCCACTTTACGTAATGTTTCTTTGGTTTCTATTACTGATTTACTAACATCATACTAGTTTATCAGTGATGAGTATTGGATTCCTTTAGATGTTATATTAGCTCATATTAGATGGCATTTTGGTAGACAGTTGGGTTGAGGTGAGGTGGCTTCACAGGATGATCAACATATTTTGAACTAGCCTACAATGCCTACACAACATCGAGTTGAGGTTACTACACACGATGGGCATGGAATATACAACTCACTTCTCTTTGGCACTGGTCCTCTACTTGATACAAGTGTCCTTGATTTGACAATGCAATCTCATGACATGAGTGACATTGGTAGAGTGCTCCATGGTGACATTCAGGTACTTTCAAATAATCAAATAGATTTTGTGTTCTAGAAATTCACATACATATATAAAATAGAATTGATTTTAAAGTAGTTCTCACTCTTCATTGAAATCTTGTATTTTTTAATTTCTAGAAAAATGAGGGTTTGTCATGCTTTGGAGATTTGGAGCATGTAGATGATCCTATGCATGGTATATTTGAGGCACATTTATAATATTTAAAGTACTTGATACATTCAAACATTGAAAGTAAAAAAATTTAAGATGACTTTACATTTACACATGTGTACATTAAATTAATTAATGTACTTTCTTGTGCAGGGAGGTGGATCGAGACATGGATCAAGACAAGGATCAAGAGAGGCATCGAGCCATGGATCTAGAGAATCAAGGCATGGATCAGGAGAGAGATTGATCCATAGTCATATTAGGCATCCTCCACTTTGATTTAGTTTACATGCAGACACATGATTTGTTATACATTTTATATTGTGATTTGTCACATTATGGTTCTTAGATGATGATCTTCACATTATATACATTTTACATTATGGTTTCACATTATGGCTCATCTTATTATGGAAATAGAAATTCTTGAAGATAATTAGGGTTTTGAGTTGGGAAACTTTAACATTAGATTTCTCACTTTTAATCTATAAAAAAATTGAATTAATTTAATGATTTTTGGTTCAATAAGGTAGTTGGGAATGGCGGGTTGAATATGTTCTAAGGTTAATTTACTAACTATTTTCTAAGGATAATTTACCCATTTTTATGCTTGAAAATTATAGTTCATCACTAATTAAAAATATTTTAAAATTTAATAATCTATAATATTTAGAGATATTGATTTAGGTGCCTTTTTTCATATGTATTCACATAGGAAGTGTTACATAAATTATTTATATAATATTATGGTGGAGAGTCTAATTAAGTGAAAAAAATTATCACAAGATCATTATTTTTGATAAGGTAAGGAAGGTTTTGAAAGGACCAAGAACCTTTAACAACACACAAATAGTGCCAAAGAAACAACACTAGCGGAAACACCATGGAAGAACAATAGAGACATAAACAACACCTGGCCAGCAGTGATCAGGAGCAACAACACACTCAGGACCAAAATCAGTCCTAACTTAAAGACCAACTAGCAACCCAAACTTGGAATCATAACCAAGAGTAACTGACCACATAGGACAAAAACTAGCCTTATAGAACTAGAAAACTCACAACACTACAGGACCATGAGATTTTCGAAAACCACCAAGCCACTAAACACCTTTCACAGATGGGCTACAACAGACCTTCTGTTTGAATCAAACAATAGAGATCCTAACAAATTCTTACCAAGAGAAGGGTAAGATTTATACAAAGCTGTAGAGAAACTTTCAGAGTCATGGAACAACTCACCACTTGTCAAGCCCTATTGACAATTAGGATTAGCTGAGCCATTAACCACCTATAACAATTGATCAACAACATTCCTTTCATTAAAATTAGCAAGAACAAATCCCACCAAATTCTTATCAACAGAGGGGGGGAAAAACCCTCACTAGCAGATAGCCAAAATCCAAACAACATTGACCAACCAAGCAACCCCTCTAATGGAGAGGGTTTCACTAAAATAGAAGCATATCCAACAACAACCGAGCCAAAGCAGGCCATCCAAACATCAATCAACCAGCCACAAAAATAAGGCTCGCCAGAGAAGGATAACAAAGTAGAACAAAGAACAACATTGGTCAACTTGCAACACCCACCCACCAAGAAAACCAAACCAAAATCCACCTCAAAAGGAGAGGGCTCCCCTCTATAGGAGCTGATAAAATGAAAACCTTCCAAACTAGAGTCACCACTCACCCACACAAACAAGAACCACCTCAATAGGAACTTATAAGAGAGGAAAGAACACTCTACCATCAAAATAGCCACCAAATCCACCTTAATAGGAGTGGGCTTCCCCTCAATAGAAGCATACTCCAACTCAAAAGAAGCCAAATGAAGAGAATGACCGAGATCGGTGATAGTAAGAAGGAAAAAAAAATATCTAGTGGCATAACTAGCACAAAGAATGTACTACAAGGAGAAAACAACCAAGCCCAAGGCATAAAAAAACCCCAAGAGTGGGCCAACTAGAAAAGACCCGAGAAAAGGACCATTGAAAACCCCACAGGCTTCCACCAAAGCATTACCACAAGGGACCAACCAATCAAACCAGGCCCCAAGAAAGAACCAGTGGTCAGTAAAATGACCTCCACAACAACCAAACACTGAACAGAGCACACCAACCAAAAGAACCCAGCAACAACCACACACTGAGAGAGGAGCCATAAAAGAAAAACCTTCATTCAACACAATTATAGCCCCCATCAAGAAGAGCAACAACAAACTTCTTCAGAAACCCAACACTAGACACAAAGGTTGAAGAACAACCAACAACAACCAATAGAGCAAAGGAGTCACACCCGAGCCGCCCATCCAACAAAGGAACCAGTAGCCAAAGAAAGGCCAACTGCACACACCACCAGAGACCTAGGGGGAGGACCCCCACACAACCAGAGTAAACCTCCATAGTGAAGGCACCTAGAAAAATCCTAACTCACACAAAGCTAGAGGTGAAAACATTTTGCACACCCATAGGAGGAGTCATAGACCAGGAACAGAGGGGAAGGCTACAAACCTAGCCCAACATAGAGAGAGAAGATGAGCCCACACTTATACCCATGAAGATAGGGTCAACCATAGCCTGCAGATACACCCAACCCACCCAAGATCCATCAGAGCAAACACACGAAGCTTGCCCACAAAGGATATTGCCGTCCAGAGAAACAGTCCCACATAGGAGACACCACCATGCAGGTCTGGGAGCACCAAAAACCACCGTAAAAGTAGGAAAGATCTGCCCAAGGATGAGAGCATCCAAACAACCATGCACATCAAGCCAAAGGACCCAACCGTTATCGTTAGGATCAAAATCATCACAAGATCATTGTTAAGGGTAATATAACACTATTTTTTAGTGATGGCGCAATGAACACACTATTTAATGTGTTGCACATTCATGGTCTAGCCAAAAATCATATTTAATATTTTAAGATGGATGATAATATTGTGCATATTATTTATGATAAGATCATCGTTAAAAATTGGTCAAGGGAGGTTTGGTTTTAGAAAAGGGTATTAGTCATGGTAATTTATTTGGATTTGATGGTATTACTTAATCTAACTATACCATGACTTTTGATCATGTAAATGAATTAGTTGATATGCATCTAGGTGAGAAAGGATAAAAAATATTGAAGAATAAATATATAGGTGAGAATGTGTATTTCATAAGAAAAATAAAGTTAAATTCTCGTAGAAAAATGGATTTTAGAGTTAATTCATATATCTTAGAAACCATCTTTAGTATGACATCAAGTCATTGGTGATTTTTCAAGAAAATATTTGGTTTATTTTCTTAGGGACAAATATGAAGTTTTAAGCATAAGGAATTTAAGGTGCTTGTGGAAACTCATAAGTTAAAGAAAATACAAGATTTGAGATCAAATAATATGGACGTATATTTATCTAAATAATTTGAATAATTTTGCAAACATAATTGGATTGTAATTTAATAGAAAAATATTTCATATATATAAAAATGGGGTAGCTAAGATAATGAATATAATGCCTTGGTGTCCCTAAAAATATATTTTGTACGGAAGTAAGTGTTTTTGTAGATCAATACAACAAAAGGAAGATGAGGACACAATACAATTTGATATCAAGTTAACATGTGAAGATTCATATGGAGATGAATAAGTTGGACAAGAAGGATCCAAAGATGACAAAAAAATTATAGGAAAATCTAGAAGAATTAAATAAGAGTCTTTATCTTCACTTCCTTTAAGAAGGTCCACAAGAGAACATAAACAATTTAAAAGATATGCCTGTCAAATTTTTTATTGTGTACATTTAATTTAACTAATTTTAGTGATGAACTTATATTTATGAAAGAATCTCTCTTTAAAGGAGAAAAAATATTGGATAGATTCCATGATAAAGGAGATTTTGACCTTGTATAAATACAAGGCTTGAGATATAGTTGATTTAAATGAAGTAAGAAAGCTCATAGGTTGTAAATGAGTGTTCTATAAAAATTCAATGTAGATGGTAAGTTAAAAATTACAAGACTAGACTTTTGGTAGAAGGTTATTATTAGAGGGGGATTACATAGTGGACTTGACAAGTTATCTTTGAATAACTAATAATACCAACATGGAAGAGGTTTGTAGGTGTAATTTGTGCTCTTATATGAAGATTATGTGATGGCAATTATATAATAAGGTTATTCTATTGGATTAAATCTAGACACATAATTGAAGGTATCTTATAGTTGGTCTAATTAAAACTTAAATAGTGATAAATGTATACCATACTATTGTCAATTAGATTTTCACCTAGCTAAACTAAAATTTCAGCAATCTATCAAAACATGGGAACGTTCATAGGTTTTGGGTAACCTATAATAAGAATGAGCCTCTAGATAAAGATGACTTCTTCATTTATAGTCACCTACCCTACTGATTGGTGGAGGAAAGAGTTAGAAGATAAAACTATGATTTAAATCCTAAAACCTAAGATGATTTATCAACAATAAGAAGATTATGGTTATTACTCACTCTCAACAATCTTTAAGATTCGATTCTCACAATCTTACATAAGACATATGACTCATCAGTAATTTGCATAAAAGATCATAGAATGAACACAAGACACAACCTGAATCAAAATGTAATTCTTGCAAACCACATCACAGTAACAAGATGTAAGGAGGATTTAATAGGTTGAATCACAAAACATATCAAATTATTATTGTAAAGATTAGACAAGAAGCGAGAAAGGAAAGCCCTGGTGTTATTGAATGAAGGAATGAAACTCTCAAAATATGAGTAGAAAATTATTCTACAAGGCTCTCTAATTGATTAGGAGAGCAAGAGACTATCCATATAAACCCCCCAAAAAACTAATTTTTCTTGAATATATAACTCTCCAAAGCTCAATTTCTGAGCTCAAAGAGAAAGCCTAAAAATCAAGGCTCAAACTACTCCAAAATCACTACAAATGCTATAAAAAATCTCCCCAAGGCAGGTCAACCTCATCACCTTTCCAATTCGGCTAAAAGAGTGAGATAAAGCTTTAGTTTCTATCCTTTTTCGATTTTGAATAAAGGCAAGGAAAAAACTGGAAAAACTGCTTTCCCCAATTCCTATTTTAACTGCTTTAAATTAACAAGAAAATAAAAAAATTTATAGACACATTGCTTTATTTATTCTTTACAAATCTTATAGTTTTAATAAAAAATAAAGCTCATATTTTGTCTTGAACTTTCTCAATTCACCCCCCATCTTGATTTTTTACAATCAATATTTTGAAAAATCTTTGCAAAAAATAAAAAACTTTTAATGTTCCTATTATAATTGTTTTTTCTTCAAAAAACCATACAAAACATTAGAGGAAATATTTACTCAAACATATAGCTTGACTTATATAAAATCAATAAAAAGACCTAAAGAATACTAAACATTTGATTATTCAAATACCTAAGGCATATGAAGGTTTTGTCCAAGGGTATTAAAATATTACATTATATTTTCTAAAACCACATAAGTGCCAAGGCATTAAAAAAACATAAGGTATTATAGTGGCTATGAGGTTTTAAATCAAATGTAAACTACATAAGGGTCAACCTAGGCTTATGAACATTTTGACCAAATGAGTATTAACTTAGAGTTGATATATTTTAAATATTTTAAAATAACCCTAAGTTGAATTAGGGTATCTTGAAACCCTAATGACAAAAAAATCTCAACCTAACGTTTTGGCCTCATTTCATTCGACTGACTTTTGAAGAGGAGCTCTATAAGCCACTACCATGGGAGAGCTTGGGTATGGAATTTGAGCTCTTCCTCCACCATTTTTCAGTTGATTTTCCTCTGCAGTTTGATGGTAAGTTATTTGTTTTCATTTTGACACATTTTTTACTCCATTTGAGGAAGAAAACAGGCTTATAGGTTGCGACCATGAATGTTTATTTCATGTATTTTGTGCTTTCTCTATGGGAATTTCCTCTCACCTCTTTGTGGTCACCATTGGAGGCTCTGCTCGATATTTTCAAGAATTTTGGCCATGGACTTGGATGAGTCTTCTCCACTCATAGCCATAATAAGTTTGATTCTTCATTTTGATGCATTTCCCTCTTAAATAAAAGATTTTTCCAGCTTTTCTTACAAAAAATAATGAAGAACTATGGATAAAATTTGAGTTTGGTCATTGTATGGGTCACAAAGTCACCATATGTGTTTCTTTGTTTCTATAGAATAAACTCCTTTTATAGGCTCAACCCATGATGTAGAAATGAATGGAATATGCAAAGAAGATACAATCTGGAGAAAACTATGCATTTTTTTTCGTTTCAAGGGTTTGTAGACCCTCCATGGACACAACCATTAGCTTTATATTTTCATTTCATGAGATCTCATGAGCTCAAAACATTATTGTCTCTCTGGAATTTGCATTTTAACCTCCAAAACCCAGGTGGGTTTTCTTGGTGGAGAAGGAAAACCTCCTCTTATGGTTGTGTCCATGAGAGTTCCAGCTACCTAGGGTTTCAATGTATTTTTATTTCTCATACTTTCTATTGCATATGCACAAGCAACTTGTCACTTCATTTCTAGGTTTACAAACCCATTATGGTCATGACCATTAGCTCAATTATCTTCACTTCACATTGGCATTGTCCACTAGTAATAAGCTCCAAAAAAAATGTTTTTCTTTGTATTTGCGTTTAGAACACAATACCCTAAATGGGTATCACCATTTGTGAGAGGAAATTACTCTCAGGCTGCGGCCATGAGAGTTCAGTTAGTTCCATTTGTCATTTGGTTATGATCTTGAAATACCTTTATTTCTACATTTTGAAGCTTTTAATATAAGCCAATGTGGATTCTTTCTTATAGCTCAAAATGGGCATTTTGCACTTATCTCCATTATGAAACCCTAACCCACTGTAGTTTCACTGAAAGGCAACAATTATTTCATTTATTTTTTTGTTCTCATAATGTAGATTTATCTTAACTTATAGATCATTCTCAATGGAACAAACTATCCTTTGTACTCTTCATGCATTTTTATCCCCTAGACAACAAATGTTGACATGAAATTTTGATTTATGAATAGAAGATTTTGAGATACAACACCATGATTAAGGTATTTTGAAGCTTCTCAAATTGCTCTAGTTACTATTGATGAATTGTAAACAAGGTATTATGTATTCTTGTTCACTATCACATTTCATGATGATGCACTCCTTGTGATGATCCACTCTAGCAGTTGATCATTTATGATCTTTAATTTATTGCACATTCAGACTTGATTGTCCTAAATGTTCAATTGATTGAGTTCTTATGATACTTGATTTACTCCTTCAGATGCATCTTTTTTGAATTTTTTTGAATTATTTCCTTTCTCAACCACTCTTGAATGTTAAAGGGTAGCATGTTGAGCTCATCCCTTGTGGGAGCCTGTTTTACACCACTTGCTTTAAGATCTTCAAATTGAAGAAAAATCATGAATTTTCCTATACTTACACAAGAAAAAAACAATGTTAGATTAAAAAAATATTTACAATATCTTTATGATGTTTTTCCTCTTTGGTATTCCCTTGTACACCTCTTTTTCTTGCTTAGTTGACTCAATGAATCATAAGTAGTATTCTACATTATTTTTGATGGATCGTGTAGGAAGGTTCATAGTCTGAGCTCTAACAAAACTTTATAATCTCTTGTAGGCTCACTTGGAGCACACACACAAGAAAGGATGCACAATTTTGAGGGCAACTCGAAGGAAAAACCAGGCAATGATGATTGTGTTCTCTCTTACATGCTCTTCTCCTTCCTTCTATCTTCAGTAGTGTAGTGTACTCTTTTTGATTCATTGGTTTAGCTATTCCCACATCTTGTGTGGAACACTTTTTCCTTCTTTTATCCCAATGAATACAAAATATCATTTTGTGCAATTCTGATTTAATTATGTACTCTCTTTTGCAACAAATTTATGAAACACTGTGTAATGAATAACTTAGTATAGAATGAAATCACCTTATTTTAGAAATCATGCAATATTTAATGTTGCAAATGATAAATGGAAAATTTAAACACATTGCACTTAAAAAAGTAAACAAAAAATATGCAGTGGTTAAAGAAACTACATAAATAAACTAAACATCTTCACCTTAAAATAAACCTGAATTAACCAACTCTGTCAATTTGAGTTGTGGTGAAAAATTGATAACACTCTTAGTGACCTCTACTAGATGCTTTCCTGATAAGAATTAGGCCAATTTACTTAAGTAGATCCATTGGGAATGGAGTCAATTCTACCTCTCCACAACTCAAGAATTCTAGAAAACTGAAACAACATCCTCCAAACAACAACATAGAACAAAAACAAAACAAATAAAAAGTGAACAATTAGGCCTTGGTGGCTAGAAAACGATGTGTAGCAGCCCTTATGAAAGAAAAAAAACTGAAATTCCAAGAACTTATTAGCAACAGCTACTCTACTATAGTACAAGGGGGTAGAACTTCAAACCTCAAAAACAATGTTTTAAATGGGTCCCATTGATTGGGATCGGGAGCACATCTCCAATAAACTTTGAGAGTTGGAATGAATTATGCCCTTTGCATTCCATGATCACATATGGCCCATCCCATATTGCATCAAACTTAGAATTCCTCTCAGGTTTTCTCTTGTATTCATTTCATTTGATCACAACATCTCCAAAAATAAATTCTCTAAAATTTACTCTTCTATCAAAGGAACTCTTCATTTGAGCTTGATGAATTTCAAGCTTCTTCCATGATTCCTTTCTGGCTCCTTCCAATTCCATTAGTTGTTCAAGTCTAACTTCCATAGGTTGTTCCTCTAGCAAATCAAGCTCTTTGATAAGATTCAAAGTTGGTAGCTCAATGGAGATTGGTAACTTGGCTTCCTTACCATAAGTAAAAACATATGGGGAGAAACCAGTAGCCCTCTTTGGGGTTATTCTATTAGCCCAAAGGGCTGATTTCAAATTTTTGTTCCATGTTCTTTGATTGTGCTCAATGGCCTTCTTGATGATCTTGATCAGGTTCTTATTGGTAGATTTCACTTGTCTATTACCCTATGGGTAATAGTTAGATGAAGTACTCAAAAAAAAAAAATTTCTCATAAACTAGTCAGAAATATTTAGACCATTGAATGCTAAATCATTATAAAAAATAATGGAATTTGGAACACCAAATATAGACACTAAGTATTGATAAAAAATCATAATAGAAGCTTCATTTGCTTCTTTCAGAGCAACAACTTTGGTCCACTTAGTAAAATGCAGTTAAGATTGACTTATGACCAAAACTTGATGGTGGATTAATCAGCCCAATAAAATCAAGCCCCCATTTAGCAAAGGATTGTTCAACTTGAATAGGATTTAAAGGAAAAGTTGTAAGTATTTGCTTCCCTGTGAACAATGCGCATTTTCCAGATTTCTTCACCCATGTAAATACATCCTTGAATATGTCTAGCTAGTAATAACCAACACTCATTATTTTTAGGGTTGTCATTCTTGTAAAAAAGTGGCCTCTTGAAGGCCCATTATGGAATTCCTTTAGCAAATTATTTTTTTGGCTAGGTTGAATGCACCTCAGTAACACACTCTAGAATTCTCTCCTAAATAACACACCATAAATAATGGAATAGGGAATGGCCTGCAATCTGAAATACCTCCTCTTTGCTCTGTCTAAGCCTTTGGGGAGTTCTCCAATCTATAGATAGTGGATCATTTGTTGTACCCAACTCGTACCAAGGGTTGATACAACAATTTTCTCTTTATTACTCAATAATGTGGTGATTTTTCCATCATCTTAAAGGTTGTTTTTTGTTCTTTCAGAAAGTTTCTTGCACAAACCTTTACCTCTAACTAGTTTACTAATTTTAATGTCCACATCAAATTCCATTACTCTTGTTATCCATCCAGCATTCTTATCATTCATATCTTTATTTAGCAAGAAATCTTTCATAGTAGGGTGAGCAACCAACAAATGGATTTTATTATTGGACAACATATGTTTGAACATTTTAAGGCTTCTAACTACTGAAAACACATTTTTCTCCACAAAATAATACTTTACCGCATAGTCGTGCAACACTTGACTAAAAAAAGTTACGGGTTCCTCCAAGCCTTCATTATTTTGCTGGAATAACATGGTAGAAACAATATCAATACCTCAAAAATCATATAAGATAAAATCCTTATTGTAATTTGGGGGAGGGTGTAGGGAAATGGGTAGCCATTTCATGGAAACATTGAGAAAAACTTTTGAAAATTCATAAGGTGAGCGCCTTATAACGCACTTGCATTATTGCTTGTTAAAAGGAAAAAATGCCTAAAAAAAATGAGGTCTCATGGTGATGGAATACCATGACAATCAAAAGCAATTTGATTGTCATGGAATTCCATCACCATGAGACCACATTTATTTGAGGCATCTTTTGAACTAGTTCACTACCTTGTCTATGGCTTGTCATGGCATTCCATCACCACATTTATTTGATTCATTTTTTCAAACAGTTCACTGCCTTGTCTATGCTATTGCTTACTATTATGCTTTTGATATATTTTTTTGAAGCATCCATAGCTTGTTCGAAATCACTTGTTTTAGGAGCCATAGGAAAAAGGGAGTGAACTATTTGACAAGATGCTTTGGTAGAAATGTATGAAAAATGTGGTAACATAGACAAGGCAGGGAACTATTTGAAAAAATACCTCAAAGAAATTTGGTCTCATAGAATGCCATGATAAGAAAATGCAATTGGCAGCTGCTCCTAGTTATTAGTTATGCAATGTGAAGAAATTGCATAACTACTTAGGCTGACTTT
This sequence comes from Sequoiadendron giganteum, assembly GCA_007115665.2. NCBI lineage: Eukaryota > Viridiplantae > Streptophyta > Pinopsida > Cupressales > Cupressaceae > Sequoiadendron > Sequoiadendron giganteum. The sequence goes on from CM021103.1 coordinate 299,165,870, forward strand.
GTACAAACTATATTGTAATTGAAATTTTGTCACCTATCAAGATCTACTTATTAGTTATGCAAAGTGAAGTAATGCTTTGACTTTGAAAGATGTGCAATGCAATGTAATCAATGATATGAATATAAACAACAAAAATCCATTTTTTATAATTCTTTAGTTAAAATATTTATTTTATTTTCTCTTTATATCTCTATATGCTATGGAAATAACTTTCAATTTAAAATAAAAAGCTTTTATCTCTTGTTGTACAATTTTTCCTGGTTTTTCATAAACTATTATACTTTTGGTTTATCAAAATTTTCCCCAAAAGATTTTTGCTTCTATGCATTGGAAGCATGAAGCATACACATGAATACACAACATATAGGTGAAGTATACATGTTAATAAGTGAAGCATACATGTGAATAAGTGAGGAACAAGTAATTGAAGCATTCCAAAGGATACAAACCACCACAAATGGAGATTATTTACACAATACACTTTAGATGGTGCTTATTGAGCATTCAACAATAATTAATTAAGCATTATATGTAAAAAAGTTCCATGCCTACAAAATTCAAGCATACAAATTAAACGATACACAGGAAAACATCATTCAAGAATGACAGTAACAAAATAAGAGTTTATGTAATCAAAAAGCTGAAAGGCTATACAATGATATATATTGATAAAAGTATATACAATATATCCAAGAAAACTATACATGCTTAGTAAAAAAGAGACATATGGACATAAAATTTCACATATATATCAATAGTACAAAACATATGTTCCAAAATTCGACATAGGCATACAAAAAACAACACTAATACATGGTCATTTCCCTCTAGGGGAAGGAAATAGATCCCGTGTTGCCTTTGAAATTTGGTTGGATGGAGTGTTTGTTTCTTCTCTTGTCTTTCAAACATGCTCTCTAGTCCTCCTCTCTTCACTCTGGACCTTCAACTTATACAATAAAAAGTAAAGATGTCAAAACATAGAAATTGAATTATGGAATGGCATATAACAAAATATATAATCACTTACCGCATACATATAGTCATCATGCAAATTTAAAACATCACCACATCCATGATCTAGAGTGACAATAACCTATAGAAACCATGAAGATATAAATTAAAATACATAAAAGTATCATGAAAATTTTCTATAATAGACCATAAAAGAGAAAATATAGTGTCAAATCGACTAATCTATTCCATACCTCTCTCAATGGATCAGAACTGGCTATTGCTGTAGAAAATCCATGGTCCCTCATACCACCAACATCAATAGGGTTGTCTCTTTTAAACATATGAAAATGAAATAATATCTCAGGTATCATGTTGATATAAATACCAAGAGGAGATAATGGAACATAAGGTGAAATAAGAGAGGGTAATGGGATGGGAATAGAAGGGTGATGCAGAGAGGGGGCTCAAACTCATTCAAAGTGACAAATTGAATTCAAGAGGCATCTGAAAAGATTAAAATGTCCTAGTAGAGTTATCCAAACAATCCTCAAATCTTGACAACAATCGAGAGTCTAACTTCTCACTTTCACCCATGTAACCTAGCAGTAATGCAAACTCATTTTTTGGCCTTTAGCTCCCCTACTTTCCAAAACACTTGACAATAAAAAGGTGGATTCATATACCCATTTAAGAGTTATAAAACATATATCTCAACTAGATACAAGTATTTTGGACCAATCCCTTGAAATTAGACCCTCAGCATTGTCCTAGGCCATGGATTAGGCCAAATTTACAAAACAACATACCTTTAAACTTAACACAAACCCTTGAAACCTTGGGGAAGAATTTCCTATGCCCTCAAACCTCTAAAAATGCAATCAACACCCAAGGGTGACACCTCCAACATAGAAAAATCCAAAACCCTCAATTTCATGCCAAGTTAAGAGGGTTTATTCAAATTCCCACTTGCACAACCTCCTAGACCATGCCACCAACTCAGACATGTATATTTTGACCCCAATATGCTCAAAAGTTGGAAAAAACTCCACACTCCTTGATTTCCACAAACCTTAGACCCAAGGATCCATCTTCATGTGTTTTGTATACTATCCCTTTGGAATTCTCTCCTTCTTTAAGTGAAGCGTCACCAAATCTCCAACCTTGTATTGAACATCCATCTTCTTCAAATTTGCTCTTTCTTTGTATTTCTCAACATTATTTTGTAGAGTTTCCTTCAATTTTTGATGGATATACTTGATTTTAACAACAAATTCCTCTCCTTGAGAACTTCTCCTACAACTCCTTGTAGATCTCTTAACTCATAGAACCCTCTAGGGTGCATGCCATAGAATACTTCAAAAGGGATCCTACCAATGGATCCTCTCCTACATGAACTTTTCAAATTCTAAATTTGAATCTAGAAGAAACCATCTGAGTCACCCTACCTTGTTCACCCTTTCAAAACAACTTTCTTGCCAAGGAATTTTGGCCTCTCGGGCTCGGAACGTCCAAACGCCCTCACAATTTGGAAATGAACTTTGACCCACATGCTCAAATTGAACCATCCTTGTATGAACTTTTCAAATTCAAAATTTGAATATGGGAGAAACCATCTGGGTTGCCCTACCCTATTCGCCCTTTCAAACCAACACTCTTGCTAGGGAAGTCTAGCCTCTCAGGCCTAGAATGTCCAAATGCCCTCCCAATTTGGAAACACACTTTGACCCACATGCTCAATTTGGACCCTCTCCTACATGAACTTTTTAAATTCCAAATTTGAAACTGGGAGAAACCATCTGGGTTGCCCTGCCTTGTTCACCCTTTCAAAAAAAATTCTTGCCAGGGAAGTCCAGCCTCTCAGGCTTGGACCATCCAAACTCCCTCTAGTAAACTACTAATGAAAATTTACACTGAATATTATGATCTTTTGATGATGCATGGGTGAATATAACAAGGATTTTGCAAGATTTGACTAAGATTGGCCTTGATTTGTGTATGAAATGACTTACAACACTTCATGTATGCAAGATTCAAGGATCCTACTGCAGGTCTGTTAGGGAGACCCATTGAGGAAGTTGAACAAGGAAAAGCACATAGCTCCTGCCATCATTCATTTTATTCTCACCTCTCTTCATAACACCCATCAATAGAGAAAGAATTAGAAGAAGGCATGTGCCAAGGAAGTCAATGACAAAATGCAAGGGGGGTGGCCTTGAAGATGCATATGGGAGTTGTCCTAATTTTCACCATCTGATGATGATTTTTAAGGGGTTGTCCACCCAAATCAACGACAACCAATCCATTTATGCTAGTCGTCGACATACCTATTTGATCTAATGAAGAATGTTGCAAGTCCATCAAGAAAAGGGCAGCTTTCAACTTGTTTCCGCTACATTAAAAGGGAAATCAACAAGAGGAAAAAACTACTACAACACCTGGGCACTAAAAGACAAAATAGAGAAAAAGACAAAATTATATTTTAAATTAATAAATATTGTGGGGTAGGCGAAACCCTAGTGCAATCAAATCTAGGCCACACAATGTAATTCAATCCTATTTATATATTCATTCTTTGGAGAAGTATAAATAGGGGCTTCCCCTCATTCATAAATGGTTGGAGAGCTGGTGTAAAAGCATTCTACAACAATAGAAAGAAACATTGCATGATATATGGGCGTTTCCTTTTGAGCTTGCTTATTATGTGTGCATCGTTCTACTTCCCTTATTAGTTTAGTTGTTAGTTTCTTGAAGGGAATTGATGATGGTGTTTGATGTTCCAATATTTGATGAATTTCTAGCTCATGCTTTTTGTGGGTTTTTGATGATGAATCACTTTGTAAAGCTAGTTTGAGCTTCTTTACTTTACTATTGCAGCTTAGTTCACTTGCATGTTCATGATGTGTGTATGCAAACTGAAAATATGTAGTCCTTAGAAGATTGCACTGGTTCTGTGTAACTTTAGGATCCTCTTGGCCAAGAAAAACTCAGTTTAGGGAGTTTGTCTACTGTAGCAGCCTCCATGATCACTGTTCATTCATAGTTTCAAGTCCAAGATCTTACTCTCTTCCATTCTCTTTTTCATTTTTTTAATAGGTAACCTTAGGCAAGGTTCATTGCACATTATAAAGCTAAAACTGATTTTGAAATGGGGTTCTAGACTGTTGTTTGAACCTACAAAAAATGCACAACAACTCTCCCATCTTAAGAAATCCATTTGTACATCGAACTTCCCCACTTTTTAACTCATCCGTAATTCTTCCTGTGATTCCAGCAAATCACATGAAACAACTGAGATATTCCAAGCACTATCAAGACCTAACATTAGAGACCTTGGGATAGTGTTCTGCAATTTGATTGTGGAAGATTTCCTTTCAAGAGAGGTGATGCACCTATGCATTACCTATGTTGAGAAGTGCATAAAAACACATCAACACTTCTTTCTTCTAACTCCACAACAATTTGACTTCTTCAAAAGATTGTTCCCCTCCAAACTTCAATTGTATATCATTTTTCAATGGAATTCAAACTTGAATTGATATTATATGTCTTTCAATGTGGAAACTCTGCTATTTCATGCAAGGGTGGTAGAAATATAATGGAAAAGGTGGTGGAATGTGAAAAACATGCTTACACTTCACAACATCATCAAAAAGCTACTTTTTGTTAGAGCACGCACAAAACTAGGAGAATATGCAGACTGTGGGTATATTGAGGGTTTTTACCATTTTTAGTGGAAGACAAAACTCACTCGTGTTATAATGTGAGCATGTTATTTCTTTCTAAAATGGTAAAATCTCTAATTCTTCAAAATGTGCACGTGTTATATGAAATATGGTTTTTTAAATATATTTATTTTCTACCTCTTTGTCTATACCTTCTATCTTAATTCTATATCTCTCCCCTATACCCTTAAAGTAGAGGAGATAGAGGTGAGTGTGTGTATGTGTGTGAGAGAGAGAGAGGTAGAGGGAGAGTGGGAGAGAAAGAGAGAGTAGGAGAGAAAGAAGGATAGAGAGGGATGGAGAGGGAGAGGTGGAGAAAGAGATAGTGGGAGAGATGGGGAGTGTGGGAGAAAGAGAGAGTAGGAGAGAGTGGGAGAGTGGGGGAGTGGGAGAAGGGGAGAGTGAGAGAAGTGGAGAGTGGGAGTCAGGAGAGAGTGGGAGAGTGGGAGAAGGGGAGG